>CM076572.1:766958741-767117689 GCA_034641835.2 Pinus albicaulis
GGTGCTGTCGACAATTGTTGTCACTCCTAGAGACAACATAGAGTTGCCATAGACCAATGCCTAGGACATCTTAGCATAGCAAGGAGTGTATAATGTAATGTGTGAAGTTTTCAGCTTCAACTCACTTGCTATCTCTTGTAAAACAAGGAATTGGATTTAAATGGGACCAGAAATCACAGAAACTGTCACAGGGGAAGTAATGTTGCAGAGGCACAATGCAAAGCTCCAATATTAAAGCATCAGACAGTTAAGAGACAATTTACTGTAAAGAGGGCCGATTCAAATAATATGCCACAGAAATCAAGTATCAGAAAGTGTATGTAGTGAAAGAAATATAAGAAAATATTAGTTGACTTTGGTCTGATACCCAGATACACAACAGAACCATGTATGGGCTTATCAATCTAAGAATCCATACATGACAATGGCGTTTTAAAAGCACCCTCCCAAAACAACTAATATAGTAGAAAGGTGGATGAAATGAATATGAAACAATATATCATGCATGAGCCATATTTAAAGTGCTTGACTGATTTAAGTATGGGCATCAACTAGGATGAATCCTTACCAAACCAGTGAGCCACTCGCATTCCAAAACATGATACGAGAAAGTGGATGAAATGAAATGTTATATTAAACACATAAGAGAAAGTAACATACTGTGAAATACCAAAGACCAGAATCCTCATTACAGATAGAAATCCTCCTCACTGAGACCCTATGGGCTCTGAGCCTTCACACAGAAACTTTACAAGATGTGTACAAAAATGCCTTTCACTGCACAATTTTCTGATAAAAGTCTGGAACCCCTACAATGTCTTTCTTCCTCCCTTTTATAGAGGAAGGAGAAGAGAAACTAATAACAGAAGTAGGTGAAAACAATTAATTGTTTTATTAAAACAAAATGGCGGAAACATTCACGCCCATACTGCTGAATGACTAGGAAATATTGTCTATACTTGATAATCTGCTTGCAGAAATAAATGCACTAGGTAGAAAATATCTTCAAGAACATGGTATAAAGATAGATTCGTATGAATATTCTGTCCTTTCCTGAAGAAAATTTGGCCGAAAATAAAACCTGGAGGGTATTGTTTTCTATGCTGGGTACCCTCGACCATCTAATCTTTAAATTTGAGCTTGAAACATTGAATGTTGATTGTTGAATTTCCTCATCTTCCACTGATATTTCTTGTTTGCGCCATTAAAATTTCTATCTGTGAAATCTGCCTTTTAAATTACTCTGGAGGATTTGATAGCTTTCGATCTCTGCTCTTTAAATGGCAGTCATATCTCTGCAACTACCCGGGATCTTTTTCATAAATTCTCCTTCTGCAAGCTGATCCTTAGAAGCATCTTCGATTTTTGTAGCGGAGGTGGAGATTAATGGCGGTTTACCCCCCTTTCGCCCTGCAAAATACACAAACTTGTTAGGAAAACAAAGGCATGGGAGGGGAGTGATGCAATGGAGGTGACTGTGAAGTGGCGTGACATCATGGACTGGTGGAAGCACGCAGGGTAATGGCGAAAGATGCAGTGGAGCAGTGGTATACGGACTAGGCAGAGGTTCTCTTCGTAAAAATAATAAAACAAGACACATGAATGCGATATACAAATATTAATGGAATATACAAATGGTGAAGGGAGCATGGGATTGACACGTGGGACAATACATGGTGGGAGACTAGGTCAATTAGTCAATCACACATATGATCTGGACCACACGATTTCAGAGCGATATCAACGGTTAGAAATGCATTGCTCGACGACAGAATGGTGGACCTAGAACACTGTAGACCTACATTAACACCCGTGCAATTACATCGAGCGACCGCCGTTGGATTGAGCTCTTTAGATCGGATGACCAGCGTTAATATCGCTGCACAACTTTGATCGAAATATAATGTGCAATGGAGGGTGGTATTACAGTCGTACATTGGGACGCGTGGCGAGCGCCCAATGGAATCGCTCCGATTTGGAGAAAACCGCTTGCCTTGGATAAGTAGTGCGATGAAAATAGGCCGGTTTTTGAATAGCGAACACGGGACGGGGACCACATAAGTGATTGGCTGCGGTGCGTTGATCTGTGTTTGATTTGACGGCTGAGATTACACTCGATGACCATATACGGTAAGCGCTTTTCCATCTTAATACACGGTCAAATGCCCAGGTTATATGAAAAACGGGATGGAGGGGGCTAGGGCCAAAGGAGCTATGCCCCGAATGTTTCCAAATATGAATTTCCAGCCCTTTTAAAATGCGGTTTTGAAGCTAGGGGAAAACAACGACAGATAGCTAAGGCACTTTGCAAGGCAAGGCAAAGGAGTTAGAAGATTTAAACCAGATGGTCCATGAAAATTTTAATGGGGAGATGATCATGATCAACATTGGCTCCACCTGGGGACAGTACGTTCATCCCTGGACGTGTCGAGAACTTTGTAGACCACTGATCATCCCATATGTGAACTATGTTGTTCAGCCCCGCTGCATTTCTCTTCACAATTCATCAGTACACATCCCTTATTGAAACAAACACTGAAACTAAGACTTATATACAATATGGTACAACAGGCACTCCCTGCCTGAATCAGAATTGAAAGTAGGGTTTTAGGAATTGGCCATTTACAGGGGCATCCAGCAAGTCGCCCTGCAAATTCTCTAATAAAAACGTGTTATTGCCTCCCTGTTCTATAATTTTGAATGGGGCGAACTAGAGTGGGTCAAATTTGCCATGTTTTCCTTTTTCAGCTCTTCGGACATCCCATCTGAGCACCAGATCCCCAATCTGCAATTTTCTATCTTTTGGATGTTGATCAAATACATGTTTCATTTTCTCCTGATATTCAGCTAGTCTCTGATTCACTTGGTCTCATGTTTCCTCTAGTTCCACCAATTGATTGATTCTTCTAACCATATCATCAGGCTCCCCCTGACTTTCCTGCATGAAACGTGCCACCGGTAAAGCTAGCTGCACCGGAAACACTGCGGCCCATCCATAAAGCAGTTCGTACAGAGATTTCCCAGTTGCTCTCTTGCTGGTTATTCTATTTTCCCATAGAGAAAATTTCAACTGGGAATCCCAATTCTTCTGATTCTCATTTATTGTTTTCTTCAAGGCCCGCACCAGAGTTTTATTAGAAGACTTTTCCAGGCCATTCCCCTGTGGATAATAGGCTATAGAATGATTCAATGTAATATTATACTGCTGACAGAAATTTACAAATTTTGCAGACTTGAAGGCCTGCGCATTATCAGTCACTATTCTAGCGGGACAACCAAACCTGGATATGATGTTTTCTTCCATGAACTTCATGATGACAGTGTCAGTAGCATTCCTTGCAGGTATGGCTTCCACCCATTTTGTAAAATAATCAGTTGCTGTTAATATCCATTTATGTTGTCCACTTGATGGGGGATGTATTTCTCCAAAAAAATCTATTCCCCATTGTTGAAATGGCTCATTCACATGAACTGGAATCAAGGGCAGAGCTGCCAACTTCTGTTTCTCAGCAAATTTCTGACACTTAGCACATGCTCTGACCCAAGTAAAAACATCTCCAAATAATTTTGGCCAGTAGAAACCAGCCTTCAGGATTTTATGAGCTGTGGCCCTCCAACTGTAATGTCCTCCACAAATTCCCTCATGGAATTCTATCATTATATTTTCCACTTCATTTTCTGTGAGGCATAATAGTAGTATACCTGAAGGATCTCTCCAATATAATTGGCCATTGGCAACTATATACTTTTGTGATTTTAGCCTCAATGTTCTGTATTTTGCCTTGTCATAACTTGGAGGGCAGCTGAGTGTCAAAAGATATTCTACTATTTCCTTGTACCAAGGACTGGTGAGATATTTCATGTGTACTTTATGAGTAACCATCTCCAGCCCTGACTGCTCCTTTTCATTTTCAGATCTTTCACTTGCAATCATAGACAAATTAATGCCCAGAGCTTGGTAGTTTGATTCAGATAGAATTTTAGCTAGGCCCTGTCCTTTAATTAGCTTAGTTGGACGGATGTCCAAATCATACTCCTGTATTTTTGCAATCCATCTCCCTCTTTTTCCTTCACTGTCTCCCTGAATGAGAATGTCTTTGACAACTGTTGTAGGGACATATGCAGTAATGTGGGACTGCAAAACATACATGCGAAAAGCTTTAAGGGATTTCACCAGGGCATATGCTTGCTTCTCCAATATATTATACTTCAGTTCTGCATCATGGAGCACCTGACTAAAGAAAGCTATAGGCTGCTCATATCCTTCTTCATTTTTCTGTAATAACACTCCAGCTACTGTATGAGGTGAAGCAAATGAAAAGATCATAAATGGCTTTGCATAATCCGGTCCAGCTAGCACAGGGGCTTCAACAAATGCAGCTTTAATTCTAGCAAAGGCCTCCTGTGACTCTTGTGACCATTTCACCTTTCTTTTTTAGCATATCTGTTATATGCCTAACTATCTCAGCATAGTTAGGAATAAATCTTCTCAGAAAATTTATTCGTCCCAAAAACACTTGCACTTCTTTCTTATTTCTGGGGAGAGGAATACTATTTATGACTTCTACTCTTTTGGGATCTATCCTTACCCCATTTTTTGTTACAATATGCCCCAAAAGTTTGCCTTCCTCTAATGCAAATAAGGACTTTTGTGGATTAAGGGAAAGGCCATACCTTTTGCATTTTTCAAAAGTTCTTCGTAAATGCTCGATGTGTTCATCATCATTTTTTGAAAACACTGTTATATCATCAAGGTACACCACCAAAAATTTATCTTGCTCCCCAACAAAAGCTATGTCCATGGCCCTCTGGAAAGTGGCCCTCTGGAAAGTGGCCCCTGCGTTAATCAATCCACAAGGCATCCTGGCATACATAAATGTACCCCATGGTGTGATGAATGCAGTCTTCTTTTGATCCTCTGGAAGTACAGCCACCTGGTTATAACCGGAGAATCCATCCATCATTGACATTCTAGAAGCTCCCACCACTTTCTACAGGATGTGGTCCATCTTGGGGAGTGGATAATTATCTTTTAAAGATGCTCTGTTTAAATTCCTGAAATCCACACACAATCTTATTTCTCCATTCTTCTTTCGAACAGGGATCAAATTAGCAACCCATTCTGAGTATCTCAAGGGCACAATTATTTTTTCCTTTAGTAGCTTCTTGATTTCTTTTTCAATGGAGGGAAGCAGCAAGGGATTTATCAGTCTAAGCTTTTGCTTATAAGGTTTTGCATCTTCCCTCAGAGGAATTTTATGCTGCATTATATTAATATCAAAAGTTTTAAGGTCCTGATAGGACCACGCAAATACATCTTTATAAGACTGAAACAATTTCAGGTATTTCTTCTTATATTCCTCTGGGACCTTCCTGGATAATTTTACAATTTTGGGCTCAACATTGGTACCCAGATTCAGATCTTCCACCTGATCTTCTTCTACCATTTTATTAGGCTGCAACGAGACATCATTTTTATCAAATAATATTTCTAGAGGTACCAATCCTCTAGGGATGACATTTCCTTTCAGCTGCAGCACTTTACTTCCTGCCACTTTCTCTTCCCATTTGTTTTCTAAAACATTCTCAGCCTCATCTTGCTCACAATCATCAATTTCCATATTGGAGAACTCTCCCATTGTTTCCAGGAATCTCTTCATCTGTTCATCATCCTCAAATACTTGCCAATGCTTAATATTATCTGGGATAGATGGTCTATAACGTACCTCGATTTCATACCTCAGGAGAGGATTATGAGGAGGGCGAAATGTACTGGCAGCTACAGCAAGGGAATCTGACATTCTGTTATGCTCTCTGGGCATGAACTGGATATTAAATGCTAAAATGAAGTTCTCCACCATGTCCCATACTTCATTTCTATAAGCCCTCAACCGAGGATGCTTAGTTTGACATTGATTTCTGACCTGTCTGACCACCAGCTCAGATTCTCCCAGAACTTTTAAACATCGTATGCCCATGCTCCTGGCTGTTTGTAATCCCAATAACAATGCTTCATATTTAGCTACATTATTAGTAGCTTCATATTCCAATTTAAAAGACAGTGGGATCCATTTTCCTGTAGGAGAAATAAATAATACTCTAGCTCCGTTTCCTTCTCTCGAATTTGCTCCATCAAAATGTAAAGTCCAGATTCCTGCTTCATGGTTTTATAAAGGCTGCTCAGTCTTTATCTGGAAGAAGGAAGGTTCTTGAGCATAATTTTGATCTTCTTCTAACAACAAACATGATAAATCTCCTTCCTTACTATAGACTGGTGAATTCTCTGAGCTGTCAACCTTGGTCACCATCTTGACAAATCTGGTTTCTCTATATAACCTCCTCTCCTGACCACCAAAAATTGGAATAGTGGCATATGTTAAATATAATTTGAGTGACCCACCAATTTTTGTTCCCCAGGACCTTGACAACAGCATGCCAAAGCGAGCTGGGATGTCAGCCACCACAATGTCCATTACTACGCTTTTTGCTGGAATTTGGGCCAAGTTGACCACTAAATCTTTAATCATCCCCAAGCATTTAACTCTTTTGGAATCAAATGAATATATGTATTTATATGGACGTGTGATTTGTAGTCCTAGTTTTTCCATGACTGACAAAGGCATAAGATTATGGGAAGCTCCAGAATCTAACATACAATTGTGTAACAGCAGGTCATGAATAACTAGAGACACATAGAAAGGAGGAGTAGAGGGGTCTATCTCCTCGACATGGGGGCCAAAAACTACCATGGGTCTTTCTTCTTGGAGGTTAAGACTATCTGGAATTATTGGTGCTTCAGGAGGAAACAATAAAGAAGTAACTTGAGATTGATATGCAGGTTGTTTCAGCAGCTCCGTCAGGGGGACTGGGATTTTGACTTTCTCAAGTTCCTTTTGCAGATTGAAAGCAGGAGGGGACTTTTCTATTACAAATTATTTTGACTCTTTATTTTCTGCTGGAGGTTTAACTTCTTTTGATACAGACTCAGCATTAGGAAGAGTGGCTACTTTTGAAGAAGAAGTAATTTGATCATTAGGTTGCAGAGGTTTGTTTAGGGGACTCTTACCTTTGTCTGTAGCTTTCTGCACTGTTGATTCCTTCTGAGCCGCTGTTTCCTTCTGGAGAGGCTCTTCTTCATGATCCTGGGTTTGAGTTCTTTTCCTGGAAGATCCGAGATCATATCTTTTATTGAAATGTGCTTGCATGAAATCATTAAACTGTTTACAATAGTGATCAATTTCTGCATCCTCTGTGTCTCTGATCTCTTCTTCTTCTTCGTGCAATGGGAATTCTACTTCATCATTGTTTGAGAAAGCAAGGTTTGCATCTTTCATCTCATAGGCAGCATCTTCAGTGGAGTCATCTACTGGGCCTGCCAGGTACAATGGATGTGGTACCTGATCTTGTTGCTCCTTTGCTTCTCTTGGCAGTATTTGCAGGGGTGGCTTTCTGTACTGAGGATTGTAACCCCTATTTGGAGCATTCTGGAAATTGTTGGAGGTTGCATTCTTGGTCTCCAATTCAAGCTTGACCAATTTATTAGAAATATTCTTAATCATTTTGCTCATTTCTTCAATTATATCTGAATCCTTGTCCTGATTAGAAGTGGATACTTCTTCTTTACCCCTTCTTCTGGTATCTTGTTCCACTTTTGCTTTTAATTTTCCAGTGGAGGCGAAATTTGCTTCCAACTCAAGAGCATCTGACTGAGCATCGTCTAGGGTGGCAGGCTTCATTTCCCTGAGAGAGAAACCAAAATATGAGTCAAAGGCTACTATGAAAACAACTTTGGCAGCATTCTGATGAGGCTTCATATCTGCAGGGAGATTTAGATATAACTTGTTAAATATTTTGATAAATTCTGACACCCCTTCATTATTTTTCTTCTTAAGTGTATTGAACTCAGTAAAGCACTGTCCATGATCTTTCTTTTCTCCCCATTTCCTGAGAAAGGTATTTTCCATATCATCCCAAGTGGTTACGGAACGGTTTCCTAATGTTTTGAACCATTTTCTGGCTTCACCGTCCAGAGACTGCACAAATAACCTTAAGACTACATCCAAGTGTTCTACATTAAAGTTTCCTACAAAAGAGTAGAAAGTCTCAAGATGTTTCTGAGCATCTATTTCATTTTCCCTAGTGAATCTAGGCAAGATCTTCAAATAATCCTGTGGCATATCATTTAGCACTTGAGGTAATGCCAGGGGAGCATATTTGTTTAATAAAAAAGCTGGAACATTAGCCATTGGAGGAGGTGGAGGTTGTGCAACAATCTGATGTAAAAATGGAGGAAGAGGTGGAGGTGGAAGTGGATTATGAATAACAACAGGAGTATACTGTACAGAAGCCTGAGGTGTGGATGGAAACAATTCACGATTAACATGGGCTATTTCTGTAACTTCTTTAACTTCCTCAGCCTCAGGGGTAGGATGAAAGTTCTCTTTAGTTCTAGCACTTCCCCGAGGTGGGCTATCTGAGTAATATTCAGGATTTTCCTCGGTGGAGTCGATATTTTCTACTTGGATTTCTTGAGAAGAAGAGGATGGATAATCTTCTACAGAGTATTCAGGGATCTCAGCACGGACTGATTTCTTTTCTTTCCAACTTCTTCTATGTATGATCTTCTCAGGGTCAGATACTGAAGGTGTCTTTGAATGTGATGTATCTGACCTCAGATGTGGCTTATGAGGAGCCAGGACTACCAATAGATTTATCAAATAAACAATAGTGGAGTAGCCAAGGTGAGAGATATACAACTCTTCAACTCTCTGTGCTCACCTGATTAGAGAGTGAATCTGATTTTTCGAGGCCCAGGGATAATGATTTTCTTAAATTCGATCCCCGGCAACGACGCCAAAAAGATGTTGTCGACAATTGTTGTCACTCCTAGAGATAGCCTAGAGTTGCCATAGACCAGTGCCTAGGACATCTTAGCATAGCAAGGAGTGTATAATGTAATGTGTGAAGTTGTCAGATTCAACTCACTTGCTATCTCTTGTAAAACAAGGAATTGGATTTAAATGGGACCAGAAATCACAGAAACTGTCACAGGGGAAGTAATGTTGCAGAGGCACAATGCAAAGCTCTAATATTAAAGCATAAGACAGTTAAGAGACAATTTACTGTAAAGAGGGCCGATTCAAATAATATGCCACAGAAATCAAGTATCAGAAAGTGTATGTAGTGAAAGAAATATAAGAAAATATTAGTTGACTTTGGTCTGATACCCAGATACACAACAGAACCATGTATGGGCTTATCAATCTAAGAATCCATACATGACAATGGCGTTTTAAAATCACCCTCCCAAAACAACTAATATATCAGAAAGGTGGATGAAATGAATATGAAACAGTATATCATGCATGAGCCATATTTAAAGTGCTTGACTGATTTAAGTATGGGCATCAACTAGGATGAATCCTTACCAAACCAGTGAGCCACTCGCATTCCAAAACATGATACGAGAAAGTGGATGAAATGAAATGTTATATTAAACACATAAGAGAAAGTTACATACTGTGAAATACCAAAGACCAGAATCCTCATTACAGATAGAACTCCTCCTCACTGAGACCCTACAGGCTCTGAGCCTTCACACAGAAACTTTACAAGATGTGTACAAAAAATGCCTTTCACTGCACAATTTTCTGATAAAAGTCTGGAACCCCTACAATGTCTTTCTTCCTCCCTTTTATAGAGGAAGGAGAAGAGAAACTAATAACAGAAGTAGGTGAAAATAATTAATTGTTTTATTAAAACAAAATGGCAGAAACATTCGTGCCCATACTGCTGAATGACTAGGAAATATTGTCTATACTTGATAATATGCTTGCAGAAATAAATGCACTAGGCAGAAAATCTCTTCGGGAACATGGTATAAAGATAGATTCGTATGAATATTCTGTCCTTTCCTGAAGAAAATTTGGCTGAAAATAAAACCTGGAGGGTATTGTTTTCTGTGCTGGGTACCCTCAACCATCTAATCTTTAAATTTGAGCTTGAAACATTGAATGCTGATTGTTGAATTTCCTCATCTTCCACTGATATTTCTTGTCTGCACTAAAATTTATATCTGTGAAATCTGCCTTTTAAATTACTCTGGAGGATTTGATAGATTTCGATCTCTGCTCTTTAAATGGCAGTCATATCTCTGCAACTACCCGAGATATTTTTCACAAATTCTCCTTCTGCAAGCTGATCCTTAGATGCATCTTCGATTTTTGTAGCGGAGGTGGAGATTAATGGCGGTTTACCCCCCTTTCGCCCTGCAAAATACACAAACTTGTTAGGAAAACAAATGCATGGGAAGGGAGTGATGTAATGGAGGTGACTGTGAAGTGGCGTGACATCGTGGACTGGTGGAAGCACACAGGGTAGTGGCGAAAGATGCAGTGGAGCAGTGGTATGCAGACTAGGCAGAGGTTCTCTTCGTAAAAATACTAAAACAAGACACATGAATGCGATATACAAATATTAATGGAATATACAGATGGTGAAGGGAGCATGGGATTGACACGTGGGACAATACGTGGTGGGAGACTCGGTCAATTAGTCAATCACACATATGATCTGGACCACACGATTTCAGAGCGATATCAACGGTTAGAAATGCATTGCTCGGCGACGGAATGGTGGACCCAGAACACTGTAGACCCACATTAACACCCGTGCAATTACATCAAGCGACCACCGTTGGATTGAGCTCTTCATATTGGATGGCCAGTGTTAATATGGCTGCACGACTTTGATCGAAAGATAATGTGTGATGGAGGGTGGTATTACAGTCGTACACTGGGACGCGTGGCGAGCACCCAATGGAATCATTCCGATTTTGAGAAAACCGCTTGCCTTGGATAAGTAGTGAGATGAAAACAGGCCAGTTTTTTAACAGCGAACACGGGACGGGAACCACATAAGTGATTGGCTGCGGTGCGTTGATCTGTGTTTGATCTGACGGCTGAGATTATGCCCGATGGCCATATACGGTAAGCGCTTTTCCATCTTAATACACGGTCAAATGCCCAGGTTATATGAAAAATGGGACGGAGGGGGCTAGGGCCAAAGGAGCTATGCCCCGAATGTTTCCAAATATGAAGTTCCAGCCCCTTTAAAATGCGGTTTTGAAGCTAGGGGAAAACAACGACAGACAACTAAGGCACTTTGCAAGGCAAGGCAAAGGAGTTAGAAGATTTAAACCAGATGGTCCATGAAAATTTTAATGGGGAGATGATCATGATCAACACTAGGTACGGGCATTATGAATTTGTGATGTTACCCTTTGGGTTAACAAATGCACCAACAACCTTAATGAGGTTAATGCATGGAATCTTTCACCCCTTCCTGGATAATTTTGTACTCATATTTATAGATGACATTTTAATTTATTCTAAAAACCAGGAAGAACATAAAGAGCATTTGAGGATTGTGCTGGAAATGCTAAGAAAACACCAGCTATACGCTAAGTTCAACAAATGTGATTTCTTTAAAATAGAAATTCAGTACCTAGGCCAAGTCATTTCAGCAAAAGGGATTGTTGTTGACCTAGAGAAGATTAAGACAATTATGGAATGGGGAGTACCCTAAAATGTGGCAGATATTCGATATTTTATGGGGTTAGATGGGTACTATTGGAGATTTATTGAGGGATTTTCTAGAATCGCTTTTCCCATTACCTAATTGCAAAGAAAAGGAAAATTCTTTAAGTGGATTGTTGAGTGTCATAACAGTTTTGAAAAGTTGAAGCAACTTTTGACCACTGCACTAGTGTTGAGGGAAGTTGACCCCAACAAAGAATTTGAAGTTTGCACAGATGCCAGTAAAGAGGGTGTTGGGGCAGTTCTATCTCAGGAAGGCAAAGTAGTGGCATATGAGTTAAGAAAGTTAAAGGATCATGAAAAAAAGTATTCAACATATGATCTGGAATTAATAGCAGTAGTACATGCACTCCGAGTATGGAGACACTACTTGTTAGGTAAAATTTTTGTGTTAAATACAAATCATAACAGCTTGACTAGTTATTTCAAGCAAGCTGATTTAAACTCTAGACAGGCAAGATGGAATGCCTTTCTAAGTGAGTTTGATATGGACATCCAACACGTAAAAGGTAAGGAGAACCGGGTGGCTAATGCTTTAAGTAGAAAGCTGCATTGTGTTTATGAGATTTACTACAATCAGCTTGAAAGTAGATTCATAGATCAAGTAAAAGAAGAAGCACAAAAAGACCTGGAATATCAATTCCTATGGCAACAAATGGAAGAAAACAGAAAGCAAGGAATTACTTCTGAGTATGGAGTAAATGATGATCAGATGCTAACTTTTAGAGGTAAGGTGTATGTACCAAACCGTGTGGACCTAAAGGAACTGAAAATGAATGAGTATCATCGCAACAATTATGCAGGTCACCCAGGATACCAGAAAATGTTGACTGCAATTAGAAAGGTATATTTTTGGCTTGGTATGCGTAAAAATATTGCTGAGTATTTAAATAAATGTTTGGAGTGTCAGTAGGTGAAGGTGGAGCATCAACATCTAGTAGGATTGTTGCAGCCCATACCGATACCTGAATGGAAGTGGGAGGTCATATCCCTGGACTTCATTACAGGTTTACCACGGAAAAAAAGAAGCAAAATGACTCCATCATGGTGGTAGTGGACAAATTGAGTAAGTCTGCACATTTTATACCTATGCAGTCTACTTATAAGACTGTACAGATAGCACACATATTCATGAGGGAAATTTTCAGGCTGCATGGTATTCCAAAGATAGTTATCTCAGAAAAGGATGTTAAGTTTACATCCGCATTTTGGAAGACTATGTTTACAGGGCCGTGGACCCAAATAAACTTTAGCACTGCGTACCATCCCCAGGCAAACGGTCAAACAGAGAGAGTAAACCAAGTGTTGGAAGATATGTTGCGCATGTATGTGATGCAGCAACCAACCAAATGGGAAGAATATTTGCATCTTGTTGGATTTTCTTACAACAATGGTTATCAGGAATCCATGAAGATGAGTCCTTTTGAGGCCTTGTATGGGAGGCATTGCCTCACACCCATAAATTGGAGCAGCCCCGAAACAAAATCAATGTTGGGACCCGAGATGCTTATTGAAATGGAATCAGAAGTAAAGAAGATAAGACAAAATCTGAAGGCTACATAAGATCGAAAAAAGATCTATGTAGATAAAAATAGGTCATATTGGGAATTTGAAGTGGGAGATCATGTGTATGTGAGGATTAAACCCAAGAGGAGTACCTTGCGGTGGACCTATTGTGCCAAGTTGGCTCCCAGGTTTTGTGGACCCTTCCAAATTTTGGAAAGGGTAGGAGTTGTGGCCTATCGGCTGGCTTTACCCAGTCACATATGAGTACACAATGTATTTCATGTGTCCCTGTTGAAGCGTTATGTGCATGATTCAAAGCATGTAATTCATTGGCAAAATATACATGTAGGATAGAATTAAAAATCCTAACTTGAAAAATAATTTATTTATGAGAATTTGACATGAAACTTTGCTGTTTTCAGGTACAGTCGGACGACGAGTTTTTGGTCGAGCCGCAACACATACTTGACCGAAGGGAAATTATGCTCCGAAAGCGAGTCATCACCCAGGTTAAAGTGCAGTGGAAGCACTTTGGCCATGATGAGGCTACTTGGGAGGATGAAAGATTTGTGCATGAGGCTTACCCAGAGCTCTTTTTAGAGCTATACTGAAACACTGAGGACGGTGTTACTTCCAGGGGGGAAGTTGTGACAGTGACATTAATGATAACTAGTTGTTAACTAGTTAAAAGATAATTTTAATTATTGTTTTAAGGAAAGACTGGAATTATTAATGTTTTTGCTGAAAGTTTATTAATTATAATAATAAAATTAGTTATGGAAAATAAATTGAAAAAAAAGTAAAAAGTGATGGTAAATGTTTTCAAAGAACTGGAAAGAGGTTGGGGATAGTTGGAAACAGTTACCTGCTCACTAGTAAATTTGGCCCAATTTCCGACGACCACTTCGTTGCTTTTCCAACACATAGTCGTCACAAGAGCGACAGTATGAGGCCAGACAAAACATGGTTAGTCATTACGTCTCAATTCTGACACTTCAAAAAAGCGTCGAAAGAGCGACACTTCTTCCGACGTTTCTAGGCATCCGTCACTCTTTCGACGTTATGCCAACCGTCGCTATTCCGACGTTGTACAAGCGTCGGTCGTTCGACGTTACCAAACTGTCGGTCTTCCTACGATACCAAACTGTCGGTCTTTCGACGTTTGTCAATTTTTCAAACTAACGTCGCAATTCCGACGTTATGTTAAAACATCGCAATATCGACAAACTTTAAAAAAAAATGAAACGTCACAATATGGACGAAAAGGGAAAATTGTTCAAAGCGTCGGAAGATCGATGCTTATGAAGAAACATCGCAATACCGACGAAAAGGGGAAGTCGTTCAAAGTGTCCGAAGACCGACGCCTATGAAGAAACGTCACAATACCGACGAAAAGGGGAAATGTTCAAAGCGTCAGAAGACCGACGCTTATGAAGCGTCGCAATACTAACGACTGCTTAATTTTTTATTTTATTTTTAAATGAAACTTTAAACTAGACGCTTTAAACTTTAAACTTTAAACTGGGTGTACCATTAATGATTCTTTAACAGCAGAGAGTCTGTGTAATAGCAGCAGACAATTCTATCCTTTGAGACTGAAGATACAATAGAAGAATGCACTCTGTTTTTGAGTGCCTACTGTGTAATTTAGTTGGGAACATTGTATACCTTATTTTGCTGTGGAGTATTTCCCCCAAGAGTGTTTTCTCCATGTAAATCATTGTTTCATTGTATGTGTATCTGTCCTCTGTTTTCTTTTCCCTCTCATTCTGCAGATTTCTTTCATTGCAATTCGAGATTAGAGGGAGGAAATTACACAAACAGTGAATTATGTGTAGACATGAGTGATAAAGCACCAATCATCAAATCGTGAGTGCTAAACAGAGAAAGCTGGATTTCCCTCACTGCAATTCAGATTGCAGACACCCTGAATATCTCTGTAGTTTTTGAACTTATGATTGGCCTAGTAAACTCCAAGTGCCCAAATATTCAAGCAGCCACTTCAATGTGTATTGCAAAAAGGTTACAGCAGGAACTACCAGTATGTTTTGTAGGCTCTGTACATCTGAAAGGGGAATATCATGTGATTGGCTCGTAGGTCTTTCATGGCTGAGTAACTCGTTGCTAGATGGTAAAAAAGATGCATGTGCTTCGACAATCCTCAGTCCTACTACTCTTTCATCACAAGGAGTCAAGAAGAGAATCAAAATATATTATTTGGTCATCAAGGGCGGACTAAGCTTCTAAAATGTCGAAGTGAGCACATCAAAGCTACTGGATCAATTGCATTGCAAAAAAGAGAGTCTCCTCTGTATAGGAATGCTTTGTCGATCTCAATTCCAGGCCCTAGTGGGCTAGAGGAATTGCGAAAGTTTTAATTAACACTTGAAAGAAATATATTGATATATTGGCCAAAACATTTTTCTAAAACTATCTAGATACTTTTTTCCTTCTTACAAGAAGCAGCATAAGATAAATAGGAAAGAAAACAGTGAACTTGAATCACCTATAATTTTGGAGGAAATTCTTAGCTGAAAGCTTGCGACATTTTGAGGCACCTCCATCAATCGCTCTGACATGAGCCCCTAAAATCATAAATGGAAACTTTCAATTTTCCCAAATACTTTAGTATTTTAACATGTATTGAAATTGATGTGCTCTAGCAAAGAATGTCAAGCCTATTCCTGTCGTTTATACATTAACATAAACAACTACAAATACACAACTTAACTTTCTCTGACACTAATAGAAAAAGAAAAGCAACTTACAGGAATGTAAGTAGTGTATGTTACAACATTCTATTTCAACCTTCAGGTATGGAGTATGATATTAGCACAGCCATTTTATTTTATTATTTTCTCCTACAAAAGTAACAAAAGAAAAATGAAGCAGTGTATGTTGCAATATTCTATTTCAACCTTCAAGATATGGAGGATGATTTCACGAGGAAAAGGCAATGGCCTTGCAATTTAAGTGGGCTATATTACAACAATGTTTCCCATAAATGAGAGAATACCAATGAGCAACCTCTCTTAATTGAGTCGTGACTTGTTTTTTGTAGGTATGGGCTCCAAACTCCAAACCTTGCAAACATGGAGAGAATGAATCACCATGGTGTCAAGAAACCATAACTTAGCCTGAATATCCTAAAACTGAAGTTGGAAACATCGTCTCTCCAAGGTTGTTAATGTTGCAATCCTCTGTTCAACATTGATACAAATGTCGAAAAAAAGTTAAAAGATGAACCAAATAATAACATTCAAAGGAAAGACTAGGATGTCACCATTTCTACCTGCTATCCTTGAAAAGAAGGTGAGATTACTTACATGCTTTTGTGTTTTCAAGGTGGACTTGAAGACCATGTCATCCCAGAATGAGCTCAAAATGTACTTTTGTTTTTGGATTCGTGAAATAGAAGGACAGTGTTGTCAAAAAATAGTGAAATGGAGATCCCATATAGGCCCTCCACCTTTACCACCCATGGATTTTGAAATGAGAAAATCTCATCCATAAATATGAAGTCCAAAGAATGTGAGGCAATCGAAACCCTTGCTTGACTACTATGTTAATGTATATAATAGACCCCAGAGATGATCATTTGAATCTCATATAGGGTCATAATTATAGAGATCTCCAAGCATAGGAGAGGTATACCTTCAGCCTCTCAAATAGTAGGTTTCTTCCATCTATCTGAAAGGCTTAACAGGTGTCCATGGATCAACAATATACTTACTTTTGCTTCCTCAATAGCATTTGGGAGGATTGAAAAATACTCAAAAGTGCGGTGATTCCATTTGCAATGACTAAACCTTAAACCTGCAATTTCTTCCTCTCTACCCATATGGAGATGAATTTGTCTGCTCTTCTGGCAAAGAGTTTGAACATGGGGTATCCCAGCATGATAGTCTTGCAATTAATTGATTCATTTTGATCATCATATTTATAAAGATGATTGATTTAAGAAACTTCGTCGGGGGTAAGGCTAGAAGATACTATCTAAAGCAAAAGGTCCGTAATATGAATATGTAAGATGGTCAGATTATTTTTAAGGAATTTGTCTTTCAAGTTTTCTAGCTTCTAAGCCTTATTAGAATGGAATTTGAAAATTGCTCTCATGATCATGCAATCAATGTAACAACAACCATACAATCTGGGATTGATGATGAAAGTTGGTTGGTTGCAGATGTCATATAATAAGGTGACATTATTTTGAGCGAGGTGTTAGAATCAATAATGGTGCAAGCAGGCACTTCAGTAAGAATCTTCTGTACAAGGATTTAGTGTAGACACTAATTTGTTGAAGAATCGCTTTTCATTTGTAGAGGAGGTATTACCGTATTCGTGTTTTCCTCAGTATGCTTCAATAACAAAATTTGTCACATTTTATTGTCCTGAATTTGAAAAGGAGCCCAAAAAATTACCACATCCAGGCAACTAAACACCCGTGTTTCCTACATCTTGAACTACACACTAGCAAAATTGAATCTGATGGGCTAATATTTGATTATATTATTGTAACATATTAAACAATTAAACTTTTTTTGCAGTAGGACATGACTTTCTATACCTAGCTCAACCACATTAGAAAAATTCATCATGGTTGTACGCAGAGCATAAATATTTCAAGTCACAAGAATTTAATGTGAAAAAGCAAAAATGAAAAATCATGCACACAAGTCAACTCAATTAATATGTGACGACCGTTGCATAGGAAACATTTCCAAGGGTTCCATCTTTGAGTGGAAATATGTCTGAACACTATTTCTGGAAATATTTTTTGTCAAAATTTCTATATTCATCTGTTGTGAGTGTTTTTTGTATCCTATCCAAGCTTTATCTTGTCTCCACATAAAATAACAACTTTTTGACACTTATGAATAATAAATTATAACTTTCAACATTGCAAATTTTCTCAATCATAGAAGAAATTTAATATAAAACAGTAGTGGGGAAATGATGTCTTGACTTGATAAAAAACCGCCTTTATAAAGAGGCTTTTCAAAGTTCAGAATGAAATCATTAAAGCCAAACATTGATGACGAGGCAAAGTCAGATTCCAGTATCTGTAAATCAGTTCATATAGACTATTGATAAAAAACTTTATGAGCATATACCTGAGCAATCAATCATGCAAGCAGTGAACATCGCAAATCCCTGCCCCCTGCACCATCAGCTTGCCTGTAGGTTTCAATTATACGAGTGAATGCCTCCTTGCTTAATAGAGTTTGTTGTTCCTCGGTTAGTGATACAAACTGTGGCACTATTGGCATTTCTGGGGATTGATCTTCCGCAGATTGAGTCATTTCTGGATCAGAGGAGATGATTGTTTCTGGATCAGAGGACATGATTGTATCTAGGTCAGAGTTTACTTCCAACTGATTATGTGAAGCAATTCAACTTAAAATAGAAATAATTGTATCCTATCATTTTTGAGAACTTAGGATTTAGCTAAAATTTAAAGTCAAAATTCAGGTCGACCACTATACAAATTTGTATACAAGGGGACAGATTCTAGAAACAAAGAATAAACAAAACTTATAAGTGATAAAAACATACCTCACCATAGATAACCCACTTGGAAAATACAGGATAATCGCTTGCAAACCCAACAGGAGCAAACCAAGTAGAGAAAACTTGCTCTTTCAGCTCATGCATATGAGTCAACCCGGAGTACCAGGTAGCATCATTTGGTTTATTCAATGAAACTACAACTAAACGACCAGAATGTCTCCTTCCAAACCACTTACTTCTCAAGGAATCTCGATTGCCACAATGGTTATAGAAAACACAACAAGCTATACTTAAAACCTGCAAGCTGTAGTAAACATTAACCCTTTCAAGCTGTAGATCTGAAGTGCCCTGATATCTCCCAGTAGGATCGATCCTGTGTTCTTCACAAACCACTTCCCAGAACTTGGAGGTGATTTGGTTGCCAAATTGGCCCCCCTGAATGCGAAGGATCTCTCGCATTTTTGCTATCGACCCAACTCAGATTTGGATCAGATCTAAATTGCCCCTCTGTCGCCGCTCAATACATCAAGAATTGTTGCAGAAGATCGCTCAGTGCCTCAGTCTTCAGAACCTGCAAGAAAATTCAATGAAACCCACATAAACCAAACCAAAAGAACAACGAAACCCCAATATCAAATATGGCTCAGAAACCCTTTTGCAACTTTTGCTTATTTAAAAACCTTTGGCCGCAGAGCTAATAGATAGAGCGACTTTGTTTTAACCCTGAACTACCCCTCCAAATGGGATTTTCCGCATCCTCCCTCCTTCCTTGGATAAACCGTGCAACCGGAGGGAAATGAATGAGGGAAATTAAAAATTTTGATATTTGAAAATTTTTGATATTTTGAAATGAAATACGTGTGTTTTTTAAGGCCACTCAAATTCCATTAAATAAAATGTGTGAGAATTTTCTTGGGGTTTATAAGGGGTTTGTGTAAATAAGTGGTATTTTTGATTATAAATAATTATTAATGAGATTAGATCTAAGACATTTATTTAAATTATTAATTATATAAAATTGTTGAATTTTTATTTCATAAACTAGGGATTTTGGTTAATTTTTTAATCTAATTATGTGATATTAAAGATGAATTATGGTAACTTAAAAATAAGTTTTATGTGGTTAAAAGGGAAGTAGTAATGTTATGGTATGAATGATTATTTTCAATGAAATTTTTGGTTTAGTAAGGATAATCAGGCGAACGATGCTACAGGGGAGCAAATAGTAAACGGGCCGCCTGAACGTGCACAAGGCACCCGGGCGGTCACAACTTAGCAAAACTGATACGGGCACTCTCGAACAAAATGGCCTGACCCGAACGTGCCTGGTCGGGCAACCTCACATGGAACGACATGGCGCGCCCGACCGAATGATGCCACAAGGGAGCAAACGGCAAACAGGCTGCCCGAATGTGCACAAGGCACCCGGTCGGTCACAACTTAGCAAAACTGATACGGGCGCCCTCGAACGAAAAAACTTGACCTGAACGCGCCTGGTTGGGAAACCTCACACGGTGTGCTCGACTGAACGATGCCACAAGGGAGAAAATGGAAAACGGGCCGCCCAAACATGCACAAGGCACCCGGGTAGTCACAACTTAGCAAAACCGACACGGGTGCCCTCGAACGAAACGACAAAGCCCAAACGTGCCTAGTCGGGCAACCTCACACGGCGCGACATGACAAACGATGCCACGGGGAGAAAATGGAAAACAGGCCACCTGAATGTGCATAAGGCACCCGGGCGGTCACAACTTAGCAAAACTGATACGGACGCCCTCAAACGAAACGACCTGACCCAAACGCGCCTAGTCAGGCGACCTCACACGACGCCACACGGTGTGCCCGAACGAACGATGCCACAAGGGAGAAAATGGCAAACGGGCTGCCCGAACTTGCACAAGGCACCCAAGCGGTCACAACCTAGAAAAACTGATACAGGCACCCTCGAACGAAACGGCCCGACTCGAACGCGCCCGGTTAGGGGTTTAGAGGTTTATGGTTTAGGGGGTTAAATGGGTTAGGGGTTAAGGGGTTATAGGTTTAGGGTTTAAGGGTTAAATGGGTTAGGGGTTCTGGGTTAAGGGTTTAGAGGTTTATGGTTTAGGGGTTAAATGGGTTAGGGGTTTAGAGGTTTAGGGGGTTAAATGGGTTAGGGGTTAAGGGGTTATAGGTTTAGGGTTTAAGGGGTTAAATGGGTTAGGGGTTTAGGGGGTTAGGGGATTTAGCAGTTAAGGATTTTAGGGGTTAGAAGTTAGGGGCTAATGGGGTTAGGATTTAGGGGGTTAGATGGGTTAGGGGTCGGGAATTAGGGTTTAAGGGGTTAGGGTTAAGGGTTTAATGGTTTAGGGTTTAAGGGGTTAGGGGTTAAGGGTTTATAGGTTTAGGGTTTAGGGGGTTAAATGGGTTAGGGGTTTACTAGGGGTTTAGGGGGTTAAATGGGTTAGGGGTTAAGGGTTTAGAGGTTTATGGTTTAGGGGTTAAATGGGTTAGGGGTTAAATTAGTTGCTTATTCTTTGCGTCTCAATGTAACAATTTTGTAAGTATTGTTGCTTGTTGCCATGTCTTATTTATTTATTAATTTATAGTATTTTTTTGCCATTGATTTACATTTATTGTTGCAGAAAATGTCTATTGCAATAAAACGACCAAATGTATGTTCAATCTCCATTTTCAAACTCAGCCACAGTGTTGTCACACAATTTCAGTCCGGATAATGGCCATTTGATGAAGTCTTAATAACCAGACTACACCACATGACTAGTCCAGAAACCATACCCGTGTACTGATGGCACTCAAGGAAACACGTTCGAACGAAACGGCCCGACCCAACCCCTACCCCCGACCAGAAAGGGATAGCTAAACGACCGAACGATGCCACAAGGGAGCAAACGGCAAACGGGCTACCCGAACATGCCTAGTCGGGCACACTCGCACGATGCGACATGGCGTGCCCGACCGAACGAATATGCCACAAGGGAGCAAATGGAAAACGGGCCGCCCAAACGTGCACAAGGCACCCGGGTGGTCGCAACTTAGCAAAATTGATACGGGCGCCCTCGAACAAAACAACCCGAATCGAACGCGCTAGGTCGGGCGACCTCACACGACGCGACACAGCGCGCCTGACCGAACGATGCCACAAGGGAGAAAACGGAAAACTGGCCGCTCGAACGTGCACAAGTCACCTGGGCGGTCACATATTAGCAAAACTGATACGGGTGCCCTTGAAGTACGAAACAACCCGACCTGAACGCGCCCGGTCGGGTGACTTCACACGGCGCGACACAATGCGCCCGATCGAACGATGCCACAAGGGAGAAAATGGAAAACGACCACCGGAACATGCACAAGGCACTCGGGCGGTCACAACTTAGCAAAACTGATACGGGCGCCCTCAAACGAAACGACCCGAACTGAACGCGCCCGGTCGGGTGACCTCATGACACGACGCGACACGGTGCGCCCGAACGAACGATGCTACAAGGGAGAAAATGGAAAACGGGCCGCCCGAACGTGCACAAGGCACCCGGGCAGTCACAACTTAGCAAAACTGATACGGGCACCCTCGAACGAAACGACCCGACCCAAACGCACCCAGTCGGGCGACCTAATCACAAGGCGCGACCAACCGAAAGATGCCACAAGGGAGAAAACGACAAATGGGCCGCCTGAACGTGCACAAGGCATCCAGGCGGTCGCAAATTAGTAAAACTGATAAAAGCGCCCTCAAACAAAATGGCCCGAGCCGAACGTGCTTGGTTGGGCGCCCTCACACGGGGCGACACGGCGCGCCCGACCAAATGATGCCACAAGGGATCAAATGGAAAACAGGCCGCCCGAACGTGCACAAGGCACCCGGGCGGTCACAACTTAACAAAACTGATACGGGTGCCCTCGAACGAAACGACTCGACCCGAACGCGCCCGGTCGGACGACCTCACGCGGTGCGCCCGACCGAATGATGCCACAAGGGAGCAAACGGAAAACGGGCTACCCGAACGTGCACAAGGCACCTGGGTGGTCACAACTTAGCAAAACTGATACGGGCACCCTCGAACGAAACGAGCCGACCCGAACGTGCCCAGTCGGGCGACCTCACACGGCGCGCCCGACCGAACGATGCCACATGGGAGAAAATGGAAAACGGGCGACCCGAACTTGCACAAGGCACCCGGGCGGTCACAACTTAGAAAAACTGATACGGGCACCCTTGAACGAAACGACCCGACCCGAACGCGCCCGATCGGAGTACCTGATCACAAGGCGTGACATGGGGCGCCCGACCGAACGATTCCACATGGGAGTAAATGGAAAACGGGCTGCCTAAACGTGCACAATGCACCCTGGTGGTCACAACTTAGCAAAACTGATACGGGTGCCCTCGAATGAAACGGGCCGACCTGAACGCGCCCGATCGAACGATGCCACATGGGAGCAAATGGAAAACGGGCCGCCTGAACATGCACAAGGCACTCGGGCAGTCACAACTTAGTAAAACTGATACGAGCGCCCTCGAATGAAACGACTCGACACGAACGCGCCCGGTCGGGCGACCTAATCACAAGGCGCGACACGACGTGCCTGACTAAACGATGCCACATGGGAACAAACGGAAAACGGGCCACCCAAACGTGCACAATGCACCTGGGCAGTCACAACTTAGCAAAACTCATACGGGTGCCCTTGAACGAAACGGGACGACCCGAACGTGCCCGTTCGGGGGACCTCATACGGCGCAACACGACGCATCCGACGGAACAATGCCACATGGAAAAAAACGGAAAACGGGTCGCCCGAACGTGCATAAGGCACCCGGGTGGTCACAATTAAAAAAAACTGATACGGACGCCCTCGTACAAAACAACCCAACCTGAACGCGCCTGGTCGAACGACCTCACACGGTGCGACACGGCGCGCCCGACCGAATGATGCCACAAGGGAGAAAACGACAAATGATCCGCCCGAATGTGCACAAGGCACCCGGGCGGTCACAACTTAGCAAAACTGATACAAGCACCCTCGAACAAAACGGGCCGACTCGAACGCGCCTAGTCGGGCGACCTCACACGACGCGACACGGCGCGCCCGACCGAACGATGCCACATGGGAGAAAATTGCAAATAGGCCGCCCGAACGTGCACAAGGCACCCGGGCAGTCACAACTTAGCAAAACTGATACGAGTGCCCTCGAACAAAACGACCTGAATCGAACGCGCCCGATCGGGCGACCTTGCATGGCGCGCCCGACCGAACGATGCCCTAAGGGAGCAAATGAAAAACAGGCCGCCCGAACGTGCACAAGGCACCCGAGTGGTCACAACTTAGCAAAACTGATACGGGCACCCTCGAACGAAACGACCCGAACCGAACACGCCCGGTCGGGCAACCTGATCACAAGGCGCGATACGGCGCGCTCGACCGAATGATGCCACATGGGAGCAAATGGAGAACGGGCTGCCCGAACGTGAACAATGCACCTGGGCGGTCACAACTTAGCAAAACTGATACAGGTGCCCTCGAATGAAACAGGCCGACCCGAACGCGCCTGGTCGAGCAACCTCACACGGCGCGCTCGACTGAATGATGCCACATGGGAGAAAATGGCAAACGGGCTGCCCGAACATGCACAAGGCACCTGAGCAGTCATAACTTAGTAAAACTGATACGAGCGCCCTCGAACGAAACGACCCGACCCGAACGCACTCGGTTGGGTGACCTAATCACAAGGTGCGACACGGCGTGCCTGACCGAACGATGCCACATGGGAGCAAACGAAAAACTGGCCGCGCGAATGTGCACAATGCACCTGGGCAGTCACAGCTTAGCAAAACTGATACGGGCGCCCTTGAACGAAATGGGCCGACCCGAACACGCCCGGTTGGGCGACCTCACATAGCGTGACACGGCGCACCCGACCGAACGATGCCACATGGGAGCAAATGACAAACGGGTTGCTTGAACATGCACAAGGCACCTGGGCAGTCACAACTTAGCAAAACTGATACAGATGCCCTCGAACGAAATAGTGCAACCCGAACGCGCTTGGTCGGGTGCCCTCACACGGTGCGACACAGCCCACCCAACCAAATGATGCCACAAGGGAGCAAACGATAAACGGGCCACCCAAACGTGCACAAGGCACCTGGGTGGTCACAACTTAACAAAATTTATACGGGCGCCCTCGAATGAAATGACCTCACCGAACGATGCCACAAGGGAGAAAACGGAAAATGGGTCGCTCGAACGTGCACAAGGCACTCGGGTGGTCACAACTTAGCAAAACTGATACGGGCACCCTCGAACAAAACGACCCGACCCGACCCGAACGCGCTCGGTCGGGCGACCTGATCACAAGGTGCGATACGGCGCGCCCGACTGAACAATGCCACATGGGAGCAAACGGAAAATGGGCTGCCTGAACATGCATAATGCACCTGAGTGGTCACAACTTAGCAAAACTGATACAGCCGCCCTCGAACGAAATGACCCGTCCCGAATGCGCCCAGTCGGACGACCTCACATGGTGCGACATGACGCGCCCGACCGAAAGATGCCACATGGGGGAAAATGGAAAACGGGCCGCCCAAACGTGCACAAGGCACCCGGGTGGTCACAACTTAGAAAAAATGATACGGGCACCCTCGAACGAAACAGCCCAACCCGAACGCTCTTGGTTGGGCAACCTGATCACAAGGCGTGAGACGACGCACCCGACCGAACGATGCCACATGGGAGCAAACGGAAAATGGGCTGCCCAAACGTGCACAATGCACCCGGGCGGTCACAACTTAGCAAAACTGATACGGGCGCCATCGAACGAAACAGACCGACCCGAATGCGCCCGGTCGGGTGACCTCACACATCGTGACACTACACATCCGACCGAACGATGCCACATGGGAGAAAACGACAAACGGATCGCCCGAACATGAACAAGGCACTCGGGCGGTCACAACTTAGTAAAACTGATACGAGCGCCCTCGAACGAAACGACCCGACCCGAACACGCCCGATCGGGCGCCTTGATCACAAGGCACAACACGCCGCGCCCGACCGAACGATGCCACATGGGAGAAAACAGAAACCAAGCTTCCTGAACGTGCACAATGCACCCAGGCGGTCACAACTTAGCAAAAATGATACGGGCGCCCTCGAACAAAACAGGTCGACCTGAATGCACCCAATCGGGTGACCTCACACAGCGCGACATGACGCGCCCGACCGAATGATGCCACATGGGAGAAAATGGAAAATGGGCTTCCCGAACGTACACAAGGCACCCAGGCGGTCACAACTTAGCAAAATTGTTACAGGCGCCCTTGAACGAAACGGTCCGACTTGAACGCGCCCGGTTGGGCGACCTCACATGTTGCGACACAACGCACCCGATCGAACGATGCCACATGGGAGAAAATGAAAAAAGGGCCGCTCGAACATGCACAAGGCACCCAGGCGGTCACAACTTAGCAAAATTGATACGGGCGCCCTCGAACGAAACGGCCTGGCCCGAACGCGCCTGGTCGGGTGGCCTCACACGGCGTGCCCGACCGAACGATGCCACATGGGAGCAAATGGAAAATGGGCCGCCCGAATGTGCACAAGGCACCCGAGCGGTCACAACTTACCAAAACTGATACGGGCACCCTCAAACGAAACGACCTGACCCGAACGTGCCCGGTCCAACAACCCGATCACAAGGCACGACTTGAAATTTTTGTCTCTTTCATAGAAGAATATGCAGGTTGATATTTCAAGTTGATTCTCATCGTGTTAATATATGAAATAAATATCTTTCATATAAACATATGGTTAATAAATCGGTCAATTTATCAATGTTACAAAACAACGTCAATAATAATATATTTGGATCAATTTTATAAACATACGAAATATCTACAAAGATACGATTCTTCTTAATATCCTTTTCATATTTCATTCGTTATAATATCAATTTGAAAGCTTCCCAATGGGTTCATCAACCCTTGAGCAAGACACTAACAATGGGTTCATAAGCCTCAATCCAAGCTACTACTCTCTAAATTCATTTTCATTAGTTGTGCTCCTACAAAGTGAAGTATCTCTTTCAAAATAAAATATTCCTGCCCCCTAGAACCGCCTTGAAAAAGAAATACCCCTTAAATAATTCTCTTCTCGTGCCTTCTAATTCCAATGCTTGCCTCTTCAATATGTGTAGAGTCGTGAATTTTCTCCCATTAAACGTTTTAGCCACTTCCTTTTTTTATGTGGGAATACCCTCTTCATCACCCCTATTAGCTGGCTGTCAACACAACTAGAGTTCATTTAGTTTTGATTCTCTCTATACATATATTAGTATGGTTCCCAACCATTCCTTTTCTAGTCGAATTTATTATGCATCCATTCCATTAAAGTGCACAATTTGACATTAATATCAACCAGGCCCCCTTAATCAAATCTCATTCCCCAAAATATGGAATATGTTTCCTAATTTATCGGTGATTTTAATTTTACAAAATAGAGATAATATTTACAATAAGATGAAATTCATCCAGGCTATCACAATCACCCTATTGTACACTTTGGACTATGGATCTCATATAAAACAATGATTCACGACCTTTAATTTAATTGTAACAAAAATTACCTGATACATAACAACAATCCTTCATTCCTTATATTCCCATAGCGCTAGGGATATTAGGAACAACAATTGAAGTAGATTTAGTGAGGAATAGATATTTCATGACCTTTGACATCACATCCTTCCATCATATGTCCACTCATACTTACCCTTGCATGAATACCCTTTGAATTATTCATTTTCTATTTAAAATAAATATCCATTGATCTTTGAACAACATAACAACCCTAATTTACTTTTGCATTCACTTTCTATTTTGAGGGTATGCTAGTATATTTTTTCTCATATACTTGTGAGGTCCCTTGGACAATGTATTAATATAGATGTAATACTTTTGAAATGATGGTGAATTTGGTTGTTTATTAGTCCCTAACCATGGAGTGTTTTAGTAAGTTATGTTTGACTTGTATAGTTGGTTCTCACGCTCATCTTACACACCAAATGTCAAAAGGTCAAACCTACGCTGAGATATGCTTATCATGTTTTTTGTTTCCACAAAATATTTCACCCAGGCTTAGCTCTTTTGGAAATACACTTTTGCTTTTGGTTTCTATTTCAATGCATCCTCTACTTCTTATTCCAATGAGACGTGGCTTATTTATTGTAGAGCATACTATTACATGGTTAAGCATAGATGCAATTTTATTGCTTGTAATGATTGTAACACCAATTTTTTTTTTTTTTTGGGTGATGTAGGGTCTATAACAACTAAGGAATATAACATACATTTCAATAATGTATTATGTGTTCCGAGTCTTTGTTGCAACCTTCAATTAAAATATCAAATCACTCATTCAAGTAAAGGTAGAATAGTAGAGTTTTCATCTCACCAAGTTGTAATCAAAGATTTAAAAGATCCCAAGCATGTCCTAGCCTTTGGAATAATATACCAAAATGTGCAAGTTTTCATGTATAAGTGTAATGTAAATTTTTTGATGTATAAGCATGTTTTCCAACAAAAAAAACATTATCCAATAATGTAATACTCATTATATCCAAATAAATCATATTTATATAAACAAAATGTTAAATAATATAATGTTTTCATATTCAAATGTTGAACAATTGTTAATAAAGTAATACTTTACATGTCCATGCATGTAATTGTTTTTCATGTCCAAGTTTGTTGTCCAACCAAACAAATGTTATCCAATGATGAAATATTTAGTATATCCAAATAAATCATATTTATATTAATAAAATGTTAAATAATACAATGCTTTTCATATTAAAATGTTGTGTTGTTTAAACGTCGGTCTTGCGAAGCTTGGGAAAAACCGTCGGAAAAGTGACATTTCTCATATAGACGTCGGTCTTGTGACGTTTGGCTTCACAACGTAGCAAGACTGACGTCTATATGAGAAACGTCGCTCTTCCGACGGTTTCTCCCAAGAGTCGCAAGACCGACGAATGTGTAGGCGACGTCGCAATTCCGACGTTTCGTCCCATAAACGTTATAAGACCGACGAAGTGTTTAAAACGTCACAAAAGCGACGATATCCGTAAACTTCAGTATAACGACGGTTTGTGGTGGGATTTGAAAAATTGATAGAAATTGGGGAAATTTCCGACATTACGACAAAATTTTCAGAACTAAAGTGTCAGAATTTCTGCCAAATGTACTAGTGGCTCCTCTAGGGATAAGAGACTGATCCCAGTGAGGATTAGGGGTTATGTTCATGGAGAATGGGAGAGTGATAATTTTCCAGAGCTGGTAGCGACCAGTGGAAACACTCAGAAAAGCCCGAATTATTTCTGGTACTGACTAGACTAGGTGTCTTGAGGTCACAGCAAAAATATCCACTGTTAACCTGTACTTTTCAGGATTGGAGCACAGGGGCAAGAGGAGGACGTAATTGCCTCTCTTGATGGTTGGGAGGACCACAACTATAAACTGTACTATCTCTGTTTTTAAGTACTGTAAAATTGTTACTCTGTGTGTAAAGGTCTTTATATCTTAGTGGTGAAAACAGTAAATAATCTATAGATAGGTGCTGTGAAATTATGAAGTATATGTCCCTGTAGTAGTCTCATTATTAATTTCACTAATTTTTGTATAAGTGTTGTAAATCAGATGCAGAACAAGCTTTGCATTATAATTACAAGTTCATTAAGGTTATATCAGAAATGATATACATATGTTTTACAATGAATTTTCTTTAGATGATAACTGATTATTTACATGGACTGTGGTGTTGTAAAACTGTTTAGATGGAGTGGTAATTAAATAAACTATAGATAGTATCCTTAGGTGGAACACTACAGAGCAGACTATTGGTCGAGGGTACAGGGTGGGAACCCAACCCTCGACACATCATCCCTCAAGAATGGATAACACGGACTACATTAAAGGCGGTCTAGTCACCTATTTGTTTTAATCTTCACAGTTATAATAATAATTACTTACTCAACTTACTGCTGTAAAGATATTGCAAAAAGGGTAAAAATTGTCAAGAAATATAGTTCAAATGATTCTTTTTATCTTTTCGAAAACTCAGTTAAACTGTACCAGAAAGGAAAGATAACACATACATAATTCACTTTTTATAAGCTGTAAAAAAAAAATATACATTGAGAATTTAGAAAGCATGCATATTTATGTGGCTCAAGGCCTAAAACCCAATCGAATAAAGAAGATTGTAAATATTATCTTTTTCTGATTTGTTATTAAGTAAACAAAATCATAAGTAGACAAACTGTGCGCAAATATAGAGAGTATTTCAAGAAAATATCAAGAACGAATTTCGACAAGGATTTGAGAACAACAAGCCAAGAAGTGACAACAAAACACCTTATCGAACATTTTAAATATAATCTCCGGTAAAACCCGTGAAGCATGATCATACAATCTGCTAAACTGTAGAGAAATAATCCCTCCACCGATAACAAGACTAAGGATAGAAATGTCGTAAAAGGCAGCATGGTGAGAGGATTCCCAAAAGAATTTATTATTATACAGTCTAAAATTTAGTAATAGAGTTCAGATACATAGAGCTCTAACATAGATCAAAAGAAACTCGGAGAAAACCATGAGTCGAGAGCTTCTCATTTGTCATTTGACATTTAAACAGAATCTCCAGAGTCAAAAGAGAACATACTCATTTAAAAGAGGAAACCCTCGCACAACCAGTGATAACCCTGAAGAAAGAACACAGACCCAGATAAGCAACTCGGAATACCCGAAAGGAGTTTTAAATAGGTTAGTCGAGTCCATTAACTTGCAGAAGAGCCACATTATCTTGGCAGAGATTTTACCTGTGATTAACCAGAGTAGCGAAAAAAAAAGAAAAAAAAGAAAAAGAAAAAGAAAAGAGAGTAATAACGCAGAAACTTAAACCAAAAACCATAAATTGGAAACTTTTGTGAATAGAGAAAAGGGAAAACGTTTAAATTTCCTTACATGTAGTTAAACAAAACCTAAGCCAGGAAGAACGCCGAGCTGCAAACAATGGAAGCCCGTGAAATGGTGTTTATCCACAGCTCCAGAAAACGCAAATGAAATTCACTTAAAGAGAATGAACTGAAAATTCAGATTAAGTATTACCGAGCTAAGAAAAGGAGAAGCTTAAAATCCCGGTTACGTGGTAGCGTACTTGTGTGGCCTCCGCTCTTCAGCAAATACATTGCAGAGGGCAGAGACCCTTCCACCATGTTGTTTCCCAAGCGATACCATGAGAGACAGAAGATGGAGGTGCAGTGAATCCAACTCATAAGGTGGAAATTATAGATGATAAAGTTTGCTAGGGTTAGTGGAGATACCAAGAATGTTTTTCCCACCGGATTGAGAGCCCTAGATCACTCAAGAATCGACAGTGGGAAATCTAAGTTGAATATCAATGAAATCCGCATAAGAATATGGAAAGATTTACATTTGTCACATATAGTAAATGTTGTACCTGTTGCCATTAATTAAGACAGACATGCTAACTATCGGTCTTATCGTTTACATTGGATGCTGCACTATTTGGGATTGGCAAGCAAAAATGAAACCTCTCTAAAAATATTATCATATCACCAGAGCAAACCTCACGTGAACCTTAATTCAACCTCATTTATAAAGTGACAGAGATTTCATGTCAATAGAACTTTGGTTATAAGAGTTCTAAATATGAAATTGTTAATATAAAAGGCATTAAGACTTATATTCAAACTTAATGGGATCAAAGGACCTTTATGAGACAAGTCTTAGTTTCAATCAGACCATCTTTCTATTTTCAAATGTTTGATGTAATCATGAAAACAACATAGATTAGGTATTCAGACTTTTTACTTAGGATAAATTTTGTTTGTTTGTTTGTTTGTTTTTTTTTTTTTTTAAGGTATGTATGTGACAATTAATATTAAAATATTTTATTCATAACTCACATGGGATATCTTATTTTATATGACATTAAAATATTTTGTTTTAACATTTTATTTATATATAGATATTTATGAAGTTAATATTTTACTTCTAATTACTTTACATGAAATTATATATATTTTTCTTTTTTATTATAATTGCCATTACTTTCCTTTTTAGAGAGTATTTTATTTTTATTTTAAGATCTGTGAACATACTTACATATAGTCTTCACACTAGTTGTAGAATGAGCCTATTGCTTAAAGTTATATAAAATTATATTATTTAACATAGTCATCGAAATATTTTATTTATTACTTGAAGAGTGAAAATGAACTATCAACTAACCAAATAGAACTAATCCATTTTTATTTCTTTATTTATATGGTTATTTAATTAATTTATTTTTGTTTTAGCAATATTTGAAGAGTGAAAATGAAATATCAACTAACCAAGTAGAACTAATCCATTTTTATTTCTTTATTTATATGGTTATTTATTTTTTTATTTTTTTATTTTTTTAGCATGGACATTAGTGAAAATTATTTATATTATTTTTTGAGGACATACTTACACATGACCCTCATATTGGATTGTAGAATGAGTCTATCCGCTCAATTAAAATAATGATTCATATTTGTGATAATTATATTTTAGAATTTCATATTTAAATTTAATTAATAATCATATAAAAATTTAATACTTGTAATAATTTTTTTTTCTAAAGTCGTTAAATGGGTTTATCTCGGCTCGATGAGAGGAAGGATGTGGATCCTCCCCACTTGTGTTCAATTCCCACAAGTGACGTGATGAGCTTTGATGTAATGGTTTTTAGCCTTATTGTTGAAAATGAATAGCCCCTTGAAGACCATAACATATGTATATATGTATCAAGGTTTTAATAAAATTAAAATAAGAATATATATATATATATATATATATATATATATATATATATATATATATCAAGGTTTTAATAAATTAAAATAAGAATATTTGTATAGAGAGATGTAAAGTTTATATAAATATAAATAATGTTATTAGGAACCACATAGATCTATCTTAACTTTGAATCTACTAAGCACTAAGAGGAATCAAATCTCTCAAGGTGCAAACATTTCCTCAAGTTTTGCACTAAAAAAGAGGTTTTCATATTAAAATATTTGATCTCTCTTGGCACTTGGTAGATTTGAAGTTAAGATGGATCTATGCTTGTTTAAGTTTAAGGTTACAATCATATTAGAGAACAACTTTTGGTGTATAAGATCCCCTTGTTTGCAGGACAAAGTGCCCATAAACAAAATGTGTAAATGGTTGATGACAAATTGATGATCATTCATATAATTTGTTGTAATTATAAATATAAATATAAACTGGAGATAGAGTGAAGATGAATATTTTGTAACCCACCAAATAGGTGATTTGTCACGAGTTAAGTGTGGCAAGTGTGAGGAGTGAATACCAATTGGGTCCAGTTTAGATGGTTGGGAAGGATGATTCTTATCCTCCCTACTAGGGTTCTATTCTTGATAGTGACATGTTGACAAGGCCTTAAGCTTCTGCAAAATCTAGTTTACCTTGGGTACCATCCTCAAAATGAGGTGAAATTCCTAAGTGTTTCCTAGGAAATGAATTCCAATTTTAAGTTATTTGGGTTTAGCGCAAGTGGTTATGAGGTAAAGCGTTATCCTTCCCACGTAGGACGCAGGTTCTATTCCCATAATTGACATGTTGAGCTCATCATAATTATATTATTGCAATGACTTTGAGCCCTATTATTGACTTGACATATGCCCTGGAGAATCTAGGGTTTACCCTAGATATCATCCTCAAAATGAAGAAAAGTGCCAAAATATTTTCCATGGGGATGTTACATAGAAAAGTGTGAGGAATGAAATAAATAAAATGGAATAATTAGTAATTTTAAAGTATTTTAGTTCGGGGAAGCAAAATGTCATGCGAAGTACAAGCACGTGTAATTTTTTTTTTTTTTTTTAGTTTTGTACTTAAGGTCATTTGTAGGTGTTTCTGTTAAGATTTTAAATACAAATACATAGGTTGAATGAAAATTTGAAAGTCCCCCTGAGTAGGCACAACTCATTTAACTCTTTGGCTAGGAGACCACTTGTAAAGTATATACAAGAACACAAATTTGGATGTAATATGAAGAGATGTAAAACCCTCCTTGTAGTTATATCGGCCTATCAAGACAGGCCCAACCAAGCTAGTGTAGGTGTCTTAACCAAACACTAACTTTGTTTCTTCTCTTTATCAATCGAAGTAAAAGAAAATTTTCACCCAAGGATGTGAAAGGGTTCCTCTTGTTCATCCATTAATTGTCTCCCAACTAAGGATTTTATAATTTTAACAAATGTTGTCCAATTATATAATAAAAATTTATAAAATTGAAACTACTTCTAAAATTGAATTTCATAGTTGAAACTAAAAGTTGTAAAATGTACAATGAAAATTATACTAAACTTGTAACATGTTAGATTGAACTTAAGCAAGATAGTTATGCATCCATTATTTGAAGAAAAATGATCAAAGAAGAAAGCAAAAATGATATTTAGGGTTTTTGTTTCTTTTAAGCAATTTCTTGTCTACTTGCACAAAGTGATACATGGATGACAAAGAAAAACCAATTCACAAAACAAAACATAAACTAGATGTTAAAATTTTAGTGAAACATGTATTTTTTACTAATTTTGTAAACAAGTTGTGATCTGAAATTAAAAATTGAAGGTTTCTTGAAAATGTTTGTAAGCTAGTTTATGTCTTATGGGCAATAGATCAAAATTGCAAAGCACATAAGCTTACTAATTTTAGTTAATTTTTGCAGATATAATGAGAGAAAAATAGACAACAAGCAACATCACAAAATAGAACTTTGATGACGAAGTTCACCTCCCTTGGGCTACGTCTTTGTGTCTAGCTTCCAGTGTTGGCCCTTTAAATTATATGCTTAAAATTTCAACTACATCAACATACAATTCTCAAATCACAAAAATAATGCTGCCAATGTGTCCATAACAACCAAAAACCTATGTGTACGCTCTTCTTGGGCTCAAAAAGGCTGACAAATGGCCAAGTTAGACCTCCTTTTCCATTTCTACGCTATATTTCCTACAAATTCACAAAAATGACAATGTTTTCCTCCTTTGGCAGAACTGTCGGTGACCATTTGCTAGGTCCCTATAATACTAATGTATCCCCTTATCGTTATTGCTAGTATAGCTCCCTTATTATTATTGTTTTGCACATGTTTTCCCCATATTGTTATTATTGTGCCCCATATAAGCCCACTATTGTTATTGTTTTGCCCTTACATTGTTATTGTTATGTCGGCAAGGATTATATTGTGACCCCTTGGACTCCTATATATATAAAGGAGGTTTTTTCATTTGAATCATCCAAGAATTGTTCATTTATGTAATGTAAAGGAGGTTTTTGCCTCAAAGAGGTTGATTTCTAAGTCATTGATCTATCTTTTCTTCTATTTTGTGAGCTAGTTTCATAAAATTTGGTATCATAGCTTGGGATTCTAGGGTTTCGCTTCTTCAAATAGGACATCTTGGAATTTTCACTATAATTTTTATTTATTTATTTATTTATTTTTCCTGTGAGGTTTCCGATGCTGAAAAAAAAACCATTTGAGTCGAAATCTGGAGGAACGTTGTGTAAAAATTTCAGATCTTGGTTCGTTATAGTTTCGAAGATACGATCTGAGGAAGTTAGGGTTTTTGCAGGCTCCAGAATTTATTCTCAAACAGGTGGCTGAGGGAAAATAGTCATAACTTTCATTTCAGCCATTGTATTCAAATTTTGTAAAAATTTTCCGAAAGTGGACATAATGTAGTTTCTTGTATATCAATTGCAGAGCTGAAGGACGAAATAGTGACATGTTGCATTCCGTACAAGTTCGCTCTACTGAAACATTCCATAATTAGGCCATTGTCGGAGATTTGGCATAACTTTTCCTTGAAGAATCAAAATTAGGTCTAACATGTGGCATTGGAAAGAATACTTAAAGGGATACTACAGGACAAAAGATAAAACCTTGGGGATCTGAAATTAAAGAGATACATCAGTTTCAATATCAAGCTCCTCAAAAACAAGAAAAAAGTGTGTATTTATTTATTTTTTTGCATAAGTCTTGTTTGAAAAATCAGTTTGAAGTGATTCCAAGGGAATATTGAAGCATATATATTAGTATTGGGCTCTAAAATTCTGCCCAAAAAGAATTCAACACCCATTAAGCCCTCAGAAGGCTCTACTATGACTCATGAAGAGGAATAAGTGCAGCATGATATATCAAAATTACGAGACCAAGTACAACAAATTTCGCTCTCGCAAAGAGTAATAAAAAATGAAATGGAAGCTAAGATGGATGGTTTGAAAAAATACATGGATGGATCGAAATATGGTGTGGAAGCTAAGATAAATGGTATAGAAAAAAAACTGAAAGGCAACATGGAAGACATGAAGAATGGTATAAAAGCAGACATGGAAATTTTGAAGGAAGGTTTGACAAAGCCACTACAAGAAATGATTCCTAATGGCGAAACGGTAGTATATGAAACTCCTGATGAGAAAAAAAGAAATGTTAATCATGATTTCATAGAATCTAATGTTGGATTTAAGACCCACCATATTCCAAAGATCGATATGAGGAAGTTTGATGGCAAGGATCTGGTAACATGAATATTACGGATGGAGCAATATTTTGATCTCCATAATGTGAAAAACACACACAAGGTATGCATTGCAACTTTATATTTAGAACAAAACACATTTGTATGGTATCGATGGCTTTACTCTCGTAAAAAAATATCACTTGGTCAATTTTTACGGAGAAAATGATAGCACATTATGATGATACAAAGAGCAACACCTTCTTTAGCCAATTGATAAATATCAAACAAAAGGGTTTAATGGTAGACCACATTGAAGGCTTCCAAAAATTGAATATAAGGGTAACTGATATTCCAGAGGAACAAAATATTGATGTCTTCATAGGGACTTTAAATAATAGCATCCAACATGAGGTTCACCTTTGGTAACTTGATTCATTGGAGAAGGCATTCGGGTTGGCAAAAAAATTGAAAGTAAAATTATGGCGACAAGGAAGCCTACCACTCAAAATTATAAATATGGAAATTTTGCTACTCCTAGACTTCCACAACCTACAAGGTTGACACCACAACAATTGGAAGAAAAAGGAGAAAAAGGGCTTTGCTACAATTGTGATAGCAAATACACTAAAGGTCATAAGTGTGTTGAGAAGAAATTATTTTACATAGATTGTGAAAAGGAGGAAGAAATGGAACAAGAAACTTCAAAATAAGAGGATATACACCAGGAACCAACCCTAGAGGAAGAATAAATGAATCCGACCATATCTTGTAATGCATTGGCAAGAATTACCACTCCTCAAACTCTCAAGATAGAAGGAAATATCAAGAAGAAAAATGTAACAGTGTTGACTGATTCGGGTAGTACCCATAATTTTTTTGATTGTAAGGTAGCCGAGGAATTGAATTGCTTCCTATACCCAACACCAGAGTGTTAAGTGATGGAAGAAATGGAGGAACTATAAATTGCCTTGGAAACTGCCATAATATCAAACTAACCATGGGGGAATATGTATTGAATAGTCCAATGCTCTCCATCCAAATGGGTGGTGCTAATATTGTACTAGGAGTACAATGGTTACAATATTTGGGGATGATAGCTTTTACTTTTCAAGAACTTTTCTTGATTTTTTTTCGAAAGGAAAGGAAGTTGAATAACGAGAAATTGAAGGGAAGCCAAGAAAGATAATCAGCTCTGATTTCATGACAAATCTTCTGAAGAAAGAACAATGAGGTGTAATTTCACAATTATTCTCAATACAGGTTCAAATATCAAAATCATCTATTTCTCCAGATCTCCAAAAAGTCTCAGACAATCATTCCAAGTTATTTGAGACTCCCAAAGGAATCCCACATATTTGCGATCATGATCATGCTATTCATTTGATTCGAATAAGTGTTCCTCCAAAAATCGGGCCTTACAAATATCCTTATGCTCAAAAGAGTGAGACTGAACGTATGGTTGTAGAAATGCTAGAGGCTGGTATAATTCAACCTAGTCAAAGTTCTTTCTCTGCTCCAGTTTTATTGGTGCACAAGAAGGATGGATCGTGGTGTATGTGTCCAGATTATAGGGAGCTCAACAAGCTCACTATTAAAGATAAATTTATCATCCCTGTCATTGATGAATTATTGGATGAATTACATGGAGAAATTTACTTCACCAAGTTGGATCTTCGTACTGGATTTCATCAAATTAGAATGAAGACTGAAGACATTCCAAAAACAACATTCAGAACTCATGAGGGTCATTATGATTTTTTGGTCATGCCTTTTGGCCTTACTAATGCACCTTCCACATTTCAAGGTTTGTTGAATTCCATTTTCAAACCCTTCCTTAGAAAATTTGTGTTAGTGATGATATACTAATCTACAACAAGTCTTGGAAGGATTATGTTCAACATGTTGACATGGTGCTCAAACTATTAGAGGAGAAACAATTATATGCAAAAATCTCCAAAAGTTTCTTTGGAGTACACAAGGTGGAATATGTGGGTCATATTGTATCTCATGAGGGTGTTAAGGTAGACCCTAACAAAATTAAATCGATTAAGGAATGGAAAATCCCTACAACCATAAAGTATCTTCTAGGATTTCTAGGGTTAACAGGGTATTATCACAAGTTTGTTAAGAATTATGGGAAAATATCAGCACCTTTAACATCATTATTGAAGAAAGATGCATTTTCTTGGACTCTAGAAGCAAATAAGGCCTTTGAACATCTTAAAGAGGCAACGTGCCAATCACCGGTCTTAGCTACGCCAGAGTTCATAAAAACCTTTGTTGTGGAATGTGATGCCTCAATAAATGTAATTGGTGTGGTTTTAATGCAATAAGGAAGTCCCATTTCTTTTGAAAGTCGTCCAATCAAAGGAAAATATTTACTGAAACCTATTTATGAGATGGAAATGTTGGAAATACTACATGCACTAAAGCAATGGCGACCTTACCTAATGGGAAGACAGTTCAAGGTAAAAACATATCATGATAGTCTTAAAATACTTTTTGGAACAAAGCTTATCTTCAGAAGAGCAGCAAAAATGGGTCACAAATATGTTGGGTTATGACTTTGAAATCATCTACAAAAAAGGGAAGCAAAATGTTGTTGCAGATGCACTCTCAAGAAAGGATGAGGATGTGGAAGCATTGCTTTGTGCCATTTCTATTATCCAACCTGAGTGGATAACCGAAGCAAGGGATGAATGGAAGAATGATTAAGAGGTATGGACACTCATTCAAAAGTTGCATCACGATCCCAGTACATCTTAAACATTTAGCTAGAAAAATGATTCATTATGGTACAAATATCACTTATATATTTGTAAGAATTCCCAACTCAAGCAAAATATTCTTTTGGAATTGCACACCTCTCCCTTAGGAGGGCACTCAAGATTTTTAAAAACTTACCACAGGGTCAAGAAGGAATTTTTTTGGGATGACCTTAAATCTGATATTCAAAAGTTTGTGGCAGAATGTTTGGTTTTCCAACAAAATAAAGTTGAGACAAATAATACCCTAGGTCTATTACAACCTCTATCCATTCCAAGTCAACATTTGGAGGAGGTTTCAATGGATTTTATCACAGGTTTACCCAAGTTTGAAGGAAAGACTATCATCATGGTGGTATTTTATAGACTTACCAAGTACACACACTTTCATTATCTCATCCATTTAAAGCTAGTACAATTGCTACTGCATTTATGGAAACAATTCAAAAGCTACATGGAAACCCAAAGATTATTGTAAGTGACAAAGATCCCATTTTTACAAGAAAATTTTGGACGAAATTATTTTCTTGTTTGGGTACTCAATTAGCTCATAGCTCATCATATCATCCTCATTCTGATGGGAAAATAGAGATAATGAACAAATGTTTGGAAGGATATATTCGTTGCTTTGTATCTGATTACAATGGGTCAAGTGGTTACCTTTGGCTTAATGGTGGTATAACACTTCCTTCCATACTGCAAAAAAAATGACCCCATTTATGGCACTTTATGGATATCATACACCCTCCATGACATCATCTTTAAGAGAAAATTCTAAGGTTCAAGCAGTGGAAGATCACATCAAGCATCAACAAAAAGTTCTCCAACTCTTAAAGGATAACCTCACCTTGGTGCAGAATCGAATAAAACAATAAGCATATCAACATCACAATGAAAGAAGTTTTTATGTAGGCGACTGGGTATTTTTACAACTACAACCATATAAAAAAATGTCGCTAAATCAAGCTAAGAAGGATAATAAATTATCACCGAAGTATTATGGTCCTTACAAAGTGTTGCAAAATATTGGTACAATGGCATACAAATTGGAGTTTCTTGCATCTTCCCGAGTGCACCCAGTTTTCCATGTTTCATGCTTAAATAAGATTATAGGTGACAAGCTCCCAGTTCAAACCATATTTCCATAACTTGACGAATAAGGAAAAATCATATTGGAACCTGAAGCAGTCACAGAAACAAGAACTCGACAGCTACGAAATCGATCAATTTTAGAGTATCTCATAAAGTGGAAGAAATCACCCGCTGAATATTTGACATGGGAAGATGGGAATTTTATACAGAAGCATCCAGAACTACTCAAGCGTTGAGGACAACACTTTTTTGAAGGAGAGGGGCATGCTATGTCCCTACAATACTAGTGTATCCCCTTATTTTTATTCTCAGTATAACCCCCTTATTGTTATTGTTGTGCCCATATAGTCCCCACATTGTTATTATTTTGCCCCATAGAAGCCGACTATTGTTATTTTTGTGCCCTTACATTGTTTTTTTTATGTTTGGTAGGATTATATTATGACCCGTTGGACTCCTATATATAGAAAGGAGGTTTTTTCATTTGAATCATCCAAGAATTTTTTATTTATGTAATGTAAAGGAGGTTTCCCCCTCGAAGAGGATGGTTTCTAAGTCGTTGATCTATCTTTTCTTCTATTTTTTGAGTTGGTTTCATAACACAATTTGGCGTTGGAGCAGTGGAAGTTCCACCAAAAATTGTACATTTTGTCAAATCATTAATTTCACCAATAAGGCCTGTGCACAGATTCCTAGCCCTCAGGATCTATCATATGGGGCAACGTGGCTAGGGGTGTAGGTCAAAAGACACACACCCACCATCTTCCACGCTCTTGGTCAAATGTGGTTGAGAAATCCATGGGTTGGGCGTGGGCAAGAGCCACGCACCCTCCCCTTGTGCTAACTTTTCTGACGGTTACGTTGGTGATGTGGGAACCCGGGGTTGGGGCTAACTCTCCATCCCCTCCACCTTTGGGCAAGGACACATTATAACCATGTAGCTCGGGGCTAGACCACACACCCACCCCCTCTGAATTTACACCATGGGCACATCGAATGTAATATGACTTGGGGCCAGGGTCGTTCGAGCGAGCCCGCTGGCTCGACCCCCCCTCAAATGTGCCACCCATTCAATGTTAAATATAACTTGGGTCCATTCTATGGTAAGAACCAGTCATATGGTATGACGATATGTCGTTGTATTGCTATGTCGAAGGTCATGAGGTCAATTCTCGCCAAGGTCGATCGGTCCCCAAGCAAAATTTTGCACGAACCTTGAGGGCCATGTGGAACCCTCCCATTGGGATATGTGGCATCTCTTGATTAGACGAACCAAAACCAAACAACCAATCAAAATTATCCAATTCACCCTATATGACCTGCCATGTGTCAACACGATATTATCTCGTATGAACATTGTACCTGCTCAGCCAGCCTACTAACATCAACACCATGTCACTATACAGCTTGCCCGGTTAGTAGCCCAGTCAACCCTGCAAGTTGAATTTATAATTATTTTCCAAAACTTTAGAATGTGAAAACTTTCACATACAGTGTCGGATTGAAGTGATTCAAGTGTTTTTGGAATCAAAACGACGAGATCTGTGATTTAGCATCGGTTTTGAGCGATTTTGAGCACTTTGATATTTTACATATTTTTTATCTCTTGGATCATTTCTCCCCACTAGAAGCTTTTGTACCACCAAAAATATATTTTATTTAGCAAGTAAGTGAGGGTAAAGCTCCCTCACTTTATTGATATCAATCCTTCTTGATTTACATGGGTTGGTACCTTTGAGCCCCACTCGAATATACTCCACATTACCTTTGTGTGAAGTCTTGATTCTCCTGTCAAGAATTGACTCTTCCTACAACTCATCTAAATATTTAGGAGAAAAATATTCAATAGATGGAATCTTAACATTCTCTTCATGATATTCAATAATCGAAGGCTCATACAATTTCAATTTTTCCTTATTTGCAACATAATAAATTTTCATATAAGGTGGCAAATCTAATCGGAAAGCATTGTTACCAATCTTCTCAAAAATTTGGAAAGGACCATATATGATTGGCTTGAGATTTTTACCTTCACCTTGAAGTATTTCCTTGTTGATATACAACCAAAAATGATCTCCCAATTGGAAATCATAATTAACTCGATGCTTGCCATGCCTTGATTTGTGCTTTGCTTTGCTTTTATCAAGCTACTCTTGTACTCTTTGATGCACTAGCTAAATTTTTTCAACGAAATGCTTTGCTTTGTCCACATCACTATGTCCATGTACTATAGTATCTTTACCAAAGATGAAATCCAAAGGAGACTGGAAAATAACCCAAACAAGCTTCAAATGAAGATACTTGTGTAGATGAGTGCTTGGCATAATTGTAGGCATGTTGTATGTAATGCAAATGCTCATCCCAAAGTTTTGGATGCTTACTACAATATCCATGAAGGAGATGTACTACTCTTATGTTTACCACTTTTGTCTAGTCATCGTTTTTTGGATGAAACATGGTGCTCTTCTTCAACTTGGTGTCCATGAGTTCCCATAAACTTGACCAAAAATTCCTGAAAAATCAGGAATCTCGATCATAAAAAATAGAATTGGGTAGCCCAAAGTGAACCCATACATTTTGGAAGAGCATCTTTGTGGTTTGTTCAATTGTAACATGTTTCTTACGTGGCATCAACACACACATTTTTCTAAAACGATCCACAACAACCTATAAATAATCATGGCCTTTCTTAGACATTGGTAGTCCCCCTAAAAAATCCATAGAAATACTTTCCCAAGGATGAGAAGGAATAGGAAGTGGAGTGTACAAACCCAATTTCCTATTGCTAGGCTTGCTAGTAGCACACATGGAATGGTATTTTATATATCTTGAAACATATTCATTCATGTGAGGCCAATAACAATACCTATGAATTTGTACAATTGTTTTTCCTACACCAAAATGGCCAACAATAAGAGAAGTGTGGGCTTCCCTTATGACATTGACTCTTTCACCTTGTGGAAAACATACCTTGCCAAGTTGATACAACAACGTGTTATGAACATGATAATCCAACTCTTCAACATGATTTACTTGAATCAAAGTTGCATAACCATATTTAAAATTATCATCTTGAGCATATTGTTCAATATAAATTTCATGCATGATTGAGTTATTCTTAAGAATGAAAGAAGCATTAACAATAGGCCTTGATAACATATCATCAACTTTGTTGTATATACCTTTCTTGTACCTAATTACCAATTGAAATTGTTGTAGGAATCCCATCCACCTGAAATGTATAGCTTGTTGTAGCTTGGTTTGCGATTATAAATATTGCAAAGGTTGATGGCCAACATGAATTAATCGTTTCTTTACCCATCAAATAATGCTTCCATTTATTCATGCTTTGTACCAAAGCAAACAAATTTTTATTATAAGTTGGATAGTTAGCTACTACATTGGTAAAGGTTTCATAATGATAACAAATAGGCTTACCATGCTACATCAAAACTACTCCCATAGCATAATCACTTGCATCGGTTTGAAGATAGCTACTTAAGATATGGAAGTGCTAGAACTGGTGTTGTATTGATTTTCTATTTCAATGTGTCAAAATATTTGTGGTGCTTGCCTCCCCACTGAAATACCTATTTCACACTTGTCAAATCAAGTAATGGTGCTACAATGAGTGAGAAGTTAGCTATAAATTTTCTCCAATATTGGGTTGCTCCCAAAAATATCCTAATTTCTGTTACTTTTTTGGGTTTAGGCCAATTCACAATAACTTCAACTTTTGAGGGACCAATATTTAATTCACCCCATCCTACAATATGACCCAAATAAATCAAAGAGGGTTTCCCAAATTCACACTTAGACATATTCAAATACAATTCTCTTTATTCAAGACATCTAAAACTTGTTTCACATGCTTGACATGCTCTTCACGAATCTTACTAAAAACAAAAATATCATCTAAGTAGACTAAGACAAAATCATCAAGGAATGGTCTCGAAACATCATTCATAACTATCCTGAATGTTGCAAGTGCATTGCAAAGCCCAAATGACATAACTAACCATTCAAACAAACCTTGTTTTTTCTTGAAAGAAATTTTCCAAATATCTCTTCAACAATCCTAATTTGATGATAACCGCTTCTCAAATCTAACTTATTGAAGTAAACAACATCCTTTAACTGATCTAGAAAATCATCAATTTGAGGAAGAGGATAATGATTATTTACCGTTATTTTGTTCAAAGCTTTAAAATCCACACACATGTTCCATGTACTGTCCTTCTTTGGAACCAAGACAATAGGAGACCCACAAGGAGATGTGCTAGGCCTGATGACCCCTTTTTCAACCAACTCTTGAATTTGCTTCTTGATTTTTGCATTCTCCAAATCAGACATTATGTACATGTCAATATTTGGAAGTGGTGCATCCTGTTGCAAATGAATCTCATGTTGAATTCCTCTTTTACGAGGAAAACCTTTAGGTTCCTAAAACATCTTGTCATAAGTATTAATAACTTCAACCAAATCATGCTTGAGTTTAGAATCACATCCTGTGAAAGCTTCAAATTCAACAATATATTTAGTTTTAATCATCAAAAACACAAAATTCTTACTGGTATTTACATGCCTTTTCATTTGACCAACACTTATAAGAGAGAAGTTCATCTTCTTGCAATGTGATCTAACAATATACTCAACTCCATCTTTAAAAATATGATATTTTCTCTCATGACAATAGAATATGAATTTTCGGTCATACAAGTATGGACTCCCTAAAACAATTCCACATATGTTAAGTGGTGCAACATCAAGCTCTATCTCATCAATAAATTGTGTGGTGATGACAAATTTGAGTTTACATTTTCTTGTGACTCGCAATCTGGCATCATCACATACCCAACCCAAAGGGTAAGGTTTAGTATGAGGTTTATTTTTTAGATTTATTTTCTTGACAATAACTTAAGAGATAAGATTGGCTTGGGAACCACTATCAAACAATGTATCAACTTTGGTATGTTTTGTAATGACCCTGATATGAAAAATATTGCTTCCTTATTTATCATTTTGAGACTCAATAGGCTTACTAGAAGAAATAGTACTTGAATTATATACTTTACCTTTTATTCCCATGGTTGTGATTTTGGTTTCATCACCTGAATCAGATCCTAGATCTTGTTAAGTTGTTGCAGCAGTATTTTGTTTCCCCTTGTTATTGAACTTATTTGTTCTCATTTTTGTATGTAATTTCCAACAATGGTCTTCATCATGGCCTTATTTTGAACAATGTTTACAGGCAAGTTTCTCTACCTCTTTCTTGATGGTAACATTTTTTTTTCCCTTTGCCTTTAAAATTCCCCTTTCCTTTATCTCCAAATTTGGATGGTTTCTCGCTAGTCTCTTTAGGAACATGCTTACCTCTTGATTCTAAATGAGTTTCCTAAACACATACTTCATCTAGATTGATGGGATTAAACATAAGTAAAATATGTCTCAAATAACTATGTAAGACACCTATATATCTAAGGAGGGTGTCTTGTGAAGACAAATCAACACCCAAGATTAAAGCTCTTCTTCTAAGTTCTTTTGTGTAACTTTGAACACCCTGACCTTTAGCTTGACTAAAATTTTTCCAATACATTTTTACTTTTTGCATGTAAGCTAATGGATAAAATTTCCTTCTTAATGCAACCATAAAATCATTCCATGAAGAGATAATTTTACCACTTTTCTTCAAGTCTTCTTGAGTTCTAGCCTCCCACCAGATGAGAGTTGCACTTTCCAAATGAAGAGAAGCAAGTTGGATATTTGTAACATCATCCTTAATATTTTGAATCCTACAATAGAGTTCAATTTGATGAACCCAATTATCCAACTTTTCAGCATTTACTTCCCCATTGTACATAGGCAATTCAAACTTGACATCAAGCTTAAGCAAAGGAAACTTAGCATGTCCTTTTGGAGATCTAGGAGGAATATGTCTAGGTGTTGAAGGAGGTGAAGAAGGAGGTGAGGATGGAGGTGAAGATGGATGTGAAGGAGGTGGAGGTGGATGCTTTCTCCCCTTACCATCATTACCTTTTTGTTGATTTGAACTCTCTCCTTACAACCTTGTTGTCCTCTCAGTGTACAACAATTTTACCATCCCTGGCATATCATCAAAAGCATTTATAAAACCTCTCTCATCCTCATACATCAACTCCTGTCCTTCTTCATGTGCCATGAGTGGTGGAGTTTTTGGAGTTTGTGACCTCCTTGAACCAATTTGAGGGTTTGGTTCTTCAAGCAGTCCTTCTCCTCTATTCAATTTAGACCTTGTAATCATTCAAAAACACTTGGAAAAACAATCAAAACTTCAAAACAACCATGCTCTGATACCAAATTGATTAAAAATTAAAAATTGAAGGTTTCTTGAAAACGTTTGCAAGCTAGTTTATGTGTTGTGGGAAATGGATCAAAATTTCAAAATCACATAAAATTAGTAATTTTAGTTAAGTTTTACATATATAACCAAAGAAAAATAGACAACATGCATGATCACAAAACAAAAATTTGATGACGGAGTTCAACCCTCCTGGGATACGTCTCCGAGTCCAGCTTCCAATGTTGGCCCCTTTAAATTATATGCTCAAAATGTCAATTACATCAATATAAAATGCTCAAATCACAAAAATAATGCTTCCATTATGTCCAGAATACCCAAAAACCCTTGTGTAATCTCTTCTTGGGCTCAAAAAGGCTAAAAAATGGCTAAGTTGGACCTCCTTCTCCATTTCTCTATTATCTGTCCTACTGACTCACAAAATTGGAAAATTTTTCCTCCTTTGGTAGAATTGGCAAGCAATAATTTGGCATGGGAATGGCAGAAATTTTGGTAAAAATGGTGTTTTTTTGTTGAATAATTTATCGTGCCAATAAGGCTTGTGCACTGATTATTAGCCCCTGAGATCGGTTATATGGGGCAACGTGGCCAGGGGCATAGGCCACGCACCCACCAGCTTCCAAGATCCTGGTCGTATGTGGTTGAGAAATCCGTGGGCTAGGTGCAAGAAGGTGCCACTCGCTTTCCACTTGCGCTACCTTTGCCGACAGTTACATTGGTGATGTGGGAACCAGGGGCTGGGGCTAACTCCCCACCCCTTCGCCTTTGGGCACAAACACGTTATAACCATATGCTTAGGGCTGGGCTACAAACCCGCCCCCTCTGCCTTTGCACCATGGACACATCGAATGTAATATGATCTGAGGCTACACATCAACCCCCTATGCCTTGCTTGACCCCTCCAAATACACTACACGTTCAACGTTAAATATAACTTGGGTTCATTCTATGGCAAGAAAAAATCGAATGGTATGGCGATATGGAATTGTATTGTTTTGCCAAAGGTCGTGGGGTCAAATACTACTGAGTTCGGTCATTCCCCAATCAATCTTTTGCACGAACCCCAAGGGCCATATGGTGCCCTCCCATTAGTCCACGTGGCACCTCCTGATTGGACAAACCAAAACCAAAAAACACTCAAAATATGTTAATTCAACTTGCACGACTTGCCATGTGTTAGCACATGATTGGACTGTCTGACCACCATACCTGCCAAGTTAGCCTATTGACATCAACACCACGTCACTATACAACCTGCCCAGTCAATCCTGCAAGTTGTCTTTTTAGCTGTTTGCAAAAAACTTCAGAACGTGATAATTTTCACATATAATGTCGGATTGAGGAGATTCAAGCGTTGTTGGAATCAAAATAACGAGATATACGCTTTGGCACCAATTTTGAGCACTTTGATTTTTTAGCATATTTTTTATCCCTTGGATTAAGTTGAAATCTAGAAACAAGTTTTAAGAGGGTTTAACAAGCCTTAAGAGGATTCTAACCATTATAAAATGGAAATATTTCCAATTTTGAGGAGCTTAAAATTATACAATTAGTTTTGTTAGTTTATGGAAGAAAGTGATCATATATTTGAAGTTAAATGAGGTTGTAAACCCCAAACTAATGATGTTTATCATACTGATTTCAAAATTATAATTTTGTTGTTATAATCAAACCAATATGAAAGAAAAGTTAATAAATGAATTAAAATAAAAATTTTGACATATAGTAGCTAGCCTACCAAATTGAACAAATTAACCATAAAAATGGAAAAGAAAATATGTATAAGGTCATCCCTTAATAGGTTAGGAGATGATTTGATGAATAACTTATTTAGAAGCATGTCAACATACATAATGTTCACAAAACATCAAAATTTGTCCATGAGAAAGTTTAAAAAAATATTAAAATCTCTAAAAATATATACCCAACTCATTAAATTGATAACATGGTGATAATAACCAAAGAAATGAGCACAAACTATTCAAGTAGATAATCATTACACATAACTTAAAGTTATTGAAGACAAATGAGTGCAACTAAATTAATTATCTATTTTGGACCTATTTTTTAGTATTGTCTCGTCTTATATTTTGTCCTTTCATTGTATGAACTTTAGCCTTTTCATATTAATTGTTGGCATGGTGATCTTGATTCCTAACATGTCATAGCCTTCATCATAAAGCATTATAGGATCCAAATATGGCAAACCCATTACAAAAAAATGATCTTGTGATGGTACATCTAAATGTGCCCTAGAAAAATCTTCTAAATGTTTATATTAGGTCATTTTAGTTTTGACCATAATGAAATTCAATCTATTGTCGTGTGAATGAATATGTTTTCATTTGTAATGCCTTCAAGGAGGAAATAATTTTAGCTTATTTTGTTGGGCATGTCCTGCCTAAAATGGACATTAATTATTGATTAAGGGAGGTATAGGAGCAACATGGTTAATTTGTTTACATAGCCATATCTTGAGCAACATATTTTTTGTTTGAATTTGTTATTGATATGCTAGGAAGGCCCATGACTTATGATTCCTCAATAGGGAATGTAGATCTACAAAATAATCTAATTTTCTTTTCCCTTGGAATTGAAGGTTATTTATTGAGAAGGGAACCCAATTATCAAACCTTTTGTGGGCAGAATTACCAATTCATCATATGTATTATAGTCATTCCTAGAATGTATATCTCCTCCATTAAGAGGCTTCATCTCTCATGAAATTGAATGAATCTTCAACATTAGGCCCTAGTGTATGGTGTCGATTAAGGTCTATCTATGAAAAATACCTCATAGAGTCCATGCTCATAAGGATCAAGTTTAAGATGATTTCTTATCTTGTTAGGTACATTAATCTCCAAAACACTTATTTCAATGATAAACTCTATACCACTATATCTAATAATTTCCATTCATGAACTAGATAGATATTTAGGTGGCCTTAGAAACACAAACCCAAGGAGCTAAAAATGGTCCCTAGGATAACGATTACATAAACATAAAGGTAACTGGCTATAAAAGGTCTTAGCCTAAAATAGTACTATACTAGTCAACTCCATTAGGCATGAAGCTACTTAGACAAATAAGTAGGTGATTCAACAAGTCTCTAGACTATCTCAACAAGGTGGGATAATTTTCAACGCTTTTTATCCTCTATCATTACTTGAATCTTGGGTGAAAGAACAAAATTATTTATTTCATCCAAGTGGTGCATAAACATAAAGATAACTGGCTATAAAAGGTCTTAGCCTAAAATAGTACTATACTAGTCAACCCCATTAGGCATGAAGCTACCTTGACAAATAAGTAGGTGATTCAACAAGTCTCTAGACTATCTCAACAAGGTGGGAGAATTTTCAACGCTTTTTCTCCTCTATCATTACTTGAATCTCGGGTGAAAGAACCAACTTATTTATTTCATAAATGGCCTCAAAGATAATGAGGATGAGATGCATGAAATTTCCTCTTGATAAAAGTTTCTTTGTGGCATGTCCACGAATTAAGTGAACCTAGCAAAAAATGTATGGTACATGAAAAATTATCTTCAATTGGTGGTGTGGAAAACCTTTATGTGTTTATATGAAGTCAAAATTGCCAGTTTTTTCCTTTATATGGCCTTATGTATTATTTTGTTAGGTTCTAAGAATCTATGCTCAAATTACTCCAATGGGAAAGGTAGGGTTGCTAGCATATTATTCACTCAACTTGCTAATGTAGTTATTGATTACTCCTCTAACCCTACTCAAGGTGTTTTTTAGATTTTGTTGAATCTTGATGCACATAGTCAAAGTTTTGGTTGATATTTGTGCTTCTAATGGTGTTGGTGAGAGAGCTTAGATTTGGAATTAATGGTTGATAAGCTTCTAGATGCCCCTTCACTAATTTGGGAAGATTTCAATGTGATTGAAAATTAAGACAATAGATAAAGGGTCTTATCTATTAGTGTGTGTCTTGGTTTAAATGAAGCATGTATGGCCTTTAAGGCTTGCTATATGATCATAACCATTAGTAGTGTTATGATTTATATGAATTGTGGTCTACTTGGAATAACATTTGCAAGGCTAAGAGCAAAGTATGTAGAGGCTAGATAAAGAAATTCTATTAGATAAAAACCATGTTTATTGTGATTCTTCTAGGTCTCATCCTTTGTATGTTGATGGGAAATCATTCAAATGCATATGGATAAAATGTTTTATACCATGAATGTCTCTCATTTGTAATGACTCGGTTGTATTTCACGTGTTAGAGATATTTAGAATCATCTTCCTTGAAATTTTTGGGAAGATGGATGGGTTACCTAATGGAATATGATATTGCACATGATTGTTACCTTTTTGTAACAATATGCATAATATATTGTGACCATTTTTTGTAACTAGAATCAAAATACACATTAATACTCTGAAAATTTCTCTACGACATTATAACCTGGTATTTTATAAAGAAAAACAAACTTGGATAAGCAATCTTTTTCCTATCCTAAGATTGAAAGGAACACATCTTTTCACTTAACTACATTACATTGTGAAGGGGACATGCTAACTAAGTCATTTGTTAAATATTTAGAAATTGAGAATTTTGTGATAAAGTGGACACTCTCAAGATAGTGAATGGCTAGGTAACTAACCAAGAGTTTAGCAAGAATTTATAGCCCAATACTAAATGGTGTTTCAATCATGTGGCCTTGTGTGAGAATTAGAGGAAACCATGCAACATTACTTTGATAATGTCCCAATTAATGTTTTATATGAATAAAAATATGCTTATCGTCAAGCCCTTTCCTTGGTTGAGTAGCATCTACCTTGTGTGCCCAAGCTATATGGCTTCCCATGTGAGTTTTACAAGGTTGCATTAGATTTTATTGAGCATGGATCAATTTAATTGTATAAATAATCACTCATGAAGCAATCTTTAGGTGTGGAAATTGACCAGGGCTTCATCAAAGTTATCCTTGAGAAGGGAGAGAAGGACTAGGTTGATTATGATCTAGAATCCAATCATACTTCTATGTATTTCCTATAGGTTTTTTTCCAGTCATTGGCCCTTCATCTTAAGCACATTCTTCCTAAAGTTGTTAGGCAATAAAAACAAGCTTCTTTCGAAGTTAATTTATATTTTGGATAATTTAATATAATTGTGTGGGAGAGTATGGAGTGGGATTATGCTTCAGTCCTAGTTTTTTTCCTTGTTAATATTGATTTTGACAAGTCATATGACAAAGTTCAATGATCTTTCATCATTAGAATGTTAAAGGCATTTGACTCTAGCTCCTCCTTCGTTGATGCTATGGAGAACCTCTCTACATGAGCTCTACTTGCCTCTCTCTTAATAGATTTAAGTTTAAGGAACTCACATTTTTATATTATACTAGGCAATGGTTTATATTAGCTCCAACATCATATTTTCTAGTTAATGAATCCTTGTGTTATTTTTTATGTAATAAGTTTTAAGTAGGGCTCCTCAAATGCATCTTTCTACTTGAAATTGATCTAGGTTAGTTGGTGAATGATCATTTTTCTGATATATTTTTCATGATTCTTGAGGACCAATTATTAGGTTAGCAAGATTAAATGTGTTGACACATTCTATCTTGATTTAGGCTCAATCATTTAATAACTTTAAATTTTATGTTATAGACAAATCTAATGCCCAATATTATATTGATAGGTTCCAGAGACAAACTTCTCTTTAGTTGGGGCGGGTCTTGAAATTTCCTTTATGTTTTTGGCTTCTCCAAAAGATTTGTGACAATTGATGATGCAAATGAAGAAAATGAAATTAATAAATGGATCATATGACTTCCATCTAGAATAGATAAGCTACATATTTACACCAAAATTTTAGCAATGATTCGTGTTTATTCGTCTTCCTCTTGGATTCCCTCTAAATTAGCTTATTTGTGTATGGAAAACACTATCAAGAATTTCCTTTGGGCCAATAATTATGATAGTAAAGGCTTTCACAAGGTTAGTTAGGATGTTTGCTGCACTCTTATTAAAATGAGAACTCAAGTTAAAGCTCTATGCACTAAACAAGTGGTCAGGACCATGAGTTGGAATGATGTGTGAAAATCATTACTTGGGCATCATATTAGTTAAGTGGCTTTGTTGGAAAAAGTACCTAATAGTTTTTATCCTTGAAATCGATGGTTGTCACCCATACTTAGGTTAAGTTTTCTAGCACCTTTATGATTCATAGTTTTTGGAATGCCGTGGATCCCAATAAGGCATTCCTAATGTAAATATCTTTCCCTGTGATATAGGATTACCTCTTAATGATAATTAATTTTTGGTGCTTCCCTAATTTTTCATGAAGTAAAATCATTGTGATAGTTTGTGTGGTGTTTAGCACTACAACTATTCAATAGGGAAGTCACATTTCTAAAGGATTTGTAGATAGCTAAATAAGGGTATGGATCTCCTAGGTAGAGCTTAAACATAATTTAATATGGTCAATAAAAATACATTTATCATGGAATATGTATAGAGTCTATTTCCATGTGATTTTATTCCAAATTTAGGGCTTCAACCACCTTAAGCTTAGTGTAGATAAGATTAGAAATAAGGACATGCCCATGATACTTTTTAAGGATTCAAAAATTATACCTAAATATTTGGTTTGAAAAAATCATACATATACATATACATATATAGGTAAATATTCAATAAAAACACACACAATTTATTATTAAAACTTATAAATCTTAGTGAATGTTACCAATTTAATCATATTTTATGTATATGGATAATTGGTGAATATATATATATATATATATATATATATATATATATACTGGCCAAAATATAACAGTTGGTGAAAAATTGCCCTTAAAAAATACCATAGATATGCTACAACATTTTCAAAAAATAAGCATGTTTCATTCCATAAATGGTTTTAATACACACGTCTTAGAAGGTTTGAATATGTTTTGGCATCTAAATTCCAAAGAGAAAATATGGTTGTTTTAGTTGTGAAGCCTCTAAAAACTAACAGATTTGAAAAGGCCATTTTTGTATGGTTCTTATTATGGTGTCTACCAATGGAAAAAATGCTAACATACCTAGGAGAGAAAAACCCATGTTGTCCCAAGTGTGAACGAGATGATATCTTGAAACATATCTTTGAGTTTTTTCCATTTACCAACTCCATTTGGGTTTAGGCATAGACCTTGTGTCAACAATATCTCATTGCCTCCATTACATGGGGGGTTACTTTATTGATAAATTATCTCCATGAGTCTCTTAAGTTTCAATATGCTTGGTTACTCATTCATGATGATGCGATTTACTTCTTATGAAAAAATGTGATTTTAACCATAAACATTCTTCTTGCACTTTCTCATGGTACAAAGATGCCATAATATATGCAAATATATCCTTGTAGATTGTACTAAGAGAAAGAATCCACCTACCCCATCTCAATTCCCATTAGCACAATCTAAACAAGGTAACAAGAGGCCTCATCATTGGGTAAGGACGTAGGCTTGAGATCAAAGGAAGAATGGATATCACTGGCCACTACCTTAGTAGTTTCAAATATCCCCAGGCCCCCATGGGTGTTAGGGATTGTTAAGGTATGCTATGGATGATACTCCTCAATAAGTAGTTAAAACTTTGCTCTTGATGGATAAATTACCCCCAATCACATGTGGATTGCTGACATGGGTAAATGTACAAAGAAAAATTTCACATGGAAGTCAATAGATGAAGGCACCCAAAGTATTGTTTCCACCCTAAGATGACTCCTCCAACTTGTGGTGCTAGCTTACCATTTTTTCTTTTTCTTCTCTAGTAGATTTAATGTTTCTTTTGGAATAAGGTTCATTGGGATGCTTTAATTCATAAACAAAATTATATAATCAAAATAATATAAATAAAATATAATCTTGAGCAATGGAATCAATGGACATGCTAAAAAATATAAACACATATTTATCTTCTTTGTAGCCATGAATTTATTGTCTTTAAATGAACCAATAAATCCAAAATTTTGCATGCAATAATCCATTATGTGTTAAGAAAACATAATATAAGATATATAGTTAATGGGTTGGTGTAGGAGCATCCTTGTCCAAAAGTAGTCCACATCGATTGATTTCGATTGGTATCTTACAAGACAAAATAATATTGATGTAGCACCCCTGTTGCAACATCACCTTGTTTTCAGGTTGTTGCAACATTTTTCTGTAACACCTCTACCATGGTTAGATTACTATGAATTAATGTGTGCTACATTTCTATTGAATTACTATGTAGCATGAATTGTAACAATTCCATGTGTCTCAATGGGTTCATAGCGAAATGATTGACTAACTATGAAAAGAAGAAATGATCAACTGTGGAAACAATAAAAAAAGTAATGACTAGCAGAGGAAGCATACGAAGAAGTGATGATTAGCCTAGGAGTTGAACCAATATAATTGTTCAATATCTGAGGAATTCTAAAGGAACTAGAAAATGGCTAAGGAAAATGAACCAATGTGATAGTTCAACCTTCCAACCATGGTTTAAGAGAAAATATGAATAAGGGATATCTATGGGAAAGAAAAGAAAATGGAGGTGAGAAATTATGACAAGAAAAGCAATTTGTAAATGAGAGAGAGACAAGAGGAGAGCAAAGAATTTTTTTTTTAAAGAGCTCAAGAGACTATAATAGAAGGATCTCATGAAGCTAGGGAAGTTGGAACATAAGAGAGAGAACAATTGTTTGAGTATAGCATGAAATAGAAAGTGCACACGCTGAGGTATAACATAGAATAGAATTTTACTATATTTTTTAAGAGAAATTTTTTGTGTATATGAATAAGAATGAAAAATTGTTGTCTTGTCTTGTCTCCTCTAAATTTCTCAATTTCCCCACTGTATGTGTTAGTTATAAATTATATTGCACTACCATACAAGTCAGTGTGTGCTTAGTGGGTATAGGCCAGGCTCATGTACTGTTTATGTATCGACTTGTACTCACCCTCTGTGTTAGGTGATATCATAGCTCATTTGAGCTCCTGATATTGGTTCCTTACTAGTGTAGTATGTGGCTGTGGTTGGGCCTACAAGGGGTTTTTCAACAATATTTCTATAGGATAATTTGTGAGAAGCCATGCCCTAATAAGGCATATGAACATTAGTCCTATTGAGGGACACTAGACAAATTGTAGGAGTGCCACCATCTAGAGAAGGAGAAACATGAGGAGGTGTTAGAAATATGGAATTGAACGAATTGAAAACAAGGACAGAAGATTTGGACAATATAAGACATAGGAATGTTGAGGCATACATAGAGTTAGAATATGAGACTGAAGAAAAGAGAAATTCTAAGGAAGTGGACCCATTAGTACATTTAATATCTTTTATGAAAGATAGAGGTAGCATAAAGGTAGTTGTTTCATGTTATGATGGCAGTTTAAAGGTTGAGACTCTCACTGATTAAAGAGGGGAGCTTGAAAGGTACTTTGACTATTAGAATGTTCAGGGACTGAATCATGTTCAATTTTCCATGACCAAGTTAAAGGGATGTGTTGCACTTTTGTGGGATCTGTTACAAAATGATAATGTATATAATAAGAAAGAGAAGTTTAGAACCTCAAGGAATAATGTGAGTAAAATCAAGGAGAAATACCTACTTGTTGATTACCAACAGATTTTGTGTAGGCAAGTACAAAACCTAAGGTAGAAATAACTGACTAATCACGGATGCATTGAGGATTTTTTCAAGTTGTTAATCAGGTCAAGGATTAAAGAACCAAAATGTCAAAGAGTAGAAATATATGTGAATGGATTGAAGTATAAACTTTAACATCAGAAGAACACATTTCTTTCAAAATATGGAAAAATCATATCAAGTTACCTTGATGGTGGAAGAGAATATTAGTAGAAAAGCACGAAAAAAATTTCATGGAAAATGCCATGGAGGAAGAGCCAGAGCAAGTATTGCTAGAGGCAATGAAAAGGAAAATGATTCCACCAGTTTACAAGGAAATAAATGAGAAAATGGCACTGGAAGAGGGAGAGCCTACTATTATGTGATTCAACTCCCCATGTATATTTAAGGAAGTGGAACTGACAAAACATAACCAATTTGACATTCCTTGGGAGCAACGAACCCTTTAGGAGGCAACCAACCCTTCTAGGTTCTTAACTCCTAAGAAAACTTTCATTTTGATAATCTGGGCCCTTAGTTGCTCCCATGACAAGCCATGCATGCGTCTGAGGCTTTCCAATTGTTCCCACAACAAAGCATGCCAATGACTGTGGACTTTTTCAGGAAATTTTGAGTCAATGACCTCGAATTATGAGACACTTTTTTAGGGCTAGGTCTGAGGCCTCTACCCATAACTTCATGAAACTTCTAGAAATGAATAATAATAATGGAATAAGGCTACTAATGCAATCATTGGTATGATTAATTGATATGATCCCTACTAGTCATGACATGCATTTCGTTAAGCATGTCACAAATATGTAATCTACATGTCATAATCAACGGATCTGAGCATAAGGGTCTTATACTTATTTGACATCTGTAAAGAAGCATTGATGCCTTATCACAATAGCCACATTATAATATATTAGGTCATATATTGGTTGTTCATTCATTTGCTAATCAAAACATGATAAGATCCATACATCAAATTTGTCATAAAACATACTCATAACCAACATATAACCAACAGAAATAAAAAGGATATAATAGCCATAAGAATCACATATGAACAAGTACATTTACACATGAAATACCAAGGAGAAGGAGTTGTTATTAATGAATTAATAATCCAACCAAGTCAACGACTTCCTGGAACCACCCGACCATAGATTGGGTTGAATCAAATATTTATTTTAGCCAATCACCCCCATGCCATATTCTAAGCATGAATGTGGGACTCACAACAAAACCAACCAAGTTTCCTTAGGCTTTACCGCAATCCACCAAGGGATTCCTAGGTGCAAACAATAAACATGAAATATCAAGGTTTACTGCAATCCCACCATATATCGGTCTAGGGATCACTATGCCTATACAAGAATTGATGCCTTTGGATCTCTCCACCTACACCGTGAGGAATTTCCCTATCTCCTAGTCTCTAGGATTTACCGTATATCCCGCCATTCACCAGTCAAGGATTCCTAGGCCTAATCGAGACTCCACCCTCTAGGATTTACCGTGAATCCCTCCATTCACCGATCAAGGATTCTTAGGCCTAATATAGGGAACACAACTCTAGGTTTTAATGTATATCCCACCATTCACCAGTTGAGGATTCCTAGGCCCACTGAGGTACACAAAATCTATATTTACCACAATCCCACCATATACTAGTCCAAGGATTCCTAGGCCTTGTGTTCTTCTTTAAAGGTCATCCCACTCAGTTTCAAAACCATTTGACAATCCAACTTAACCAAGTAAAAGAGAACCCATCACACCATGCCTATCCATAAATGGCAAGGCAAGGTTGAAAATCCTTGTCACACTTGGAAAAACCAATGCTAATGGTAATAAGAGAACCAAATACACACATGCATGTACCATGCATGCCAAATCTAGTAAGGAATTCACACATGCAATTCGATACCTGCAAGTAATCACGATGTAGCCGTTTGATTTTGCCCTTCCTTGCTTGATCTTCACTTCCCTTTGCCTTCTTTTATCTTCCTTTGATTTTCTTGATCCAATACTAGAGTGCTCCAAGAATGCTCTAAGTGTCCAAGATTGAGAGAGAGAGAGAGAGAGTAGAGAGAGAGCTCCAAAACTTAATTGAGAAAAGATACAAACTGATCCTCATAAGACTTTTTATCAATGAGGCCTATATTTTCTTCATTTTCCATTATTTTCCTTCATTTTCCTCCTCACATGCAACCTGTGAGCTTTCACCTTCCTTTTCTCCTATTTTCCATTGTTTCATAAATAAAATGCCAATTAATGCCTCCTGCCTTTTCCAATTTCCTCTTAGCCATAATAAACCAAATGAACACGCACTAGGATGTTTTTGCCAACACTCAACTTGGAATATGTGTCCCATAACCTTGGTCATTATTTTTCCTTTATTGACTTTATTACATGAATTTTCACCTCAGAGCTGTTACCGACCCCCCCTTGGGGGAACACTGTCCTCGGTGTTCAAGGACACTTACAACCAGCAAAACCACTGAAAACCAAAACATACTACCATTGAAGCTTTACAAATTACATCGTTGTAGTATTTACAATGGCCACTGCTGAAGGCATGACAAACATACCATTTATTGTAGCTTTATAACACAAATCATTATGGTATTTACAATAACAACCACATATACACTCAACCAAAAAATAACCGTATTTTCTATGGAGCTTTATAAATGCAGCTCAATACAATATTTACAATAACATACACATATACACATATGCGCATTTTCTCAACCAACAAATAAAAGGATACGATACCCGCATCAACAACAAGGGAATCCATAGGCTCACACCTCCACCCTCAAATGTAGTACTGAGATTCACCTCTTTCCTAGGAAGTCCAGAATCCATTGCCGAAGTCCAACCTGCATCCAATTATCACCGCTACAATCCTGCGCCACTTTTCCTCTCAGTGAACAGTTATCGGCTTATTGTTCCAGAGCACACTCCCAATGTGAATTTGATTCCATCTGGAAATTCTAATGACCAAAACAAATCCATCTTCAACCTTCCCTTGTCTTCTACACAATCCCTAAGGAAATACGGTCACCCCCTTTCGTGTAGTCACTCACCTTCCAAGTTCCCCGACATCCCCTATCCTGGGTGATCCATCCCTTGGCATGGATTCCTTGCATAGGAAGGTTCAAAAACCAAGGCATATCCCTGACTCAAAACCGTCATATCGGTCATAACATGCTCATGGAAATAAATGGACACTATTGGGTATCAGTGTCCCACAATGGCCCTGCTCCTGAAGTGTTTTACCAGCATACTTCTTCCTGTTTCAATTCCTTTTGTTATTACTGCTAGTTCTTTGCAGTTTATTTCAACCACCCAGCCGTGCATTTTCATGCTTTCCTGTACCAAGCACATAATTTCCATTAGATTCAAAACGAATTGAAATAAATTCAAATCATACCTCATCGGTGGCCCATAAATAAGGCACACTTTCAATTCTGTTCACTTCCTATTACAACAAGTAAAACTAGTTGTTTGATCAACTCATCATGTATAAACATATCACATCCGATTAGCTCAAAATGAAAACATCATAAACAAAATCATAGATCACATGTAACCATCATAAATCAGAGTCATAGATCACATGCATAATTAAAACTGAAATAAAATATTGATACTTATCCTTTAATCAATCCTTAGCTTCTACCTTTATCCTTTCTATACGCACACTAGATTGGTTGCCACACCTGAAAAAACCCAATTCCTTATCTTAAACCATGCACACATACACATAGTGTGCATCACACACAACATACAATACCATACAATACATGCACCTACACCTGAAATACAACACAACACATACACCTCCATCTGGTGTATGGCACAACACATACACTTACACCAGGTGTACAACAAAATACATATATTACATACAAAGAGTACATCACAATGAATACACATGTCACAATACCACGACTGCGCAGTGCACATACACAATACCACACATACACAACAAAACATGTAAAACATGCACACAATACCACATGTTGACCACACAACATGTACAACATGCATGAAATACCACATGTACAATAGTACCACATGCAAAACATGTACACAACACCACCTTCACAACATGTACATAACACCACCCACACAATGTGTACACAACACCACATGCACGACATGTACACATCACCACATGTATACAGTACCACATGCACGACCTGTACACAACACCACTTGCACAAAACACCCCATGTACAACATGTACACGAAACCACATGCACACAACACCACATGTACAATCATACACACAACACCACATGTATATAGCACCATATGTACAACATGCACACCATGCCATATGTACACAACACCAAATACGCAACATGCACAAAGCACCATATGTACACATAACCGCATATCCAACATGTACACAACACTACATAAACGACATGTACACAACACCATCTACACATATAATTACATAAAAAACATGTACATAACCCCATCTGTACATAACATTGCATAAACAACATGTACACAACATCATATATACACAACACTGCATAAACACAACATCACATGTGAAACATGTACAACATATATACAACAATAGTATTGCACATCCATAGAACACACACTGACTCTACCAAGAAACCTTGCTTCTAGTGTCTTTCCTCTATTCATGTATGTTCCAACATGTTGCCGATCACACTGTTTCTTTCATTCAGCTGATGCACCCCTCAACATTACTTGTCCATAACATAAACATAGACATAGTATACACATATAATATCAATTCAAATCCATATGAGACTGAACTCATAGATTTTTCAGGGCCACTCTTCCCACTTGATTCCTCATAAACTAGGAACCTCTTCATGCCCTTCATCTGCATAGGCAATCATTCCTCCATAAGAATGATTTTTGATGACCTTGTCAGACAATGACATACATACATACATATATAGATATAAAAATCAACAAAAAATAAATGTGATCCCTTACGACCTTGTCATACAACTACATACATACATACACAAATATATGTGTGTGTGAACACTAGCACAAAACAATCCTAACAACCTATTTATTTAATGACATACATACATACATACATACATATATGCATGTACCTACATCAACATAATCATAGTCACAACACAATTACCATATATAACAAGGTCAAGGTCAAGGAAACTCCCTTTATCCATGAACAACATGCGCAACATGGAGAACAACAGTTGCTAACATAGCCAAGGCATCTAACGCCTCAAATCCCTTTACTTTACCTTTCCTACTACCTTTCTCATGATTTTTCTATCACTATCCATTCATCCAATGGACCCAACTAACCCAACCGATTTCCATACTCTTGTCTTCAACTGCCATTATATATGCACTAGCTCCATACGATCTTACTTTCCCTGTTGGGTTTCTTTCAGCTATTACCGAACTCCATTGACTTTCCTCTTTCCCAACCAATTCCCAAGACCCTCAAAACATAAAAAGGAAAGAACAAGAGACAACAACAAGAAAACCACGAAAACCATGAAAACCAATAGTAATACGACACCACAAACAAAGTGGTATGGCCATACACTAGACATAAAAAAACTACAAATCAAGTGCAAACAAATCACAAAAGACTGAAAACACAAAACTAGCAGCAAACACCATGACTCAATCCCCATGGTTCCTAGTGCTTCCAAAGGAAAGCTCAACTTGAGCCTTCTCCAAGGTTTCATGGAAATCTCTTTGCCATGTAATTCCCTGTGTCATACTACCATAAACACATAATTGTCAATGTATAAACAAATATAACAATATACCAGTTATCTTACCTTGTTGTACCTAGTACGCTGCCTATAACTGAACACACATGTTAGCCACATTTTCCAAAGATTAAGACAACATATCTATTAATTTGAAATCAACCTTTACCAAGACTAACAAACATATCACAATCAATTCATAGTTACTAGCCACAATACTACAACTAGCACCCACTTACACTCAAGTACACATCAACTATTCTTAGTGCATATGTGTTAGTGCAACCATCTCAAAACATGATCATTCCTTCATGAAATCTTATAGATAAAAACTCATATCATGCAACTAATCATACATTCAAACAACTAATAGACAACATAATAAACACCAAATACTCAAACACCAAATAGACGACATAATCGAACATTCACGCACCAAGTAGACGACATAAGTAAACTCATACCTTAATGTATCTTAGGGGAGGCTATCTTGTCTGCAAAATCAATCTAGATTAACATGATATAAATTCACAACATATAAAATCAAACATAAATAATGTCATGATGTCCATTACAGTAACTAGCTAACATGTTCAAATCATAAACTCATAAACAATTGTCATTCATGCATAACAATCACACATGCACAATTAGTCTAGATTAGTACAAAACAATATCACTAATAGGTTGACTCATACCTGAATATCATAACCCTAACCATCTGCATAGGCCAGTCGAAATTAGCACGATACATATAACATCAATATCTTAGTTGCAATGACCACAACCATCATGCATGTGACCACAATGCATATAACAACAAGTTACTATCCTTCATAACTAACTGGCGCATGTACATGTGATCACACTGATTGAATAACATCTATCATACTTGTAACTGAAAAACCATAGAATAATAGACATGTACATAACCCTAATGCTTATAAAAACCATTAACCAACATACCAGCATGCCCAACATACCAACCTGTATGACGATATGATTTTACCCCGAGGTTCAATGATGCAACCTCGCTTTGATAATATTCTTCTCTTGCTCTAACTCATCCAACAGATCATCATACCATACCAACAACATCATGATGACACAAACTACAGAATGACCACCATGATGCATTCCTGATCTACCATGCATGCATAACCATAATCATGACAATGCATGCATAACAACATATAGACACAAACATGCATAACAAATGCTTATGCAACCACAGGCATTCATGACAAACACATCCCAACAACAACACATAAACTTCTACATGGAAACTCATGTGTAACAATGACCATCACCATGCATACATAACAAGCACATATACAACCTACATGCATGCATGACAAACACATGCTCTAATACCACCCTATAACAACCTCCTCCCACATTTACCCAAGCTTACCGGTCCTCTGGGGTGAACATGTGATGAGAGGCTACTATGATGTGATTAAAATCCCCATGTATAGTTAAGGAAGTGGAATTGACAAAACATAACCATTCTAACCTTCCTTAGGAGTTACAGACCCTTCAGGAGGAAACCAACCCTTCCAGGTGCTTAAATCCCGAGACAACTTGTCATTTTACTGATCTGGACCCTCAGTTGCTCCCATGACAAGCCATGCATGCAACTGAGGCCTTCCAGGCACTCCCACAATAGGGCATTCCAACGACTATGGAATTTTTCAAGCAGTTTTGAACCAACGACCCTGAATTCTGAGCCACTTTTTCAGGGCTATGTCTCATGTCTCTGCCCAAAACTTAATGAAACTTCCATAAATGAATAATAACAATGGAATAAGGCTACTAATGCAATAATTTGTATAATTACTTGATCTGACCCCTACTAGCCATGACATGCATTTTTGTTAAACATGTCACAAATATGTAATATACAGGTCATAATAAAAAAATCTGAGCATAAAGGTCTTATACTTATTTGATATATGTATAGAAGCATTGATGCCTTATCACAATATTTGCATTATCATCTATTAGGTCACAGATTCAATGTTCATTCATTTGCTAATCAAAACATGGTAAGAGCCATACATCAAGTCTGTCATAAAACATACTCATAACCAGAATATAACCAACATAAATAAACAAGGATATAATAACCATAAGAATCACATATGAAAAGTACATTTACACATGAAATACCAAGGAGAAGGAGATCTTATTAATGAATGCATAATCCAACCAAGTTAAGGACTTCCACGAACCACCTAACCATAGATTGGGTTGAACCAAATATTTCTCGCAGCCAATCAACCCTGTGCCATATTCCAAGCATGAATGTCGGACTCACAACAAAAAAAACTAGGTTTCCTCAGAATTTACCACAATTCACCAAGGGATTTATAGGCCCAAACAATAAACATACAATACTAGGCTTTACCACAATCCCACCATATATCGGTCCAGGGATCACTAGGCCTATACACGCATGGATGCCTCCGGATCTCTCCACCTAAATCATGAGGAATTTTCCTATCTCCTAGTCTCTAGGCTTTACTCTATATCCCTCAATTCACCAGTCAAGGATTCCTAGGCCTAATCAAGACTCCATGCTCTAGGCTTTATTGTATATCCCATCATTCATCGATCAATTATTCCTAGGCCTAATCAAGGGCACACACCTCTAAGCTTTATCGTATATCTCGCCATTCACCAGTCAAGGATTCCTAGGCCCACTGAGGTACACAAAATATGACTTTACCACAATCCTACCATATATCGGTCCAGGGATTCCTAGGCCTTGTGTTCTTCTTCAGAGACCACCCCACTCTGTTTTGAAACCATCTGATAATCCAACTTAACCAATTAAAAGATAACCCATCACACCATGGCTATCCGGAAATGGAAAGGTAAGGCTGAAAATCACTATAACACCTAGAAAAACCCATGCTAATTACATCAAGAGAACCAAATACACACATGAATGCCAAATCTAGCAAGGAAACCATACATGCAATTCGATACCTGCAAGTAATCCCGATGTAGCCACTTGATTTTTCCCTTCCTTGCTTGATATTTTCTTCTCTTTGCCTTCTTTACTCTTCCTTTTCTTTTCTTGATCCAATACTAGAGTGCTCCAAGAATGCTCTAAGTGTCCAAGAGTGAGAGAGAGAGAGAGAGTAGAGAGGGAGCTCCAAAACTGAACTGAAAAAAGCTAGAAACTGATGCTTAGAAGTATTTTTTTCAATGAAGCCTATATTTTATTAATTTTCCATTATTTTCCTTCATTTTCCTCCTCACATGAAACTTGTGCCCTTTCACCTTCCTTTTCTCCTATTTTCCATTATTTCATAAATAAAATGCCAATTAATGCTTCTTTCCTTTTTCCAATGCTATTGCCAATTTCCTCTTATCCATAATAAACCAAATGAACACCCATTAGAATTTTTTTCCCAACATTCATCTTGGAATACGTGTCCCATGACCTTGGTCATTATTTTTCCTTTATTTACTTTATTACATGAAGTTTTAACCTAGGGCTATTCCAATTATTTGTTATATATGTGGAGTAGATAGGCATAAGGAAATTGAATGTATAGGGAAGCATAATGTTGGAAGAAGAGTTGAAGCTCGAACATAGGTCATGCGAGTATTTGGGAAACCACTATTGGAGAAAATTCAATGGTGCTTCAACAAGAACGATGATAATTTAATTTTTTGAAGGGTGTTTCTTAAACCTGAAAGGGAAACAATAGAAGAACCATAACATAAAAGGAAGGTTTTGAAGACTAAATGTAAGGTTCAAAGAGAATTTTGTAATTTGGTCATAAAATGGTGGAAGTACAAAAAAATTGGAATCCATAGAAAAGAAAACTTAAAGTTAAAAATGTTTTCCTCATCCTAATTCATACCAAGTTTCATGGTTACAACTAGGACAACAAATGATCGTGATAAACCAATGCTCATTGAATTTTCAAATTGGAAGCTTTAGTGAATAGGTCTTATGTGAAGTAGTAGAGATAGACACATGACATATACTACTTGGAAGACCATGGTAATTTGATAGGAATGTTTTCCATAAGGAAAGTAAGAATACATATGAATTGACAATGGATATACAATGATATAAGTTGGAGCCAATGTTAGAAGGTACAACAACAACATGAATCAATAGTATTCAATATGTGAGTAGTAGTAGTAGTTAGATTATGTTGTGTTCAACTAAAGAGATTTTGAAGTGATAGAAGAAGGCTCATTTGTTTTGGACTTAATGTCAAAACAACTATAGGAAGGTGGTAAGAGGAACTCCATAACATTGTAAATTAAACCTTTGTTAAAGGAATTTGAGCCGATTGTTGTGGATGATTTTCCAACAAGATTATCACCCATGAGGAGTAAATCACTTCAGATTGAATTGATATTAGGGTCAAATTTTACTAACAAAGCTCCTTATTAGATGAATACAAAAAAGAGTGAATAGTGAATATACAAATATAAGAGTTTCCTAATAGATAGTAGATCAAAGAGAGTTAAAGTGCATGTGCTATACCAACGATGTTAGCACCCAAGAAAGGATGTGAATGGTGAAGTTGTATATATTTGCTGGCTATTAATAAGATCATTATCAAGTATATGATTTCCTTATCTAGGATGGATGACCTCATGTATTATTTGAGTGTGAATAATTTTCAAAGATCGATTTGGAGAGTGTATATCATCAAATTCGCATAGGGGAAGGTGATGAATGTAAGACAACATTCAAGAAAAAAATGGATTGTTTGAACATATGTTCGTGACATTAGGGATAACCAATTCTCCTAACACATTCATGAGACTCATGAATCATGACTTACGAATATTTGTGGAAATTGTTGTTATATACTTGGATGGCATTATAATCTTTGATAAGACCAAGGAAGAATACATGGAGCATGTGAGGAAGCTATTACATTGGTTGAGGGAAGAGAAAATGCTGATAAATTTGATAAGTGCATGTTTTTGAAAGAAGAGATAACATACTTGGGATTTTTAATCTCCATGGTAGGCTTAAAGATGGATCCTAAAAAGGTAAAGGCCATTTTGGATTAGGAAATGCCTAAGTTTACCTTTGATGCGAGAAGCTTTCATGGTTTTGAAAGATTCTAGAAGAAATTAATCCAAAATTTCTGTGATATTTGTGCACCACTTACAAAATGTATGAAGAAAGGAAATTTCTAATCAACGTGGAAAATTTTAGTGGCTAATATTTGAAAATGGGATAATTTTCCATGCTTCTTCCAAAAGAAGGATTCTCAAATTTGTTTTTTTCTTTTCTTTTTCTAAAACCAATTTTCCCAAATTTCATGGGATAAAATTATTATACCTTAGAAATTACCAAAATTTTATATAGACTATATAAAATGAATAGGAATTTGAATATTTTTATAAAAATATCACCAAATATTTTACAATTTGGATATTAAGGACAACTAAGATTTACCAAGGTTTCTAAAATTTAAGATAAATTTCCATCCTTAAAATTTTCCTTGCCAATGAACAACATGATCCATGAAATCATTTTGGAACTCGAAAAATAAGGTAATTGAACAACCAATTTCGATGCTTCCATATTTAATAAGGTGTTTCAAGTGGATTGTGATGTGGGTTGTTCAACAATTGGAGTAGTTTTGAGTTGAGAAGGAAGACCAATTGCATTCTTTAGCAAGAAGTTGAATGGTGCCAAGAAGAAGTACTATATTATTATCATGAGTTCTCTGCTATTGTACAAGCTTTGTAGAAATGGAAACATTATTTTTTGCTGAAGGAGTTTGTCTTATTTAATAATCATAAGGCGTCGTAATACATCAATCGTCAAGGTAAGCTTAATCATAAGTATTCCAAATGGATATAATTTTTGTGAAGTTACAAATTTTTTTGGAGCACAAGCTTGGAAAATCAAATTAGGCTACATATGCATTAAGTCAAAGGTCAATGTTGTTGAATAATTTTAAAATTGAAAATGTGAACTTGGAACATATGGAGTTGTATGAAGAGGATGGATATTTTGTAGAAGATTGAAAGGTATGCATGACACCTTGGAGTATTCATTAACTGTTGTATTTGGATTTTCACATTCAAGAAGGATTCTTGTCTAAGAATCAAAGTTTGTGCATTCTATGGAGCTTGTTGCACCTTCATCTTGTGAAAGAGTTGCATAATAGAGGCTTGGATGGAAATTTTGGTGTTGACAAGGTGACAACGTTAGTGAATGAGAGATATTTTTGGCCCAACATCAACAAGGATCTCAAGAATTCGTTGAGTGTTGTAGGATTTGTTACTTACAAAAGTAGGGAGTTATAACATATGTTTGTATTGTCCATTTCTGATACTTGAGAGGCCTTAGGAAGATGTTGTAATTTGTTTTGTGACCACCTAGAACATAGAAAGAGAATTATTTTGTGATGTTTGTATAAGTAGACAAGTTTTCGAAGATGACACATTTGATACCATGCAAGAAAACCAACGATGCTAATGAAGTGGTTGTTTTATTCTTCCATGAAATTGTGAGATTACAGGGACTGCGAAGGAGTATCACTTATAATAGATATGCCAGATTCCTTTGACATTTTGGAGGATACTTTGGAAGAGATTGGGTTCCAAGTTGTACAATTTTGCATACCACCCACAAACGTATGGATAGTCTTGGGTGATAAAATAGAGTCTTTGGAATTTGCTAATTAGTTTAAGTGGAGAAAAAATGGGACAATGGAATTTGGTATTGGTACAAGCTAAATTCACTTACAATGATTTGATGAAAAGGTTTGTTGGAAAGAGTCAATTTTAGATTATTTATGCTAGGTCACCAATGGGAGTTGCAGATTTAGCTGAGCATTGATGCAAGTGAATATGTAGAGGACATGAAAGAAATGCATGAGCATGTCAAATAAAAGTTGCAATAGAGTAATGCTAGATATAAGAAAAGGGAAAATCTATGAAGGCGACAAAATTATTTTGAAGAAGGAGAGATGGTGATTTCATATTTGAGGAAAGAAATGTTTCCCAGAGTTACATATAGTAAACTAAAGTACCAGAAAATTGGACCATGTAGAGTCCTGAAGAATATTTTTGATAATGCTTATAAGTTGGAGTTACTAGAGGAATTTGAAATTTCCTTAATATTCAATGTTGTTGACTTATATGAGTTTCACAAAAGAGAAAGAGATGAGGAATGAATAACCCTAGATGAGAAAAATAAACAATTACCCATCAAGCCAACTGAAGAGTTAGAACATTATGAGTATTTGGTAAAGTGGAAGGACATCAGGTTTTGTCGAGGATGCATTGTGGGTATTTAAAGTGGATTTGGAATGCCTACAAGGAGTTTCCTTCCCTAAAATGGATGCATTCATATCCATATGAGCCAGAATCTCATATTTTTTTTACCAAGGGAGTTTGACGTTGGTGCTTCCTTGGCCAAAAGGAATCTGCATCAATTGATTTTGGTTGGTAGCTTAGAAGATGAAATAGGTGTTCTATAACATCTCGACTGCAACACTATTGTTTTAACACCCCTCCTGCAACATCACCTTGTTGTTACATCGATGCAACACCATTTCTATTATGCCTCTATTACAATTATGCTACTGCAAATTGATGTTCTTTATATGTTGCATTTTCACCGAATTACTTTAGAGCATAACTTGGAGTGATTACATGTCTGTCAAGGGGCTCATGGTGAAATTATGGACTACCTATGCGAAGGATAAACAATCAAATTTGTAAATATACAAAAAATTAATAATTAACTGAGGAACTAGATGAAGAAGTGATGATTGGTTGTGTAGTCAAACCATTATGATAGTTCAAGGTTTGAGGAATGATGATGGGAATGGAAAACAACAAAGGAAATTGAATCGTTGTGACAAGTAAGCCTTATGTAATATCCCTCACACACACATACTTACAATTTTTGTTTTTAATTGAAAGAAAATAAATAACAGTAAATTTGACTTTCATTAAAATTTCTCATTTAAATAATTACTTTTCTCCAATAATAATGGCAAGGAACCTGTCAGACTTCTCATATATTAATGTGTTACTTCGATCTAACTAAAGCTTACCCTCACTAAACCTCATATATATTCTTTATATTCTTTGTATATGTAATATATTTTCTTTTTAATCTATTAATTCACTTGTGTTACTTTACTTCGATCTAACTAAAGCTTACCCTCACTAAACCTCATATATATTCTTTGTATATGTAATATATTTTCTTTTTAATCTATTAATTCACTTGTGTTACTTTACTTCGATCTAACTAAAGCTTACCCTCACTAATATTTTCTTTTAATTTATTAATTCACTTGTGTTACTTCGATTTATATGTAATATATTTTCTTTCGATTTATATGTAATATATTTTCTTTTTAATCTATTAATTCACTTGTGTTACTTTACTTCGATCTAACTAAAGCTTACCCTCACTAATATTTTCTTTTAATTTATTAATTCACTTGTGTTACTTCGATTTGGCTAAAGCTATACATATTATACATTAATAATGCAGAAATAGAGCCGATCATTATATATTTCAAGTAACATGTAACTTTTGTCATCAACTCAAGAAAATATGGATTCTTATTCCATCACATATTCAGTGGTTTACATATAAATATACTACCTACAATAGTTACCACTAATCATAATTTTTAACGAAGTCATAGTTACGAAACTCATGTTAGAACTAGGTCTTAACTGCTCTAATGTAGATCATATTAGTTGCGTAACTATTACTTGCCTGGAGTAAACATTGTTTGATATATGTATATAGTTCATGCCTTTCATTTGTTTTGTATGTGGTATTAAATTTGATATTTGGCGCACCGTATGTAGTAATATTTAAGCATTGAATTATGAACTTTCCAATTTGCTTCACATGTATACGTGTTTCTTTCTATGTATCCAAATGTTGTACTTTTGACCTATTGAACAAATGCTCTCGATCAAATCTTGTGTATTCAATGGAGGAAAATATCCTTAATGAATATTCTTGCATTTGTCAAACTTTTTTCATTTCAATGTTTACTTTGTCGCTCTTGTTTCTCTAGAACTAGGGTTCCATAATTAGTTCTATTAGGGTATTCACCATAAATTACTTCGTTGTCTATATGAGAGTCTTGAATTCATCATCATAATGCTTGGTTCATTATCTTTCGAGTGAATTATCATTTCTCAGCTTGTCAACGATCCAACAAAGGTAAACAAGTTTGAACCTTTCATTATTTCAATTATCAATTATTTTACATTGCTTAGAGTATATTTATTATATTTCTTGGTCATTTTTCTAACATTTTTCTTCCTTTGTTCCTGTAGGAGGACAGTAGGATTTTCTCCGTACCAGAGGTTCTTTACCATCGTTTCCCTCAACCTTGCAGTAGGTTTTTACTTTGACAATGTTAAACTCTAATTCAACCAGAGATTGGCTACAAGAGTTAATGTTGTTTATCCTCCATGCGTCGGTAACCCTAGGTAAGGTTTCTCTCTTTAGTATATTATATGCTATTATATCTTAGTTTTGATTCTTTCGGGGGTAATGGCAGTGTAAATTTGTACCACAATTTTCTATCCATATAGTGAACTTGAACTTCTTGTTACTGAACAAGCAAATTTCAAAAATAATTAAAGTCTTGGTTTTGTTTTTGTTTTTTTGTTTTTTTAACTGTTTTTTCAATTTAGATTCTCCAGAATTTTACATAAATCTGCTACAAAGGGTTTTCGTAACCCTCAATGACAATTGTTTTTCTTCGTTTACTATTTTCCTCCAAACACATTTAAGGTTTTTATCCTTCAGTAGTATATGAACAATATTTTTGTCGACTTCAGGGTTTTTAGTTTAAGGATAATCTTATAGGATGGTACGACCTTAATTGGTAAAAAATAATGGGGTTTCTCTTTCAAAACCCCATATGCCAATTTTTAATAATTGTTACTGTTAGGGTCCTATAATAATAGGGTTCATAATTTTTGAATTGACTTTGATAGTCTTGTAAATATGTACATACCTTTCTTTTTGCAAGTTATTTTCCCATATTTTGAAAATAATAAGAAATTTAAAGAGGGTAAAATTCCTAAAAGAAAGATAAAAGGACTTTGAAAATAAAAGATCAAAAAGAATAAAAATGGACCCCAAAAGAAAAAAGAGATAAAAATAAGACATGAAAGTGAGCAAGTCAAAATGCCACTACTATTTACTTTTACTGCAAGAATATGATTATGTGCAGATTGTTCAAAGTGCCATAATCCATAGTAAGTTAAATAGCTTAATCTTAACTTTTCATGCTTTGAATTTCATGTTTTAGATAGAGAATAAAGATATGTCAAACAGTTTAAACTTGACAAATCAGTAGATAGATAGAGAATAAATGAGGAGCTCAACAGTTTAATCTGAGCCCTCTGATGAAATAAGGTTAGACTTAGATAGATTTATGCTTTAAAAGAAAAATGGATTTAGGGTTGCAAGCTTAAATGCACCCATGAAAATGAAGTAAAAAATGTTAGAATAATGATGGGTAGGTAGAAAGCAGTTATGCAAGGCATGTAATAAAGCATCATCAGACAAATTACTAATTTCCCTTCCCCCACAATGATCCAGTATTCTAAATCTTTAGTTAAAGAGGCTCAGAGAATTTCTCTGACTTATGTTGGGACCGGACCCAAGGCTTAATAACTGATTGCTTAAAAATACTGGATTCCCTTCATAAAATCCATTCCCTCAACATATTCACCCTCTTCCAAAAATATAATCCCTTTTCCTAAGTAAAACACCTTTTTTGCTTAGAAAAGTAAGATCCCCTCATAATTAATTTCATTTCATCCAAAAACACTCAAAAAACCACAAAATACATGTTATCCTAAGTTTATCTGTAAATATCAAAATGGGATAATTTCTATGCTAAATGCCTATTTTACACACTTTACTTAGTTTATTTTTTTTTATGTATTTTTCATTCATTTCATTTCATTTCATATTAATTTTTTAACATAAAGTATTATTTCCCTATAAAACCCCTTCCCGTATATTTTATTAATTCATTTCTAAATAAAATATCCCAAAAACCCATTATTTTATTTTAACCTATGGTTTATATTCCCCATATGTCGAAATATAAACCCTGCCATATCCCCATAGGTTAAAATATGTCATATTATAAAACCTGCCCCCCAATGGTTAAAAAAAATTTGCAAAGATTTTATTTACCATGTAATATTACCCCGCCAATCAAATGATACATTGGTTTTATATTAAAAAACAAAGGTTTTTTAACGTTAAAACTATCCCGCCTCATAACACAAAACCCGGGCCCCACGCCCCACCACCGAGCAACTTTATCAAACGATCACAGGCGTTCGCACTTATCCCTCTAGATCCGACGACCACAAAATGATATCGCATTTTAACTTGCGCGATCTAAACTCATTTCAAACTTTGTGAAATGGGTGGTTTAACACCCTTCTCTCTCCTCCATGTGACGACATTATATTGGATCGCATTCCATCCAACGAAAACAACTTACCGCCCAAACCCACGCGATAACCACCTCCAGTTTTCTAACTCCAGTGCCAAACCTCCTGTCCTCTGTTTTGATATGACCTGCATTTAATGTTAATCCACATTAAACCTAGAAACCTTATAAAATCTCCATATGTGCTCATTAAGGCCTTTTTTGCATGTTATCTATGCGTTCATCCTCCCGACTAAAGGAGAAGACCTGTACACTGTTTTACACCCAGAGAGCCAGAGAAAGCCATTGCAGCTACTGTTAAAACCAATGGAAGTGTCCAGTTTGCTTCCAGAGATCGTAAAAAGCCACCAGGAACTTGTTCGACACCTCAGAAACTATTTTAAAGACCAAATACCTGCACAAACAGGTATTTTCCAAAGAAAACAAACATGTTTATCATTCTAAAAGGAATTTCTGAGAAATTAAGCTTAGTAAAGCCAATTTATCCACAGAAAGACCTTGTACTTGCCCGAAAAAAAATGAATTTGCTATGAAAACTCTGATAAAGCCTTGTTTCAATACTACAAACTGTTTTTTAAAAGCAAAATTAAATATTTTTAGCCTTTGCAGACCTTGAAAAAAATCTGAATTTATCTAGAAATCCTTTGCAGGTAACCTCAACCCTTTTGTGCCCAATTTGAACAATTTTCAGTCCAGTATTTACTGAAAAAAGCATTCAAACCCTTGTTTATCATTTTCTAAACCTGTAAAGAGTCTGAAGTCCAATTTAAAGCCAAAATTGAAGAGTTAAATTCAAGGAAAAACTAGTTTTTGCCTTTTTTTATACAAAGAACCTCTGTCAAAGTCAAAAACACTTCTGTAAACAATCTAATCTTACAGAATAGTCCAAAAAAGTCTAAATACAGAGTTTCGGTTATATAGAAAGTCTAAAAGATGTCAAAATCAAATCCAGCAGTAAATTCCAAGACAACAATTATTGTAAATCCTCTACAACCTGTTATTGTAGACATTGAACATACACCCTTAGGAGATGTGGATTACAAAATAGCAGATCCAGTCATAGAATTTAATTTGTTAGACCTCCATTGCTGGAGTTATGAAAAGTCATTGGATCAAGTTGAAGAAGTCCAAATTTTGGAGTCAAACCTACCCAAATATGTTGTCCCACTCACCCATCAGTGTCCAGAAGTTATTAGGATGTGTCAGACCTATTATTCACCTAGACAAAGAGCAATGGTAAATGCAAATAAAGAAGTACCGTTCACAATTACTGCTGAGTCAATAAACCATATTCTGCAACTCAAACCAGATCCCAAAGCTATTCCTTTATCAATAGAGGCACTCACCAAGCTTTACATTGGTCTTTATTTTCCCAAAAGGTTTCAAAAATTTCAAGTGTTCACGCCTTTACATGTTGAAATTCCACAAATCAATCCTCCTTACTCTACTTCAAAATTTCCTGAAGGGTCTAGGCATGTCATATCCATGTTTTCCTTTATCCTAGGGTATTTTACAAATGAGCATACAGATGAGTCCATCCTAGGTTTTCTATCTACCTTTTCACAAGGACAACCTCCTTCTGTCATTTTCAATTATGCTGAATATATAGCTGATAATATCCATAATCAACTTGTCAAATTTCCAATTGAAGGAGTATTTATGTATACTTCCTTTCTTTTCCATATGTTCTTATATTTCCAATTAGACAAGTTTCCAATAACACTTCAAAAGCTTGATATAGAAGAGAACCCACTTTTAGTCATATTTTGGACTTCTTCGATTAGAAAAGAGTCCACATAGTTCAGTTATGCAGAGTTTACAGATTACTTTATTCATCCATTGATAAACATGTTAACAAACACAGTACAATCAAGAATCAATGATGAAATAAAGAAAGTTCTATAGCTATCAGAGCACACTAGAATTGGAGATTGGTACTTATATAAAAAACATATAGAAATCAGAGTTTTTGGGTCCAATCTGGTACCCTATAAACTTCCTAAGTATGCACCAATGAGAATTTTTGCCTTGGAGCATATGAGGCAAATATTAAATTCAAATTCTATCAATTTCCTAGCAGCCAAAAAGAAGACCCAATTTAAGTTGAAGAATCAGGTGGGACCTTTTATTTGTAATCATAGAGATGCAGAACAAGAAGCAACAAAACAGTTACTTGAGTACAGATTTGAAGAAAGCTTCTAATGGAATTATGGTCCACAAGGAATACTAAGAAAAATGAGGGTGAAGTGCAAACAAACACCTCATATTCATGAGGAAAAACCAGAGATTGAACAAAATGTCAATCAAATAGAGTGGCTAGAAAATACCTTGGTAGAATCAGTTAAACAGGGTGATACTAGTCACACCTTGCAAACTGCAAATCAAGGAGAGAAAGCTACTAAGAGAGGCAGAGAAGAAGGAACTTACACTGCTGAGACATCTACTGAGACTAGGTTTAAATTAAGGTACAATAAAAAGCCTAAGATCAATTCAGTTGATAAAGGAAAAGTGACCATAGAAGTGGAAGATACTGATGTTCCAAAGACAAATACAGATTTAACTACAGTAATTACAAATGAGCCAGCCACAAAGATCCTAAATGAAGAACATCCTAATAATTCAAACACACAGGTAATAGAGAAACAACAAAGTATGGAGGCAGCTTCCTCACAGCTAGTAGAGGATAAATATCTTGACATCAGAGAGAAATATAAGAATATAAAGACAAAGAATGAAGAAATAAAAAATGAGATCTATTCTCAATATTTGAAACAAACTCCATGTATCCAAAACATACTTTTTTCTGCTTTTTATTATTCAAATAAGAGGTTGATTATGTCAGTGCTTCAACCAACAGTCAAGACTCCCAAGACAATGGAAAATTACAAGAAAGTTGATCTTGAAGTGCCAACAGAAAGTATCCATGCACTAAATCAAATTGAATTTCACAAGCAAACTTCTGAGATGTTATATTATACCATTACTACAAAGGCCATGAGTGTCCACAAGCTTCAAAATACAATAATAAATATGAGATATCAAATGAAATTTGACAAGGCTTACTCATATTCTAAAGATCTTAGGATTAAGTTTTTAGAAGAGTTGGTTATTCAAGTAGGATATGATCCTGCCAATGTCAAAGTAGCAAAAGAGTTAGTGAAGAAAAATAATGTTGATATTGCAGCATTGAGGAAACAACTCAAGCTTCCACCAACTGAAAATCCATAAGCCAAAGAAATAGTTCAAAAGGAAAACCAAAAAGATAATATGATGAACTTGATTTTACAATTAACAGGACAGATAAAAGAAATGGAGATCCAAATGGACAAGCTTGTCCATGAAAAAGAAATTACAAAATCACAGGAAACTCCTACAGTAATTCCCATGGTTACTACAACTATGCCTTCAACTCTTGTAGAAGAGTTGGTACCAAAAGTACCACTGGCTACTGCGGTGCCAATAACCTCATCCACTACTTCAGCTACATAGTCATCTACATCAACAGTGCAACCAAAAGATGAGGCTAGTAAACTAGTTAAGGCCATGGAAAAAATGTCACTTCAAACCAATGAAATCAATAGGTTGAAGAAAGTGATTGAAAATCTTGAAGACACTAAGAAGCTAGCCCAAATCAATGCCAAAACTCACAAACAAAGGGCTAACAGGTTAAATGTTGAGTTGAAGTCTATAAAAAGACTTAACCTTGAAAGAGCCAATGTCTTATGTGAATAATCAGTTATGGAGTAAAATCATTGAATCCATCAATGATGTGTGGCCACCAATACAGGTAATATATGAGCAGAGGGATTTACTGAAGGCAGCACAAGTAGAGATTCAGAAAACAAAAAATGAGCTAGGTGACAAACCTAAACAGGCCCTAGAATTAATCAAAATTCTCAACAGCAAGAACAAGCAAGAACTTGAAGAAATGGAAATTACTGATAAAATAGAGACAATCCTTGAGATAAGGAAAGTCATTTCAAAGAAGAATTTAATGAAGCAGTTAAAGTAAAAATGTGAAAACATGAACATAGCCATAACCAAGTTTATGGTTAAGTTTGAGATTCTAAGGCAAAGACGTTTACCTAACATCCTGGTTATTAATGATAAACTCATGCCACAAGAAGATAAGAGATCATGCAAAAGAACAGGTGGGAAAAACAAAAGGACAAGGAATTCCTACAGGAAAGGTTTTACTTAAAAGTTTTGAAGACTTGTTTTATCTTCAGCATGAGATAAAACACTTATTTGTTATAAAACCGACATTTTCTAGATACACTGAGGCAGATGAGAACTTTAGGAAGTTAAAAAAGATAAAAATTCCTGATGATGAAGCTTGGAAATCACTCACTGACTTACTGTAGAAGTCAAAATGCAGAGAAAAATGATAAACCAATTCACTAATTTTTCATAGTCAAAACATAATTTACAGCAGTAAGGAAATTTTACAGAGGTTAAAGTGTATAAGTAATTAAAGAGTATGAGAGATAAAGAGTATCAGAAAGAAGATAATATTTCAAAACATATTTGAAATATCTTGTGCCAGCATTGAAGACAACAAAACAGCCAACTAAACCCAATCCACAACAACATTTTCGATTTTATTTGGATAAATAGGATAACTTGCTAAGTTGTTAAGCAACTGTCACTATTTTTTTGTAAAAGATATTTTATTTCCTTAGAAAAATCCTATGATTATTCTAGGATATTTTGTAAACATTTTTGCATATATACTTCATCCTTTGAAGTATTATTGTGGAATAAATAGTTGAATATTCCTACAGTCATTTTTGTTGTACTTGAAGGCTTTTTGTTGCAAGTTCGAGTAGCAGACTGGATCAAATCTTCTAGCATCATATTTCAGGATTCATGTGATGAACCATTGAAGTGAAGTACTTTCTACTGTCTTTGTTTATTTTCTTATGTTTACATGCATCCATATATGTTCTCTAAATTTGAACGATAAATCAGGAGTATTATTACAGGATTTGTTAAAAGCACCCTGTCTTTAACTGTTTATCATTTCTATGTTTTCTGTTGATTTCCAGAGTAGCGAACCCTTAATTTCTCCCTCTTTCGAATGACCTCTGTTTACTCCTTCCTTATCTGGATCAAAGAATCTTTCATTGCTCTTTATCCCGATTAAACCACTTCACCAAACAACCTTCCAAGGTCTTCAAAGACTTGTTTATCTTGCCCTGAAAACATTTTACCTTTTGACCTTGATCCTAGTTCTGTTTGCTTGACTTTTGACTCCTTAGCCCAATGGACAAACAGATCTCCCACTATCCATCTCATTAAGTTATTTTTCTCACCAAACCAAACCAAACCAATTTGTACATCATAACTAGCGTAATATCAGATAATTAAAACAAAGTTAAATCTTATAGAGAGAGCCCTCTCTGAACCCTAAGAAGGCTAGATCTTAGAGTTCAAAAGTTGGTCTGTGGTTACCTCTAATGTTCTTAGACTTTAAATAAAAAATCTCACAACTTTAGAATTATTAGAGTGATAATAGTTACAAGTTTTTATTTGATTTTTTTTTTTTGTTAATTATTATTATTTTTTGCAGTATTTTATTCTCATTTTTTTTCCTTTCTTCACAAGGAGAGGGCCAGTCAAGGCTTTTACAAATTCCTCTCAGTTAAATATTTATTCTAACCCTATTAGGATTTATTATTATTATTATTATTTATTTATTTTTTCCGTTTTTTCAATTTAGATTCTCTAGAATTTTGGTTTTCGTAACCCTTAATGGCCTTTGTTTTTCTTCGTTTACTATTTTCCTCCAAACACATTTAAGGTTTTTATCTTACAATAATATATGAACAATATTTTTGTCGACGTCAAGGTTTTTAGTTTAAGGATAATCTTATAGGATGGTATGACCATAATTTTTCAAAAATAATGGGGTTTCTCTTTCAAAACCCCATATGCAAATTTTTAATAATTGTTACAAGTTTTTATTTTATTTTTTATTTTTTATTTTTTTGCAGCATTTTATCCTCATTTTTTTTTTTTAATTTTCCTTTCTTCACAAGTAGAGGGCCAACCAAGGCTTTTACAAATTCCTCTCAGTCAAATATTTATTCTAGCCCTATCAAGATTTTTTTATTTTTTATTTTTTATTATTTATTATTATTATTTTTATTTATTTATTTATTTTTTAATTTATTATTATTATTATTATTATTATTATTTTCTGTTTTTTCAATTTAGATTCTCTAGAATTTTACATAAATATGCTACAAAGGGTTTTAGTAACCCTCAATGGTAATTGTTTTTCTTCGTTTACTATTTTCCTCCAAACACATTTAAGGTTTTTATCGTTCAATAATATATGAAGAATATTTTTTCTGACTTCAGGGTTTTTAGTTTAAGGATAATCTTATAGGATGGTAGGACCATAATTTGTAAAAATATTGGGATTTCTCTTTCAAAACCCCATATGCCAATTTTTAATAATTGTTAAAAGTTTTTATTTTATTTTTTAATTTTTAAAATTTTTTTTGGAGTATTTTTTCTCCTTTTTTTTTTTTTTTTTGCCTTTCTTCACTAGTAGAGGGCTAGCCAAGGCTTTTACAAATTCCTCTTAGTTAAATACTTATTATAACCCTATCAATATTTTTTTTGTTTGTTTCCAATTTCAATACATTCCCTTGTAAACATTATACACAGTTTAACACTATTCTCTCTCTCGATTATTACTACATTCACAAGTACATATTCAACCATTTCTTAATCATATCATTAATTGTGAGATTGGATGAGCTTATTTTTAAAAATTTGCAAGAGTGAAACCATGACTTGCACAATAAGAAAATCCCTCCTGAGAGTAATGGGAACCCTAGCCATGGTGGCCATGGGGATCACAGGGTTGGAGGTGGATATGGGCCCATGGAATTCTAGAAAATAGTGCATACTCGCGGTTTCTGAACATCATGTTGGTGTTTATGGTTTTTCACTATCAGCTCTTCTTGCACGGTTCAATGCTTTAGGTTTTTTAACCTATCCACACGCGTATCAAATGTGGTCTTTTATTATTGTTTGTCCCTGGTCATTTTTCTTCTCCTCGCGGTTTGTTAATTGGTGATCACAGGCTTTGAGGGATTTTCTATGCTATTCTGAGCACTATTCTAATGGTGTCTTTGACCGACTGCCTCGACCCGAGTTTTCTGCCGTTGCTTCTTCTTTACTTGTGCTTTCGAGAGACCACTGCGACTTCTATGGGTACCTCTTTGCGGTCAGCACTCACCGCTATTATTTGGGCAGCGGTTGGATATCGCGGCTTCTACCGACGACTTCTTCGGGAAACTCCGTTTCAGATTTTTCCTCCACTAAGCCTGCGAAAGTTACTAACCAGACCCATCATCTGGTCATGAGTTTATATGAAGAAGAGGTTGATTACTCGGCGGACCCTCTAGAGGGTGTGGATATCTGGGGGAAGGAGACAAGTGATGAGGTGGCAGACATGGTGGATATGGTGCCTGCACCAGCTATTCATGGGCCAAAACTGCCTCTGTCGATCACACTTGTGAGCTGTTCTGAATCATTAGTGGGCTGCTTGGACCCATCGACCTTTACTATTCCATCGCCATCTATATTGCGTCTCTGGGAGTACCAGACACTTGACACACTTGGCTTGCCAGAGGTTTTCACCACTGCTTCAGCCTCACTTGCAGTCGAGGTTAATGTTAACATTTGTGCGGAGGCCCTTGCTTTTGAAAAATTATGCATTAGAGGGGAGGCGTCGCTGCAACTGCCCATTTCTTCTTTTGTTGCGACTGAGCCGACTGCGGTGTCTAGGTGCTTCGTTAATATACCGTTTGAGGTATAAAAATTTGAAGCACAACCTTCATCTCATTTTGAGGGGGCGGGAAAACCTGGTGTGGAATCTGAGGACCAGAACCTGCACAGGGGTAGGGGGCAAAAATCTCGACCTGCTAAGAATCGGCACTGTCGGAACACGAATATAGGGAGAGATAGAGGCATGGCCCACTTAGAACTGAAAACAACCACATTTCTTGTGGGAAAGGTCCGCAGACACAAAGACTCCTCCACGCGACTTAAGCTATGAACAGAAGAAATATGGGAAGGACATTTGGAGCAACTTCCAGGGGTCACACTTTTGAACATGGGTTGGTTCGCCCTCACTTTTTCACAGCCTGCTCTAGTGGATTGGGTTCTTACCAAGTTCTGGCACATCGAGTTGCACCTGGTTCTCTTGAAACGATGGTTCCCTCTTTTCGACCCAAATAAGTAAAATTCGGGTGCAGGACCTATCTGGATGCAATTACCTGGGCTTCCACTTCAATTATGGAATGAAGCTGCTCTTCGAAGCATCGGGGAAGACTTAGGCCTTTATTTAGATCATGATAGATCCTATTTAGAGTCAGGCATATGCTCTGTTTCCCGCATTCTGGTATTTTTGGACACTAGGGATGGTCTTCACGACAATTACAACATGTTCTTCGAAGGGATGGTCTGGAAAAAACTATTGGGCTATGAGGGGATTCCATTCAAATGCAGACGATGCCATTCGGTTGGGCATCTGTACAAATAATGTCCTCACTTGGGTGCGGGGACCCCTCTCTATAAGAAGGTTGCTCATATGGCTACACAAACTGATTTGGTCACTATTTTTCCAACACCTGAGGAGCAACCACAAGACGCTGTTAATCGGTCTGAGTTCGTGCTGCCTTCATGGCCAATTACACAGGCCCAGACTCACTTCTCGCCTATCCACTCTTCTTAGCAGCTTTCGACCTCGGTTCTGGGTACATCTCTACCCTCTTCTACTATTTGTAATTTTTTATCTCCTGCATCGTCTATTACTTCACACCATTCAGTTTGTACATTACAATCCATTAGTTTCTCTGTTGCATCGGCCCCCCTCCATCCTGCCCACCATTTCCCAGACCTCTGCTGCGTCAATTGTTCTATCTCCCCATTTGGCTGCCGATTCCTCTTCTGTCAGGCACCATTATTTCTTGAGATCATCTAGTCACCAAACCCCCTTGTCTGAGCTCTACATTGGCTCGGGGTAGGATATCCCTTCATCTAAATCAAGAGGTAGACCCTTTACAATCTTAAAGGCTATTAGAAGAGCCAATTTGGAGGTGGAGGCGGGCACTCAATCATCCGTACTTTGGGTTCTTAGAGCAATGAAACCCAAATATGGGGTTCCCTTATGATCTGCCTCTCCTTTAATTGCAGAGGACTTTCTAACCCCATCAAGAAACTAGCACTAAAGGAACTTCTTCTTACCACTCCCATTGATGCGCTGTTCCTTCAAGAAACTTTGGGGGATGGTGTTTCCATCAACAAAATCCTTATCTCTCTCCTCCCGAACTGGAATTTTGTGACTATAGATGCCCGTGGTTGATATGGCAGCTGAGCATTAGGCATCAACAACAGGACCACTAAGATGTCGAATTGTTGGGGGTGGGAAGGAGTCATTGGCATGGAGCTCTCCAATGGAGATTTTTCACATTCCTTCACCTTGATTAATGTGTACAGTCCATGCGTTAACAGAGATATTTTCTGGCTATCTCTACTTCGTTTCTCGCTACTTCAACAAACACATATCATTCTTGGTAGAGATTTAAAATTTTCTTTGGGGATCTCGAAATCTCAGGGATCACATGCCATCCCGGATCCACTTTCCGATTTTTTTCGCCACAAATTTGGAACTGGCCGAGCTGATCGACATTGACACGCCAAAGAAGCAACATACCTGGAGAAATAGACGCACCGGGGAGGCTACATTGGCTCGTCGCCTCGATTGATTCCTTATCAGGCAACAATTTCATAATCAATTGGTTAAAACCAGACAGTGGGTTGGCAGGTGTGGTGTCTCTGATCACACACCTGTTTATTTTGAATTTCTAGTAGGAGAACAGAAACCACATCCACCTATCAAATTCAATGCTAGATGGTTACATGATCCTGAATTTCATCAGTTGGTATCACAGGAGTGGAAACATTGCAATCTTTTCCCTGACAGGGAACCTGCAAGGGTTTTTAATGATAATCTAAAGGTTATAAAAGCTATCACTATCCGTTGGGCTCGAGGGAAAAAAAAACTTGAGGAGGAGGAGCTGAATAGAATTGAATTGGAAATCTCTTAGCTTACTGATTCAGACTACTTGGGTTTTCACTCGATGTCTTCCAAAGAGCAGCTAATTGCACTTGAAACCTCCAGGGAAAATATCCTCCATCATAAGGAAGAAGAGTGGAGATTAAGAAGAAAGGCTATCTGGTTGAAAGTCGAGGATGAAAATACTAAGTTATTCCAACAGTATGCTAAAGGAAGGTGCAACATCAGCACTATCTGAGAACTATATTATCATATCAGATATGTGGCCAAAACACATGCTCAAATTTTGGATTTGGGTATCCAGCACTTCACAAATCAATACAGAGCACTACTCAACATCAACCTGTTGGATATCATGAATATTTCTAGAACATTTCACAGGTTTGTGGATGATGAACAGGCAGAGGATCTCAATGCATCGATCACCATGGGTGAGATTGAAAGGGTGCTAAAATGGTTTAAAAAAGACAAAAGCCTTGGACCAGACTGTTGGACTATTGAATTCTATCTACACTTTTTTGAACTCATTGGCCACAACCTCCTCTAGGTAATTGAAGAGAGTAGAACATATGGTATGATTTATGATGGTTTTAATACTACATTCATTGCTCTAATTCCTAAAAATGTTCACCCAGATTCCTTCCATGACTACAAGCCTATATCTCTCTGCAACTGCACTTACAAGATTATTTCCAAAATAATTGAAAATCGTATTAAACCCATTATCTCTTCTCATATTTCCATGGAGAAATTTGCCTTTCTCCATCACATGCAGATTCATGAAGCTATTGGTACTTCCCAGGAGGTCTTGCACACCATTAAAACCAAGAATATTAAGAGCACCATCCTCAAAATTGACCTTACCAAGGCCTTTGATCATGTCGATTGGAATTACATTCATCTCATTCTCATCCAAACTAGATTTCCCCCATCTTTAATAAACTAGATTATGGGCTGTATTAGCAATGCCACATTCAACATCCTCATCAATGGGGCTGCATCAGATTTCTTTCATACTGGTAGAGGTCTTAGGCAAGGATGCCCCCTCTCACCTCTGCTTTTTTTCCTTGTTATGGAAGGCCTCTTGTCTCTCATTAATAAGGCAAAGTCTACTAGAGATATCCATGGTATTAGACTAAATGAGTTCCTGCAGCTGACTTAATTATTATTTGTGGATGATGTGATTATTTTTTTGGATGGCTCTTTTCAGGATTGTTTACAATTTGATCATATCCTTCAGATTTTCTGCAGAGCTATGGGTATGGCTCCCAACCATAGAAAATCCACCATTATTATGACTAGATGCTCTGCACAAGAACATGGGCTTGCAATTGTGAACTTTCCTTATGTGCGCAGTTACATTGGGGATGGTTTGAAATATCTTGGATTGCACCTAAAGCCAAATGACTACCAGATAAAGGATTGGAATTGGCTCATTGCAAAAGTGGAACGCATGATCAATATCTGGCATCATCGGTGGCTCTCGCAGGTGGGAAGACTGGTATTAATCAAATATGTCCTGGAAGCTATCCCTGTATACTGGATGTCACTTGCGTGGCTACCCAAAGGTGTCACTAAAAGTATTCAGCAGATTTGTAGACAATTTCTCTGGAGAAACTCGAGTAGTGAGAAAAATTTTTCCTGGGTGGCTTGGAACCATATCAGCCGGCCAAAGCATTGGGGTGGTTGGGGTATTAAGGATCTCCCCATTTTTGCATCATCTCTGGCTGCAAAATTGGGTTGGCACCTTACTACTAGGCCCAACCTATGGAAGGAGGTCACTATTGCCAAATACATTGCTCCCCAGACCACCTTGGATTGGATCCATGGCACTATACAACACTGTCCGGGATCCTCGATCATCTGGAAGGCAATCACTAAATCTTCACACCTAATATAGCAAGGACTGACTTGGAAAATTGGATTAGGTACTTTGGTCAGAGTGGGTGCGGACTCATGGTCGGGCAGTGGCAGAAATTTTAAACTGCCACAATATATCATTAATCACCTTGCTAATGCTGGATATCACCATCTAGCACAAGTTGTTGATCCGTTACGGACAAATTCGTACGCCCAGGGCTGGCTATCAGCGCAGGAGTCTGGGATACCATTGGAAGGCCATCCGATTAGATCCAGTACATCAGAGCCCTTCAAGAAACTCATATTTGCCTCTCGGACCAGGAGGATGAACTTATATGGGCTCTCTCGCCCAGAGGAAAATACTCCCCAAAAATTGGATATATCACTCTTTGCACACCCAAGGAACCACCTGATAAACTTTGGTGGTGGCACTCAATCTGGAAGCTGCAGGCACCCCAAAAAACCAGATTACTGTTGTGGTGCATTCTCCAAAACTACATACCGACCATGGACAACCTCCGCAGATGTGCTATCCATGGCCCGTCCAGATGCTGCCCCTGTTTCTCTCATGAGGAAGATGCCCAACATCATTTCCTTGAATTCCCATCTGTCGAAAATATCTGGCATTTGGTCACTCAAGCGCTGGGTGTTTCACTCACTTGGCATGGATCTACTTTATCTGAGGCTTGGTATACGTGGTGGAATGCGGCCACCTGCATCAAACTACAGAATATCCCTCTATTGATTATGTGGGGCATTTGGACTGGGTGAAATTGATATACTTTTGAAGGCTCACAGGTGATATGGGATCACATTTTCTCTTCCATCATAGCCACTTACAGTCTCATATCGGATGAGGAAAATCCCACCCGATCAAAGGACATCACACCTGAAAACATTGATCATTCTCATCCGTGGGCATATTTCGACGGGGCTTCTAATCAACATGGGTGTGGGGGAGGTGCGGTTCTTTTCATCTCTACCACTCATTATTTTCACCTCAAAATGGGACTGGGCCCTGGTACAAATAATTTTGTTGAACTTCTTAGCCTCCGACTTCTCCTGTTATTTTCCCGTGAAAAAGGATGCAGTAGAATATAGATCTTTGGAGATTCTCTTATTGTCATAAACTGGTTCAAATCTCATGCACAATGCCACACTCACACACTTACATCTTTATTGAGGGAGGTCCTACATCTGAAATCTTATTTTGACACTATATCTGTAACTCATATTTATAGGCAGAGGAACCAAGTGGCAGACAAGCTTTCCAAAGAAGCAACGAAGCTAGAATGGGGCAGATGGTTCATCAATGAACATGATGGGGAATAGGTTTATCAATATTTTCACAAACCGTTCATTGATGACTTCTAGGATATGGGAGCAGTCACTCCTTGACTGCATTTTGACAGGCACTTGTTTTTTTTGGTGAATTTTAGGCTGATGTTACTATTATCGGTTGTTATTTGTATATTTTTCTTTATTTTATGTACATAGTAGGGATCAGAATAGAACTACCAACACTTGATACATGTAAAATATATGCACTGATACTTGCAGACTACATGCCTCCTTGGTGAGGATACAGTTATTTTTCATGCTCTATGAATGGAAATTATATGCAAAATGTAACATGTAATTTTTCTATATTAATGAAAAGTTACGAATTTTTTCCTGGGAAAAAAGAATTTAACAGGTTGGAGATCTCCCATCTCTTAGTCTCTTCTTCTGCATGGGCGAGATTTCTCTGCTTAAAGACCATTCTCCAAGTTGTTCATTCCTTGATTTTTTTTTTTTTTTTTTTTAAATACTTTTTTTAATGCCTTCCATGGCATATAATATCTTTGAAACTAAAATTTGGTAATAGGCCGCGAGTCTCCTTTGTATTAAATTGTTATTTTTATGATAAACAAATTCCCTCTGTTTTTTTCACATATATATATATATATATATATATACTACAATTTTTCATGATGTTGTAAATACCTCATTCTATTTTTCTTTTTCTTTTTCCTTGTAGTTATGTTGCAGATTTTTTCCAAAAAAATACTCCATTGAATATCTATTTAAAAAGTTTATGCTATGACATTCTATGTACAAAATTTGCGCATAGACTTCTATTTTTACAAGCTATCTTATGTTTCATATTATTTACCATAATAAACAAGAAAAATCTTAATAAGAAGGAAGTTTTTAAATGGGTTTTTTTGTTTTATTTCAAATTGTTGAGAATAAATAAACTTATTGTACTCTTTATTAGTCATTTTATGGTTTAGAGTAGTGATTTATATGATTGTAAATCTCCTCACTTTGATTATGAATAGTTACAGTTTTTCCCACTTTTGAGCTTTTTTTTTTAATAGTTTTTTTGTTTTTTTTTTTAATTTTTAATTTTTATTTATTTATTTTTAATTTTTATTTATTATTTTTTATATTATAGATAGTTACTTTGTACATGACCAAACTTAATCTAAAAATATACACCTACACAAACAATCTTTTATATTTTATAAAAGTCATTATTACAATGATAAATAATAATTTATTATAAGATACAATTCTCTATAATTCTCATACTAGGTCAACATGTATAAATATATGTACATACATTTACCCACACTTATAATTGACTTCACACTTTTTGTTTTGTACAATTCTTTCTAGCAGTTACAAATAAAAGAAAAAATCTATTATGCATTATTTCTCTACAACATGCATTGTAAATATTTCGCTATTCCATTTTCTATATAAATTCTCAAACAATTTGTAACAATGTCATATCCTTTTTTTTTCCAAGTCACACCTACTAATTTACTTACACAATACAAAATAAATAAGTAAAACACAATATTTCCTTACTTCAAACAATATTAATTTTCATTTCATTGTACAAGACTAAATATAACACATAACCAACTGTCTCTTTTCTCTTATCAAGAAAATAATTCACAAAGGTTAGAGATATCGATTTGAAAAAAATTTCTGGAAAATTAAGTTAAATAGTTGGCTCCTCCTAATCTTTACACAACCAAAACAACTACTGTCCCCTCGCGCATACTGACCTGCAACTTTTTATTTTTTGTCTGCTACTACTTCTCTCGAGTCTCTTTTTCTACTCTTAGAATGAGACACAAGAAAGTAAAAAGAATAGTTTTATTCTAACCCATCTACCACACTTTTGGTGGTTAATATCTGCCTCCACATCACTAACAAGTGGCAGGTAGTTATCTACTCATTAATGATAGATTGTTTCCCACTTTTATGAACAACTCCTTATTTACTAGGAAACAATTAATTGGCCAATATCATAATTCCTTAATTAAATCTAATCACCCATATTAGATGCCTCAGACTTATTGATGGGTAATAATTCTCCACAATAATTTGTAGCCTTAACTCTTTCAGCCTTCTGTACTCAACAATTAATTTTCCAGATTTTCTTCATTTGTAAAAATAAAATATCATAATTATGATTTTACAATAAGTTATTATCAGTAATAAATTACTGATAATTGAAGTATGAAATGTTTTTCAGACCAACATACTTTAACCAGAAATAAAAATATGCACATTTAATTACATAATTTATCAATCCAAGGGATATCACATCCTCCATCGCTTAATTTGACTTACTCAAAACAAACCCTTAATTTAACCAAATTTGACAATATCAAAATTCAAAATTCAGCTAGTGATGTTTTAAAGCAAAATTTGACAAATTTAATACACATATACATACCTGGCTTCCGAGTTTGAAGTCAATCCCATGCTGTTGTAGCACTCAATTTGCTTCTATTACCAAAATACCAAAACCTCCCTTCCAAATTGGGTACAACCTAGGTACCGAGCTCCAAAATACTTCACAATTGATGCACTCTGGCCCCCGTTCCCAAAATCTTCATGAAAAATAGCTCAAATCTCCAGTTCTTATTGAATTCTCCTTCCCCACACTTCACAAATCGCAATAACCCTTATCGCCCTGCCCCTCTGGTGTCTCTGCATACTCAGATACATACCCCTTCTTAGGCGGTCGCTGCCCTCTTCCATTGCCCTCATAAGATTTTATTTGATAGTCATATGCTTTACATGTAACAAGAAGGTGAGGGTATGTACCAACTAATATATTAGTGGGGGATGTGTTATGTTAAGTTTAAAATTTTAATTATAATATTTAAATAAAATGAATATATATATATATATATATATATATATATATATATATATAACTTTAATGCTATGGTGATCAATATTTACATTGGAAAGATTGAAAGTATTGATTTTATTTAACAACCTTAATAATTATGAAATATTTAATATGTATATTTTGAGAGTGTCAAATTTTAGGTAATATCTCCCTTCTAAATAATTTAAGTACTTAATCCCTTTAACATTCATTTAAACATCTTTCACAATTATTTAACAAGTATACTAGTGTAAGGATTGTGATGTATGCATATGTAGCTATCATATGCATACTTCGTATGCATGCTAATACCCTTTTGCTTATAAATCGAAATGAGTCATTACATACTCCCTTCCTTCAGAAAACTTCATCCCAAAGTTAGGGTTTATATAATACATCAGTAATTGCTTTAGTAACTAGTGTGATCATGTAAGGATTGCATCTCAAGATTGATTTCTTGTTTATAATGTGACGACATTATAAAATTTTTGTTTGAACATTTATAGGTTTATAAAATTAATAGTCATGCCCTGCCCCAACCTGGCTCCCAAGCTATTCTAGAATCATCCTATCCTTCCTAATCTCTTATGCTCCCTTCCTATCCGTCCTCTAATAGAATATGCCATGGTGTCTGCTATACTGATCTAACCATTCATAAATCTCAAGGGTGAAAATGTTGACTATATCGACCTGATTACCCAGTGGGAATCTAGAAGTCATCATCACACGTCTAGGGGATCTTGGTTCGCAAAATCCTCCCATGAATCCAGGTTTTGGAGGATAAACGATGGGAAACACCTCCACCCCTCCTAGTAGGACCAATGTCAACATGTTATCATGCAATCTTATTGAACCCCAATTGTGCTTGGATATTTTTTCATCACGTGGTCATTTTGGTAACGATGCTATATGCAATGTAAACACTTATCCATACATTATAAAATATGCATCAATATATTCAAAACAATTCATATTTAAATAAGAATTTCTGTGTAATTCATATATGTTGATATCTACGATATAACGTATTTGGTAATGTCTAGCCCATATATTTGTAAGTTAGCTTTCATATTAAAATGTAGGCATTCTTTTATTTCCATCTCATCAATCATGTCGATATGCAGAAATGAAGCAAAATGATAGATATCTTCATCCATAACATAATTCATGATTTATATTTCATAGCAAGGTTAATCAAATACTAAACTTCATATTGGTATCCATATTCCATTAATGTTAATTATATAATGTATTTCATATTTGTATCCACGTATCAAAAAAGTTAAGAAAATAACATATACCATGTACTGGAAATATATCTATATATATATACTTGTGATAATCCAAAATAATAGTGTTAAGTATCCAACTCAAAATAAAGTAAATAAAGTAAATATATACAAAATAAGGTTTTAAGTTCCTCAAAATTAGCACAAGTTGGGGTATTTCTGACATATTATCTTTGTATCTTCCTAGGTAGCCGATCTAGGGCTATAACTGTCCCACTGGACCTTAACTTGGTCTACTAGGTGATTTCACAACTTTCGAACCCTACATTCTAGTATACGTAATGGTTCGACCAAAATGGTTCCCTGGTACGACCTTCAATTCCTTCCATTGAAGGTTATGAGATTTGTCAGCTATGTGATTTCTTAATACATATACATGAAATACATTATGAAGTTTATGCAAGTGGGGTAGCAGTGCAAAACGATAAGCGTCAAGTCAAAAATTTTCCAGATTTTTTGAATGGCCTAATAAATAAGGGCGATAAATTTATTAATTTTCCAAACTCGATGGTCTTTTGTTGGGTCTAGTGTGGATGAAAACTTGATCTCCTACTTCATAATTTCCTATATGTCTTGTGAGCATCATTATATCTCTTTTATCTATCTTGTGCCTCTTTCAATCTTTGCCTAATTTTTTTTACGTGTTCCTCCATCTCTTGAATTATTTCTGGCCCCACTATCAACTAATCTTCTAACCTGTCACAATTTAATGGTGTTATGCAAGTTATGACATACAATGCTTCAAATGGAGGCATCCCAATTGAAATTTGGTAACTGTTATTGTATGAAAATTCAACTAAGGGGAAATACTTTTCCCAGTGTGTTTATTGATCCATAACGTACATCCTCAACATATATTCTAATACTTGGTTCACCCTTTCTGCTTATCTATCAGTCTGAAGATGATAAGTTGTACTTAAATTTAGTTGAGTTCCTAAGGCTGATTGCATACAAGTCCAGAATGTTGAAGTAAATCATGAATCTATATTTGATATGATCTTCATAGGTACTCCATGAAATTTGATAATTTCATTTATATATACCCGAGCTACGTTAGCAATTTTGTAAGTATCTCTTACGGGAATAAAATTGTTGGTTTTCGTTAATTTATCCAGCACAAACAGAATGACATTATTATTTTGTGGAGTAAGATGTAGCCCGACGATAAAATCCATAGAAATTATCTCCCATTTGGTCATAGGAATGTCGTGAGTTTGTAGGATACCTGCTGGATGACAATGGTCAACCTTCACTTGTTGACATTCGAGACATTTTACAACGAATTAGACAATTTCACGTTTCATGTCTGCCCAAAAGAAAAGTTTCTTTGTATCAACATACATTTTCTTTACACCAAAATGTGCACAATACAATGCTTTGTGGGCTTCCTTAATAATGTTTTTTGATATATATCCACTAATAGGAATATACATCCTGCCATGGAATCATAACATTCCATCATCCTCTAGTTCGTATCCCTCAAACTTATGTCCTTTTGGACCCTGACTATCAAGCCTCTATCTCACTTTTAAATACCAATTGTCTTTCAAGAGTTGTTCTAGTACTTTTTTACTCAAGTCCATCTTGATAGGTGTGAGGGAAAATATTCGCGGTCTTCTACTTAAAGAATTTTCCACTACATTCTCTTTTTTTTTAATGTATGAAATTCCAAATTCATACTCACTTAAGAATTCACTCCATTGTCTTTGCCTAGCATTCAAGTCTCTTTGGGTAAATTTTTTTGTAAACTTTGGTGGTATCTTTTGAGCATAAATATTCTCCCTACTAAATAGTGTCTCCATATCTTTAAATCTAGAATTACATTGACTAACTCTAAATCATGCGTGGCGTAGAGTTCTTCATGGGGCTTTAACTTACCGGAGGCATACACTGTTATGCTTATATCCTGCATTAATACTACACCTAATCCTTGTTTGGATGCATGAATACACACAATAAAATCTTTGATCATATCAGGTACTCGCAAGATTGGTGCATTGGTCAACAATATTTTAAGTTCAGATAATGCTCTATGAAATTCCTCAGTCCATTCATACCTAACTCCTTTATGTTGGAGGGTTTTGATAGGCTTAGAAATTTTTGAGAACCCTTCTACAAACCTTCGATAATATCCAACTAAACCCATAAAAATTCGTACTTCATGCGCATTATTCGGTATTGACCACTCCATGATTGCTTTTGTCTTCTCATGATATTCTGAGATCCCTTCACCAGATATAATGTGACCTAGGTAATGAATCTTCTTTTGAAAAAAAAAAACATTTGGATAACTTTCCATATAGCTGGTGTTCCTTGAGACAAGATAATATTATCCGCAAATGTTTTTCATGCTCTTCCTTATTTTTGGAGTAGATGAGAATAATCTAAGAAGAATTGTATAAATTGGTCGAAATATTTGCCGAAAAGACTATTCATAAGGTTCATGAATACTGTTGATGCATTGGTCAACCCAAATGGTACCACTTTTAACTCATAATGCCCAAAGCGTGTTCAAAATGCAATCTTAGAGATATCACTTTCTTAATTATTAATTGATGATAACTTGGTCGTAGATCTATCTTTGAAAATACAAAAGCTCCTTTAATTTGGTGGAAGACGTCATCAATTCGAGGCATTTAATACCTATTCTTTACTGTAGCTCAACTTAAATCTCAATAGTCTATGCATAGCAACAAGGAACCATCCTTCTGCTTGAGTACAATTACAGGAGCACCCTAAGGTGTAATACTGGGTTGAATGTGTCCTATATCCAATAGTTCCTTCAATTGAATTTGTAAGTCTTGAAGTTATGGAGCTGTAATTTTGTAAGGTGTTTTAGATATTGGTTATGTACCAAGTTTCAATTCTATTGTGAGATCCAACTCTCTTTTAGGAGGTAATCCTAGTAGTTCCTTTAGAAAAACATCCAGAAATTTGGATAACATCAGATATTTCTCTAAGGACGGTCCTTTGTCCTTGCTTACTTCTTGAACTGCATATACCTAACAACCTTTTCTTAAGAAATGCTTAATTTTCACTGCTGAGATGAAGCACAAATATAAATTCCTCTAAATACCTTGGATTTGGATAGTCTCTCCTTCATCATTTATGCAGATAATTATTTTCCTGTAACAGTCTATCAAAGCTTGATGGGCTTCTAAAAAATCCATCCCTATGATGAGGTCAAAATTTCCTAAGACTGTGACATAAATTTTTAACTTAGTCAAACAGATCCCTAGATCAACTTTGCATTCCTCAAGACTTAAATCTACGGATTGAAGTTCTCCTGAAGCCATTTCCACCTGTTTGAAATTGTTTTGATTGCAGGCTACCAACTTGTTATAGCTCAATTTGGGCATCATCCCCCAGGACCTGGTCAAACTGGACATCATCCCTAGGACCAATGAATATGGTATCATCCAATTATATTTCGGTTGCTATATGCCCTAAGTGAAGACATTCCATTCATGACTTCAATTGTGAGATTTCCAAGGTTTTAAGTATATATTATATGACCCACTGACTCACTAACGATCCTCTGCAAGGGAATAAATGTGTTGTAGTGCCAATACCTCCATGCAAGGGTGCACTGCAATGCACTTCCTGAAACTCAAGGGTGCGTTGGTCACCTAGGAGCAGAATTGTCATTGTTCCGAGAATATCCACATGGCCAGTGCCTTCTAGAAGAGTCCATAGGTGTCATACTTCGAATACAAGTGTCCATCCACCACATCTGAACTTGGAAACATGTCTTGCCTATTATTAGAAAGCCATTCAATGAGAAACTACCTTCAATTTGCCTATAAATTGAGCACTCATCTAAGTGTTAGGAAGGAAGAATTTTGTGCAAAGTTATGCTGTTGGATTCTCATTTGATAAGAGAGTGGAAGTACTGATATGAAGCTGAGATGATACTGGATGTGATGAGACTAGAATGAAGTTGGATCAAGTTGACGGAAAATCAATCCATTGGTCGTAATCTTCTCCTCCAACTCTTTAATAAAGGCATCTATTCATTTTTCCATACATATGTATATATCTTGTGAAATGTATTCTTGATGATGTATGTATTTCAGATCTAACCAGTATGATTTGATTAAGATAAGTAGATACTTGTATATTGTATGTTGTTTGTTGTTCTTTGTTTTTTGTTTGCAGGAATCGATCTAGCGGCTTGAGTTGGATTGAGAGCGACGAAAACAACGACATAAGGATAAGGAGAGCGAAAAGGATTACAAGCAGGCTCTTTCCCATTCTGTGTATCTATTTGTTTTAGAGAAAATAATAGTTGTCTTTATTCTGTTGTTCTGAGTGAAGGAACACAAAACTCAGGGAATTTAGTTTATTTGTAGATTAAAATTTCGTATAACAAATTGGCGACTCCACTAGGGAATATACTATCATTCCTGGTGTTTCTACCTTTGTTTACCTTCATCAGTAACATCTACTTTTTGTTATCAGTCATTTGAATGAACAGATTGCATTAGAAGTGTGTTTAGCTGCTTGTTTCATAAACCTTGCTGTGCCCAACGCACTTTTGGTCAGGGTACAATTCACTGCAGTGCACTGTGTTCCATTCAGGGGTGCTCTACAATGCACTGTCTACCCTTAGAGGCTGCGTTGCCCCCTTAGCCAACCAAATTCCATCAAATTTTTTCATTGCTTTCAGTTTCAGCCACTTGTTTACTGTATTCTCATATGTTTGATTACTCTTAGAGACCAATAAAATTTCCTGTTCTTCCTCCTTTGAAAAGTAATTTGTTCAATGTTTCATTAGCTTTTTTCTTTATCATTGGAAAATCAAATTCAAAGTAGTTAATTTTTGCATTAGATCAATTATATTTTCGAAAAGGAAATTGTTGTTTCATTCCTCATTTCCTATAGGAAAATTATAGTTCCATTCTTCTTTTTCCTAAGAGAAATTGTTGTTTCATTCCTCATTTTCATAAGAAAACATTTGTTTGATTGATTTGTGCATTTAGTTTCCTTTATTTATTTCACATTAAAGGGAGCTGAAAAGAAAACCATGCATGTGCATCTAGAGAATTGTGTGTGTTGCATAGGAACAAGTTAATGAAATCTGCATTTAGTTAGTGCTCTTTGTTGTATGCTCAAAAACTAATTTCTCTTTCCCTTTAGTAGCTAGGATTTTCATTGAAAAAGATAAATTGAAAAGTTTGCTTATCATTTAGTTTGTATTTTTAGGAATTTCCATTACATCAGGTGGTGAACTTCAAAGACAAATTTTAAACAAGATCAACATAAAATTTACATCAATCAACTTAAGAAAGCATTGTAACATTAACGATAACATTTAGAAGGTCTAGGCTAGAGACTTGTTCCGACATCGTTAAACATAGAAGCTGTAGCTAACTTGTCCGCGATACATTCCGAGTGTGATACCTCACTCCACGTACGTAAGTATATCGGAGCTCGTCCACATACCTTCGAGTATATCGGGCAGTGTTCTGGTATGAAAATTATAAGGGGTTGCTCTCACTGTGCGGAAAACATTAGACTATGCTAATATGGACTTGGGCCTCCACATACCTTCGGGTATATTTGGGAGGAAAAATTTAGGTTTCTATCCATCCATAGGTAACCGAGTCAGCTGTCTTGTAACTTGTGATACACCGAACACATTAGTCAGAGAGATTGCCTGCCCGTACTTCTTGGTTCGACAGGAGGTATTCTGCAGTTCACAATTACTTGGTAAACCTTTTGCCTAGAGTTATCCTTTTATTTTGTTTATTTATTTTTTTAAATAAAACCAATTATTCATCGTGGAAGAATAACATCCCTTTTCCCATTTTTCGTGTAGACTAACATTTAAACCACCTTTACCACCATAAGCCATTTCTGGTCAGTGAAGGCGACATCATTCTATCGAAACCAATACCTCTGGTGCGAAATCATGATCACATACACCAGATTCATCTCGAGTTGTTTCTACAAATCTAATTTTTCATCTACTATTGTCGAGACAAAATCCTCACAACTAGCTGTGGTCACGATCCATCCAATCAGTGAGACCATACCTCTTGAACCCGACGTTGTTCAACTGGAAGTTGATCCAAATCCCATCGTTCTTTTACCAGAACATATAGATCCGAAGTTGAACAACTAGAATTTGTTCCTCTATCGATCACTCCACAGTTGATTGTAGCCATTGAGTCTCCCATATAGCGTAGTCAACCACCTGAAATATATCTCGGGCATGACGGCAAAATCCTTTGATAATTTCGTAGCCTTAGCTACTACCTTTTTGAACCACTTCTAGTTACCCATACGATATGAAGCTGGAACATAAATGCTGACCAATTTCAAACATAATAATGCTACTCACATTTTTTATCATATTCATGAGTGGCGTTGTTGTCATAGAATGGTCAAAACACTTATTCCCGATCAGCTCCTTGCTGAGTGGTTCATTAAGTCCTTGCTACCATCTGTCACCGAGGATGTGGCTAAGGGTGGAATCATCAGCGTCGCGATCTAATTTTAATGTTCCTCCTCCATCTAAGGACTCTTATGCCGAAGACGATATGATCGGTATTGCAAGCACACATCACTCTACTGCATCTGATCCTGCACCTTCTTCTGAAATTCATGTTGTTTTATCTGACAAAGGCAAAAGTGAAAAGCAGCCTGGAATTAAGAAAAAGGGGAAAGCGAAGAAAAAGAAAAATTCAACCCCGCAGGAATTATCATCTGATCAAAAAATTGGAAAAAATCGGAAACCTTGTTACCCTTGCATAATATTTAATGAGGAATACTTTGTTAAGATTGTCCTCACGACACTGAAGTCTCCAAATTTCTTAAGACCTTGACTGCATCTGCTATGTTGACAGATCCATTTCCGAATCCAGACACAAACATGGTTTCTACAGATCCATCTTCTAGTTCCCAAGTTCTTATGCTATCTGTCACAAAGCTAAAAACTGATGTTTTGGTGTCAACGTGAAATAAATATTATGATATTCAGGTTATTGATCAACCTACTACATTGACCATGAATCCATCCATGGAATCCATTCCACCAAATGTTATTCCTGAGTTAACAATAAAGCCACCGAAGGGAGTTGTCCATAAATCGACATTCAATCCTCGAGCACGAGTTGCCTAAAATTATAATATAGTTGAAGATTTGGCTCAGTCACCTTCAAATATGATGACACTTGAGGTACTTCAAAATTTCCCCTCCCATAAGTAGGCTTTGTTGTTAGCAATTGGAGGAATCGATCCGATAGATTCCAATCTTGTAGTCTGTAATCGTATGGGCTATGTGCCACAATTACCAGCAGAATTGGAATTCTCCATCTAAGTAAATGTTCTCAATCACCTCGTTCATTGTAATATTATTAATGAGGGAGAATCTACTTGCATTATGTCTCTAAACTGCTGGAAGTCACTTGGCTCATTGCACCCATCTCAATCGTCTATGGCGTTGAAAGCTTTTGACGGTCATACATATAAGCCTTGCAGTATCATTAGTAACCTGCATGTCAAACTAGGGGGAAAAACTATAACTTTTGAAGTTGAGGTCGTTGACGAATCCCTTGACTACAACATTTTACTCGGAAGGCCATGGGTTTATGCTATGACTGCTATCGTCTCCACTTATTTTAGATGATCGCCTTTCCTCATAAAGGTATTATTACAATCATCAATCAACTCTCCTTCTTTGCCTCTAGTTCCCGGGTAACTGGAAGCGTTATGTTATTTCACGCACCCCAGCTAGCACTTAAAAACATTGGTGTAGGGATCTTAAAGGATTCTTCCTTAATGGGCACCTTTGCATTACCGCCACCTGCAACGTCGTCACAAATTGCAAGAATCGAGACCTGCTGTATGTTATCTTCCACTCCATATGGCTTAAGGAAGATTACTAATGATTTGGAAGTTGTTACGTTGGAAGAATTCCTGCCACCCAACCCAATTGAGTTGGCATGCCAATCAATATACATGGCTTGGGCGGCGAATCTAAAATCATATTCGCCGATCGTTTGGGTCCATTGTTCATTAGATTTTGGTACTCCATCTATCCATTTTCATCCACTTTCTTGAGTGATGAGAGCATTGTGGAATCCATGATGCTGGAAGGAGAACCATCGAAATATCATCATCATCGTAACCATCGGAATATCATCATCATTGTTCCCATATTCAGGATTACGAAGAAGATAATCTTATTGAACTATATCACCCATCGATAAAAAAATTATTTTCGAATTATTTTCCCATTAATGCTATTGAATCCGAGTGAAATTTATCAAATATTGAAGAAACCATTTCTATTGATATTTTGACCAAACTTGATGTTGTAGAAAATATTAATGTCGGTGTGTCTTAATCTCCATCAGAACTCGAAACTTATCACTCTCTCTTTTGTGAATTACGAGATATATTTTCTTGGTATTATGAGGAAATGCCAGGCATAGATACTATTATTGTTGAACACACCATTAAAATGTACATCAACGCCTTCGCCTGTTCATCCGAAGAAGGCTGCTGCCATTAAAGCAAAAGTTGAAAAACTTTTGCGTGTTGGCTTCATTTACCCTGTTCTTCTTACTGATTAGGTTTCCAATATTGTTCCTATCATGAAGAAACAAGGGATAATCAGAGCGTGCGTCAATTAGCGGGATGTCAATCTTGCTTGTCCAAAAGACAACTATCCTACTCCCTTTATCAACCAGATTATTGATGATTGTGCCGGATGTGAAATATTTTTGTTCATGGATGGATTCTCCGGTTACAATCAAATCAATATCTGCCTAGAGGACCACTAGAAGACAAAATTCATCTGTCCCTGGGGAAAATTTGCTTATCGTAAACTCCCATTTGGTTTAAAGAACGTTGGGCAACATTTCAGAGAGAAATGGATTATGCTTTCAATGACATCAAGCACATTTTTCAACCTTATCTAGAAAATTTACCCGTGCATTCACAAAATTAGACTGATCACTCGACTCATTTAAGAGCTATATTTCTACGCTTCTGACACTACAAAATACGCCTCAATCCACAAAAATGTGTGTTTTTTTGTTGGTTCTGGTCGTTTTCTTGGATTCGTCGTCTCAAAATGAGGAATTCAAATCAACCCTCTGAAGGTCCAGGCCATTCTTTATTTTTTTGCACCATCAAATTTACTTCAGTTACAGAAAATTCAAGGAAAGGCTAATTTCCTAAGGAGGTTCATACCCAACTACGCTGAAATGGCTAAAGGATTTACTCGACTCTTGAAAAAGGGGATTCCCTTCCATTGGGATAAGGTTGTGCAAGCTTCTTTTGATGTTGTCAAGGACACACTGGTCCGGGAGTCATTAATGTATCCCCCCAATTATCAGAGTGATTATTTCCTATATATCGCCACGATAGATACGATCATTGCTATGGTATTTGTCCAAGAAGAAGATGGGATAGAACATCCGATATATTATTTGAGTCGTAATCTCAATGATACGAAAGTAAAGTATTCACATGTCGAAAAATTCACTTTGCGAATGTTCAAGCTGTCCAAATATTTCACCATTATATCTTGCTCCGGAAGACCATTGTCATTTCGGATTACAACCCCATGACGGACATTCTGTCACGTCAATTGATGGGGGGAAACTATTCAAAATGAATTGTCATTTTGTAGGAATTTGATTTGGAATTCATCAAATCCAAGTCAAATAATTCTTTAGTATTGGCTGAGCTTCTCTGTGACCTTCCCTCTGATATTATTGATGCTACATTGGAACCATCAATTCCTAACGAGTCTCTGTTTCTAATTAGATCATTTGATCCTTAGTATGGGGATTTTATCATTTATCTCCAAACCCAGAATTTATGGATCGATACCTATCGCTCTCAACAATGACGTTTTCGATACCAAGATAATGATTATCTGATCGTCGACGATACAATTTATCATCGTGGTGTCGATACGATTTTAAGGAGGTGCATCACTCATGAGGAGGCCAAGAAAGTTATAAATGATTGTCATGATGGGGCTTGTGGTAGAAATTTTTCTGGATACGCTACCGTACAAAATATTCTCCGCGCCGGTTACTTTTGGCCTACCATATTTCACAACTTCATCCTTACGGTCAGAAGTTATCATGCATGCCAGATATTTGATCGTAAAATCCGCAAACCACCAGCGCCGATGCATCCTGTTATCGATGTGGGACCATTTTCAAAATGTAGCATTGACTTCATGACCTGCAACCCGCATTCATTCGGGGGGCATGGTTATATTATTGTCGCAGTAGACTACTTTACCAAGTGGGCTGAAGCGAGTCCTAATTCAATAACACATGCAAAACAACTGCATTATTCTTTTTCAATCATGTCATCTCATGGTTTGGTGTTCCACAGGCTATAGTTACAGATAATGGTAAGCATTTTCTCAATCACATGATGAATGAGTTTATTTCCAAATTAGGACCATCCCATGATAGTTCTACTCCTTATTATCCACAATCTAATGGACAAGTTGAAGCTATTAACAAGATTCTTAAGCGAATGCTTCAATGAATGATAGGAGTTCATAAAAGAAATTGGCATTTAATCTTGTACTCGGCTTTGTGGGCATATCTAACCTCGGTGAGAAATGCAACAAGATTTACCCCCCTTCAATTAGTGTATGGTCTGGAAGCTATCTTGCCTATCCAATGTGAAATACCGTCATTAAAACTCACTGTTGACTTGTTACCTGACACCTCTACTAAAGAAGCACGTCTTTTTAACCTCATCCATCTTGATGAAATGCGTCGTGAAGCCAAATTGGCCAACAACGCACATAAGAGGTGAATTAAGGTACAATACGACCAACATGTCCAGCCTCGCATCTTCTCAGAGGGTGACCTGGTCTTAATTTATGATCAGGAAGCTGATGTGATAGGTACAGGAAAATTGAGCCATTATGGCATGACCCCTATATTGTCAAAAAGTTCTTGCTAAGGGAGCCTACGAGTTAGTTGACTATGATGGAATTCCAATGGCGCAACCTCGAAATGGGTTGTATCTTAAACGTTACTATGCTTAGTTGAACGTAGTTAACTTTTGTATTATATTGTATATATGATTTTGATTTGCATTTACTGTCTCAGTTTGTTTTTCTAGAGTTTTCTTGAAGTTAGTAATCCACTTTACATTTCATCGCAGATGTCTAAATCTTTGGAACCATTCATTGGATATGCTGATGGTGCTAGTCCTAGTATGCAAAATCTATCCTTTGCAGCATGGGGCCATTTTCGCTCCAGGTGGCGAGCTAGTGAGTTTTCAAGGGATTTGTATCAGTCGATCTACAAATAATATCACTGAGTATAGCGTGTTGATCAAACTTCTCTCTGATGCCATTTCATTTTGTATTAACCACATCATCATTAGGTTAGCCTCACAACTTGCTGTACTGCAAATTACTAGTGTTTATACGGTCCGAAATCCAACTCTGCATTGTATGTTCCTAAGAGTTTGAATTTTGGAAAGACATTTTGATTATATTCAATATCAACACATTTCGAGAAATTTGAACACATTAACTGATTCCTTAGCGACTTATGTTTTAAACAAACATTTGCAGCACATGTAAAGACATATTTTTAATTCACATCACATAATTGAATAGGATTGCGCAATAAACATAGGAAAACACTAAAAACAAATAGATAGATAGTTATAGGTTTTACAAAATTTGTTCCCAAGACACATTGGTCATCTAACCTCAAAATGTATGCAAAATTTCAAAGTAAATTAGTGATGCTCGTGATAAGAAGCTACTGATCTAACTATCGTACGCAATAACCACATCCAACGGTTAGGAACGCCAATAGTGTGGCGCTACATTCTCATAGGTATCTCTTTGATCCAACAATCCAGAATCCCAAGAGTCAATCCCTTTACGGGCTGATATGGCTCAACAAGATCCTTGGTCATATCTAAATCCCAAAGGACTTCTCTCCCGACAACCCTCTCTACTGGGTTATTTGCTGCCTGCTCTGGCTGACCCATTGGTAGAACTCGACCCACATCTGTGTACATCAAAACTTTAGTTTAGTCTTGGGAAACATCAAAATACAATAAAATGTAGAAACCTTAGAAAAAATAAAAAAACATGGTCAAAACATTCTTACCTATTGCACCCCATTGAGCGTCGTATGGTAGAATCAAGTCTGGATCTCCTAAGAAATATACGCTTGCATATGCATATTGATATATGGCAATCATCTGTCGTCTGAACCAGGAGAAGAATGCAGTAGAGAATATGATGGTCGATTGACCAACATGTATAGACATAAATTCAAATCATCTCTGCATCCGTGGATATCTAGGGCCAGATATGCCCAATGCAACATGCTGTGGCTGCATCAATGGAATCTACTCTAAGCTAAAGGAAATCAGGATCGAACCATGGTTTAAATTCTTCTTCCTTCCACCATTTGCTTTGGTCATTTGTTCTTTCATCTGAAAGAGAACAACTTCAACCCAGTTAAATACTGTTGGTTCTAAACATTCAAGTGCATTCTACATGTATGATCTGTTTGCCACATGTAGTGTAGCGGAACCATCAAGCTTTTTGATAGTAAATAGGATGGTTCTGAAAGGTAGATCACACACATCACGTATATTTATTTTTCCATCTTTACTTGGTTCAGTCCCTGGATGGTAGTGCTGCAGTATGTAATCTCTCACCGTCTCTTCTCCAAGAGCAGATCCTGCAAGGGAGATGGTAGAACCTCGCCTCGATAATCTAGTGAGAAAATAAATGTCCTCCACTAATATTGGGAGCACTTTGTCCCCAATGTGAAAAGCCTGCAATACCTGATCCCATGAACGAACTAGGAAGTCCAATATTTCCATTGCTACCTCATCCCCGACAATCTGAAATATTTAAGCAACTTGCAATCTCTGAGGGATCTTACTATACCCAGATCGTTTAGGGAAATCATAGTCTGTTCTTCATGTTCTATTTCTCGCCACGTAATCATCGTTTTGATCCGATGAATACCTGAAACACAATCATAAGCTTCATTAGGATCCATTTCATGCAAAAAACTTGGGAAATTTTGGGCACACAACTAGGAAAAACAATGAGAATTTCACCTAACGCACCCTAGGTCAAGGGACATAGAGTTGCAGTGTATCTGGCCTTCAATTTCAGTGCACTACAACACACCTTTCGACATTCAAGGGTGCGTTTCCCTCATAGTGTGATATATTTACCCTAAGGGGCTCAAAACCCTAAAAATTGACCATGAATTTCAATGAAAATGATACTAAATGAAAGAGAAGGTTCATAGCTCCAACCTGGATCAAATGGAAAGAGAAATCATCCACAAAAAATGTCACAATCGACCGCTGAAGTTAGGGGGAAAAACTAGTTCAAAGCTCCTAATTTTCAAATGGTAACTTTGGAATGGTAAAAATGAATGGAAAAAACTCTTTTAATTAGTCAATTTTATTATTTTAAATCATATTTAATGTTGTGTCTATGGTTTTTATTCATTTTACTATGAAACATGTATTTTTAATCCATTTGGTGGTTTTCTGAACAGGTTTTACAACTGATACAGTGAGATTAGTCATGCACACTTATTCAAGAATGATTTGACCACAAAGCATACTTTTATCCTTCTTTTTCGAGCTTTGATAAAAATGAAAAAGGATTTGAAGCGCACTTTTATCTCTTTTTCAAGCTTCAATGACTGTGAAAAAGGACCCCCCTAGAGTCTTCTTTTACCTATTTTCAGACTAACAATGTGAAAATATTACCGAGCACTTGTCTTTTTGAGCTTGTAAAAGTAAATGAAACAACATCTACTTAGTATAAGTTTAACCCTTTTCCGGACTGAGATAGATTATTTCCAAAAAAGGAAAACCTTATTCAAACATGGCTAAGAGGTTTTCTCAGGTATCATTTTACACTTTTTCGGACCTAAGCGACAAATTTTTGAAAAAGGACTCATGGAGTTTTCTTTTGTCCTCTTTTTCAAACTCTCTAAACATGAAAAAGGACCGGGTTTTCACTGTTGCTAGACTCGTTAAAACGTAAAATAGCAACGGAATTGTCGATCATGGCAAGATCAAGTTTCATTTATCGCTAGAATCGTTAAATAGCGATGGATTCACCTGAAGGGTCGAATTATAGATCAAGCATATGTTACCCTCCTCAAGCTTGTTAAAAAATAAAGAGGTACTCATCGTCAAATGACTGGGGAAAATTTGGGAAAAAGAACAGAACACTTTATGGTAGCAGGTCGCTCTTGAACATGACACTTTCACTCCATCATCATGAATTTTGGGTTGGGTAATCTTCTTGACGGTTCATCATACCTTCACTTCGGTTTTGGGTTAATTCTTCCAACTCATATCAGTTTCGCCGATATGTTCAAGATAAGTCATCTAGTAAATCCTCATCCTTCTGCAATACTCATAAACCTTCATTTTCATGACAGTCATCCCTGAACATTGCTATATCAAGTCACATTTTGTCTTCAAAATCATTACTCCCATTTCGCGATAAAGTTGCTTCCTGTCGACATCATCTCATCATCCAGAAAGTTTAATTAGAAACATCTTCTAGTCCCTTGAAGCTTGCTACATCATCGACATGTTTCTTGCTTCCGAACCTTTGACCGAGTGATTTTGTTTGGCGTTCGACATCAAATCATCTATTCACACCTTGCAAATTGTACTGCAGTACCTTGAGAACCGTTAACATTAATGGTGGTTTTCTCGCGTCTGTTAACAAGCTCACATCATTGGCTGGTAATCAGACAAAGTCTCTCCATGTTCGACTTCAAATCATATATTCACATGGTTAGACTTGCACATGAACGATCGAGTGAATGAGATAAGAAGACCCCAGATCTAGTTTCATCCATCCAGGCTGCGATTTTAGGATTGTTGTACACATCATCTATACGATGGCTTTACATACAGATCGTCATCCGAACATGGGCCTATATCTGTAGGCATGTCTATATTGGGAAAAATTCCAATGTAGATGAATTTATGAATTATGCACATTTTATGATAGTTTTTGTGCTAAGCATGGGTATGCCTCCCTCAAACAATTTGTGATCAAGATGAAAATATCATGATGTAATTTATTACAATATTGATGCAGGTCACCATCCGCTTCAGATCCTACTCATCACATCGTAAAGTATCTCATCCAAATACTATTATTATTTTGACTTCATGATTTAGGGGGCAGCTGTTATAGGTCAATTTGGGCATCATCCCCCAAGACCTGGTCAAACTAGACATCATCCCCAGGACCAATGAATAGGGTCTACCATCCCCTTATATTTTAGTTTCTATATGCCCTAAGTGAAGACATTCCATTCATGACTTCAATTGTAAGATTTTCAAGGTTTGAAGTATATATCATATGGCCCACTGACTCACCAACGCTACTCTAAAAGGAACTAGCTGCGTTGTAGTGCCAATAAATCCATGCAAGGGCGCACTACAGTGCACTTCCCGACACTCAAGGGTGCGTTGGTCATCTGGGAGTAGAATTTTCATTATTTCGGGAATCTCCACATGGCGAGTGCCTTCTACAAGAGTCCATGGGTGTCATAATTCAAATACAAGTGTCCATCCGCCACCTATGAACTTGGAAACATGTCTTGCCTATTATTAGAAAGCCATTCAATGAGAATTTACCTTCATTTTCCCTATAAATTGAGCACTCATGTAAGTGCTAGGGAGGAAGAATTTTGTTCAAAGTTATGCTATTGGATTCTCATTTGATAAGAGAGTGGAAGTATTGATATGCTGCTGAGATGATGCTAGATGTGATGAGGCTGGATGAAGTTGGAGCAGGTTGATGACAAATCAATCCATTGGTTGTAATATTCTCCTCCTACTCTTTAATAAAGATATATGTTCATTTTAACATACATATGTGTATATATTGTGAAATGTATTCTTGATGATGTATGTGTTTCGGATCTAATCAATTCGATTTGATTAAGATAAGTAGATACTTGTATATTGTATGTTGTTTGTTGTTCTCTGTTTTTGTTTGCAGGAATCGATCTAACAGCTTGAGTTGGATTTAGAGCAACGAAAACAACGACATAAGGAGAAGGAGAGCGAAAAGGATTACAAGTAGGCTCTTTCCCATTCTGTGTATCTATTTGTTTTAGAGAAAATAATAGTTGTCTTTCTTCTGTTGTTTTGAGTGAAGGAACACCACACTCAGAGAATTTAGTTTATCCGTAGATTAAAATTCCGTATAACAAAACCCACATTTATTTAATGCATATGATGAAATAAAACTGTTAGTCACACCAGTATCAAATAATATTTTGAGTTTTATGTCATTAATGGTACCCAAGGATTCCACTACAATCGACTGGTGTTCTTCTTGGTTGTTTTTGACTACTGCATGGATTCTATGATTGCCTTGGGTATTTGATGATGGCTCCTTTCGTGCTCTATGAATTATATTTGATGAGGCTTCCAGAAATTCACGTGGAAAATGTGGTCCTCCAAAACCCCAACAATTAAATTGGGGTGATCCCCTTGAGTCAGATTTTGTGTCTCTAGAAAAGGAGATATATCCTCTTGCACTACTTCCTCTCTCGCTTCTTCCTCTATTAGTAGTTACTTGAGATTTCCACTAACTCATGTTTGAATATTTAATAGATATAATATTAACTGTCATGGGAGCTCATGCTCATACTCCTCTTGGGATAAATCTATTACCATAAGGAGGTGGTCTTGAGCTACTCCCCCTGAAGAAGTTCCGGGTAGTCTTTCCTGGGAATCCTAGCTGTGCGGTTCTTGTCGGTGTGACATATATTTTGATCCCTAGATGTTCATCTGCAAAAAAGGCACATCCAATAGCCTCTTCTACTGAAAATGGCTTCCACATTATAACCATGGCCCTAATTCGAGGATTTATCCCATACATAAAACACTAAGCTAGACATTCATCAACATCTAGATAAGGAACGTATTTTACGAGTTCCATAAACCTTATATTATATTCCTCCACTATTTTGTTACCTTGGACTAGCATATAGAAAGCTTTGGCTTGCTACTCCTGAAATTAAGGTGGCAAGTATTTAGCGTGGAATATTTCCTCAAAAAATTCCCAAGGAACATTGTCTGAAGTCATATGTATTTTCTAGGTTTCCCCACCAAATCAAGCACTTTCCCTAAGTTGAAATATACATATATTTGTCTTAGACATATAAGAATATTATCTTACTGTGAAACACCTTGTCATTCATTCTAGCCATGCTTCAACATGTTCTCGAGCCCACCCTCCTAAAAATTCTGGGAGTTTAATATTTTGTAGTTCCCTAGAAATATCTTCCTTCAATTGTCTATAATCAAAACCTTTAGGCTCCTCTGGGTTTTTTTCCTCAAGGTGAGGTTGATATTCCTTGGTATTAGTTGTTGGAAACCCTTTTAATGTTTCCAAGATGGCTTCCAATGAGTGCATTATAATGGTTAGCTCAGGTGCTGAAGCCGTTGGTGTTGATGATGGTATTAGTGGTGGCGATGGAGATGTCGATGGTGATGATGACGGTGTTGGCGTTAGCGATGGCGATGCTACCCAATGGGGTCGTCATCGTTAATATGTCTTTACCATCACAAATTTTCCTGGTCCATAATAATATTATGAATATCTAAGGTGAAATTTAGAATAATAAATACAATTTCATAACTTCAATCTCACATACGAGTATAGTTTTTATGCTATTATTACCTATAGGCAGGTCTTACTAGTATCGAGGTCAAGGAGGGTGATATCGCTACCTCATTGTCCTAATGCATGGTGATATATTTTGATGCGTAATAGTACTTATTAAAATGCATGGGTCTTCATGGTTCATCAAGGTGTTGTAATTGTTTAGGTTCATTGTTTCTAGTATCTAACAAACATTGTCCAATGATCTACAAATGTCGTCATGTTATAATTTATCTAAATTAAGAGTCTAATAACATAAGCTTATTTAATTTAGCAAGCAAAATGGTTGAAATTTATACTAATTTAGAATTATTTTGACTATCCAAGGGATCATAATAGAGTGCATTAAGGTAGAGAGACCAAACAATAGGAGAGGAAGTGATCCAATTTTTTTTTTGTGTGTCCATTTTAGACAATGAATAAAGGTTTAGATTGGGGTTTTAAAAGTTCCTCTTATAGTTAAATTTGAATCAGATTTATCTTAGAAACTCATAGTCTATATAGAACTGTAGGGTTTTCATACTTGCGTTTCCTATAAACATACCATTCTCTCAACAAGTAATAATTTTAATAATTTCTTTATGGTGGGTATTCCGCTCTATCTCTGGACTACTCATGGAATGGTCATACACCTTTTTAACATCGTCTCGGTGTTAGTTTTGGCTAATCCAACAACCATATTGTTCCAAGGTTATTCAAGCATACTCCAGGGATATCCATTGACAAGATGCCAACCCAACGAGCATGCTACTATAGGACTATTAAAGCGCCTTCCAATCACAAATCAAAATAATTTTCCAATTGGTATCAAAACCTAAACTCAAGGTTCACCAACCGATTATTCAAGCTTCCATTTTTTTATTATTATTATTCACAGGAAAAACAAGTTGATAAGAAACTAGTTCAATTCTGGCAAAAAATATGAAATTTCCACATTATCCATGTGATAGCTTGGAACAACTTCCAAGTATAATTGTGATTTTATTTGGTTTTACTTTTAACTATACATGATTACCAACATTGAGTTCCTTTATAATTCTTTTCAAATCAGTTTACTCCTCTAGCGATCTTGAGCTATTTTCAAATTCTATTTCAGTTGGTTAACTACCTTTTTAATCTCTCTTAACTCCTCTGATTCTGACATCAATCTGTCTTTAGGATGGTTTCAACTCAAAAGTATTTTACATATGCTCCGATACACTCCTAAAATACTCATTTTTTATGAAGTCTGGTATCTACTTTTATACATCAACATATCTTTGATTATTTTCTAAAGAAAATTGACCCTATTCTTTAGCCGATAAATCATATTTTTAACCTTTCTCTTTAGTTGTATAGTTATTTTCTAACTTTTGATAGCATCTAACAAGAAAATATCTTGGGTGATCCAAATTTCAGACCGCCCCCCTCCAGATTACACCAAAAACAATAAACGATTTTTCCATTTTCATCTTAAAGGTGTTGCTCTAATATGGGAATTTTAAAATATGTATTATTGTATTCTCTTTTTGTTCAAGGTGAAGGCTTGTTCACACTGCTCCTTTATATTCAAAAATGATATTTTTGTCTAGTAACCATTCCACATGATAGTTTATTTATGCAATGTTGTGAGAATTTGTAGCAATACACACACACACACACATACTTGGCCTAAGGAAAATTGATTAGTGGTTTTAGATAAACAATTTTCTTTATTTTTATCCTACTAGATCCTCATTGTACAATAATGTGGTAATAATGTGGCCAAGTAATTTTACCCAAAGGTTCATAAGCACATTTTTAGGTTGACGCATCAACCTCAATTGTTGAATATGATCATTAAATATTGGATATAAAACTCAATTATCCAAATTATTCTTCAGGAATACCAAGATGAAGTATCTAAATATATTAGTCATATTTCAATTGAAAATTACAAGACATCAATCCATCTCAACGACATAATGTTACAGATAAATTCTCCTCACTTGATCACAACTTTATTTTCCATTGATCAACTTTATTAATTTTTCCCTAATTATAGCAATAAGTAATCATTTATTAAAAGTAAAACATTTTCAAAAGCTACATGCTCCAAGAATAATCTAAAGGTAGCAGGAAAAAGGGTCTCAAACTCTAACTGTAACTTTATTTAACTCCCTATAATTAATTACAGATTTCAATTTTTTATTTTTTTAGAACACAAGAATCAAACTTGTCCGTTCATTAATCTCTATGGATTTAATGTACACAATTCCTAACTATCAATATCATCTTTCCTATTCCTTTTCCAATCATAATGAACATTTATGTTCATGACCTATTTATTTTGCATTAGGTAGAAGACTAAAAAATAGCTCACACCACACCCCCCCCTCCCCCCCTTTTTAAATAATTCCTTTGATATCCCTATATGAATTACACAAAAAAAATTGGTACATTCCCAAAAAAGTACATGGTAATGTTCATTTGAGTAAGTACATCATTAATTAACACTCTTCATATCATTAATTAGCATCCTTTGTGATTTTTCCTCCTACTTTGTTACCAAACTAAACAATCATGTAAGCATCCAAAGAGTCGATGACTTTTTTTTTTATAGGCCCAAACCATAACCATTTCAAGAATGAAATAGTTGAGATACCTCTCCTCTTCTATGATGCTATTCTTTCATGTATTTTACAACTATAAACTCTTATGGATTTTTTTTTGTTTTTTTTTTGCTCTAAATGCAAACCTATCCCTGGCTGTTAGGAAAAAATTCTTTTCATTTTTAGGGTTCCACATGGTAAATTTCTATAGTTGTGTGTGACTTGACCAGTTTGACAGGTTTATTAAGAAGAAAACATGATTTTTTAAGAAAGAGAGTATATCCTTATTGATCCCGTCTTTCTAATTTTGTTTAACCTTTATTCATATCCATTCACCTTTGTCATGTTTTATTTTTTTTCTTATGTCCATTATTATGTAGTTTGAAATGTCTTATGCAACGTGTATGCTATATTTTCCCGTGATGCACAAATTTTAAGCCTATCAATCACATTTAATCATTAATGGACATTACCATATTTATTTTTTATTTCTTTGTAACCAGTGTCAGAGATTTTTACTTGAGACTATAAGGTAATTTTGGAGAATGTGATGGATTCTTATATTATTCCTTTTTATCGAAGGATTAAAGATTCCATTCATATCATACTTTGTCTTTAGATTCTTTTTGGGGTGATGTATTATGGACAATTTTCATGATGGTTGGGCTGATAGAATATTTCAAGAGTTCTTGGTCTATCTTTCATTCATCTCTCCATATTAAACCTCTTAGATAACGTTATAATTTATACAACCTATTCATTTCGCGTGTTTATTTGAATGAGCCCGAGGTCTCTTAAATATTTCTTTACGTATCCAGATCTTCTTTAAAATGGTTAGCTCAAAGATTTGAAATCTCCCTTACATATAATTTATTTGAACCCTATATATTTATGACTATACATAAGGTTTAACTTATTTTCTTAACCTCATTTCTTGGCATCCTTGTACAATGTTTTTCAATTTCATATCTATGGTTCTGTCTATCACTAATTCTTTAAGTTGGGGGTATAACCCAACTCTCATAGGTTTATTTTAATTTAACTTTTATTTTTAATATTCGTCACCTATCTTTTATATTGTGTGTTAATCATGGAAACAAATTTGTTTTGTTTTTTTTCAACATTGTTTTGCACTGTGTAATTTTTATAGAATGGGGTTGTGTGAAGACTAATTCATGATGGTACTATACTAGATGCAGACATAGATATCCTGCTTATGTTAAAATTACCATGTAAACTTCTCATCGTGATTATCTAATTATATAGTAGTAAATTTTCATTAATCCTCACTCTATATTATCAATTTCTCCTCCTATCCCCATCTCAGTATTATGCTCCTCCTAATTCTATAGAAATATGTCCATTGATTTCTTCAGCCATTCTTTAGATTCTTATAATTATTGTTTATCTTATATGTCACATGAACAATGAAATTTCAATTTAGGACCCATGGAAGGTCTAGTGCTATAACCTAAAACTTTGATACCACTTTTAATATCCCTCGCAGACACATACATTTTTTTTAATTGAAAGAAAATAAATAACTATAAATTTGTCTTTCATTGCAAAATTCTAATTTAAAGAATTCATTTTCTTCATTAATAATGGCAAGGAATGTTCTAACTTCTCATATATTAATGTGTTCCTTAGATCTACCTACAGCTTACCCTCACTAAACCTCAAGTACATTCTTTGTATAAGTGATTCATTTTATTTTTAATCTATTAATTCACTTTTATCCTTTTTCAAAAAGATTTATACATATTAAATTTTTAATCTATTAATTCACTTTTATCCTTTTTTTTCAAAAAGATTTATACATATTATTCATTAATAATGGAGGAATATAGCTAATCATTATATATTTTGTAAATTACTTACAATAGTTTATAATTCAACTAACGTGTAACTTTTTTCATTAACTGAAGAAAATATGGATTCTTATTCCATCACATATTTGGTGATTTACATATAAATACCCTACCTACCATCGTTACCACTAATCATAACTTTGAACTAGGTCGTAGTTCCGAAACTCATGTTATAACTAGGTCTTAACTGCTCTAACGTAAATAATATTGGTCGCATAACTATTAGTTGCCTCGGGTAAACATTGTTTGATATATGTATACAATTCATGCCTTTCATTTGTTTTGTATGAGGTATTAAATTCGATATTTTTCGCACCATATGTGACAATATTGAAGCATTGATAAATGAAATTACCTCACATGGATACATGGCTCTTCCTAGTGTATCCAATTGCTGTACTTTTGACCTAACGAACCAATGCTCCAGATCAAATCTTGTGTATTCAACTGAGGAAAATGATCTATGGTTTTTTGAAGCCTTGATGACTATTCTTGCGTTGGTCAAACTCTGTTCATTTCATTTTTAACTCCGCAGGTCTTATTGTTATGCAATTAGGGTTTCAAAATTAGTTCAATTAGGGTATTCATCATAAATTACTCATTTTCTATATGAGAGTTTTAAAATTCATCATCGTAATGTTTGATTCATTATCTGTCGGGTGGAGTAGAATTTCTAAGCTTGTCAACGATCCAACAAAGGTAAACAGGTTTGAACCTTTCATTATTTCAATTATTACAAGTTACTTTGCATCGCTTACAGTATATTTATTATATTGCTTGGTTTGTTTTTCTAACGTTTATCTTCCTCGGTGCCTGTAGGATAGTAGGGATTTATTTATACTGAAGGTTCTTTACCATCGCTTCCCTCAAGAAACCTTAAAGTAGGTAAAACGTTTTTACTTTGACAATATTTAGCTCTAATTCAACCAGAGATTGGTTACAAGAGTAGTAATGTTTTTTATCCTACATGCGTCGGTAACCCAAGGTAGGATTTTTTTTCATTAATAGATTCTATGCTATTATATCTCAGTTTTGATGCTTTCGGGGTAATGGCACTGTAAAGTTGTACCAATTTTTGCTATCTATATAGTGAACTTGTTCTTCTTGTTAATGAATAAGGGAGTTCCGAAAATAATTGAAGTCTTGGCTTGGAAGGCATGGAGTAAATCCATGAATTAATTGATGTTTTTCATTAAGATAGAACATGGATATATAAATGGAGAGGGAGACTATTGGGTTTTATCTCCCAATGTCTCTTCCTCTTTCAATTCCTTTTATTTTTCTATTTACATTATTTACATGGATTTACCTAATCCAAAAGATTAGGTGTCAACATTCCCCCCCTTAATATGAAGGGATGTTGGTGAGTCCAACATCATTTTGAATATTTCAAACTTTCCCCTTCCAAGCGCTTTGGTGGAAATGTGTGTAATCTTCTCATTTGTGGAACAATGTCGTAGGTGGATTGTTTTGGCCTCAACATGATGTCGAATTAGATGGTATTTTGTATTGATGTGCTTTTTTCGATCATGGCACTTTGGGTTCATGTCCAACTTTATTGCAAAAGTGTTATCAATCAAAAGAGGAGTTGAATGCACTTGTTTCTCCTGCAAATATTCTAGAATTTTCCCGAGCTACACAATTTCCTTTGTTGCTTCAGCTGCTGCCACATATTCTACCTCAGTTGTCGAATATGCTAGAACTGATTGTTTGCATGAACTTCATGAGGAGACAACTATTGATCCAAGACTCATAACATAACCTGAAGTATATACTTCAGTTTCTTTATCTCCATCAAAATATGAATCAAAGTATCCAATCAAGCTGAATTCATTCACTCGTGTATACTTGAGTCCAAAGGATTGAGTTCCCTTCAAGTAATTTATAACTCTTTTTGCAGCAGACCAGTGACCCTCACAAGGCTTTTTCTTAAAAATAGAGAGGATTCCAACAACAAATTAAATGTCTGGTCTGGTAGTAGTCAGGTAGTTGAGACTTCCTACGAGCTATCTATACTTCGTTGCATCCTCAAATTCTTTTCCTTTAGTGGATGTGAGATTTAAGTTATGTTCTATTGGAGTAGTCAAAGGATTGCACTCAACCATGCCTAACCTATTCAACACATCTCCAATGTACTTCTTTTGAGAGAGGAATATAAACTTTAGACGTTGGCATACTTCAATACCAAGATAGCAATGAACATAGCCAAAATCTGTGATTTCAAAACCTTCCCTCAATTCTTTCTTTATGGATGAAATGTAGCTCTCATTGTTCCATGTCAGCAGAAGATCATCTACATACACCGCAAGATATAGAACTATTTTTCCAACTTTCTTGAAAAAAAAAGTTGCATCATCAAGATCATAAAGTTTGAAATTGAGCTTTAGAATATGCTCAGTCAATTTCTCTTACCAGGCTCACAGTGCTTGCTTGAGGCCATACAAGGATTTTACAAGCTTGCATACTTTGTTTTCCTGACCCTTCACAACAAATCCTTCTGGTTGGGACATAAAAATATTCTCAGATCTCTATTCAGGAAAGCAATTTTTACATCCATCTAATGGAATTTCCAACCATTTTGAGCTGCCAAGGTAAATAGTCTCTAGATGGTAGCCCATTTTATTATGGGGGAAAAAGTCTCCTCATAATCGACCCCTTCCTTCCTGTGCAAAACCTTTTTCCAAAATCCTGGCTCTGTGCTTATCAAGTGAGCCATCTGCTTTATACTTGTTCTTGAAGACCCACTTGCAGCCTGTTGGTTTGGTTCCCAATGGAGGATAATCCAACTTCCAGGTGCCATTTTTTATAAAAGCATCATATTCTTTCTACATTGCTTCTTTCCATTCGTCATGAGAAGAGAATTCTTTAATTAGTTCAAAATATGTAGAAAAATTCAGTTCATAATCATAAGAAACATCCATATCAACATGTGAATCAAAATTGTCTACATCACCTCCATTCTATTTGGTTGAGCTTCTTGTTCCCGTCTTTCCAACCTCATCAAGACAAACCCTTTCGAGCGTCTTCGTTAGCCATTTTGGAGGACCTTTTTGAGATGGTCCAAGATGATCAATTGACTAAGTTGGGCTGAATCAAGATTTAGTCTCCCATTTTTTTCAATTACATCACTCATAATGTCATAAGTGGTTGGAAATTCATGCGGGGGAGAGAGTGCTTCGGAAGAAGATTCCATAGATTGACCCAGTATAGGGATCCCACCTTAAAGATATGTAATCTCATTATCAAACTCTTGAAAATACTTTCCATGTTTGAATCTATCTAAGTGATTAAGCTGCCTCTCAACAACATTGAAAGTCTTGGAATATTCAAGAAAGATTACATATCTAGATATTATAAACTTCTTATTCACTTCATCATAGAGACGATATGCTTTGGAGGTATTTGATTACCCCAAGAAGATACATTTGCGACTCCTTGCACCGAGTTTGTTTCTCTATTCCTTAGGTATCAAGGCATAATAGTTGAAACCAAAAACCTTGAGATCCCTCATCGAAGGAATGTAGCCATACCACATTTCATAGGGAGTCTTGTTATTTATAGCATTAGATGGACACCTATTATTTATATACACATCACATAGAACTACATCAACCCAAAACATAAACCTAACATTATTGAAAAACATAATCGATCGTACCATATTTAAGATTGTCCTATTTGTTCTTTCAGCTACTCCATTCTATTAGGGATTATAAGGCACAATTGTTTGATGTTTGATCCCATGTTGTCGAAGATAATATTCAAATTCATTTGATGTATATTATTTTCCATTATCAGTACGAATATAACCAACATGATATCGTGCATCATTTTCAATCCATGCATGAAAGGTCTTGAATGTTTCAAAAGCTTCAGATTTGTTATTCAATAAATAAACTCAACACATTCTGGTGTAGTCATCAATAAATGTCATCATACATTTATTACCATTTGCAGAAGGAAGAGGAATTGGGCCACATAAATCAAAATGAATGAGTTCAAGTTTTCTATGTGCTCTGGAATGAGAATCATGAAAAGATTGTTTGTTGTGCTTTCCTAAGATACAAGCATCACATTGCTTAAGTTTCTTAGGAATTTTAGGCAAACTAGTGACACCATTTTTCTTCAAAAAACAAAGGTTGTCATAGTTCAAGTGTCCAAATATAGCATGTCATAAAAGACTTTATGGAAATTCACCTTCATCATAGTGAGAAAATGTATGAAAAGTTTTGTGCACAAGTAGAGGTTCCTTGCAACATCAGAAGTCTGTCTTCTTCTATCCCAGTCATGACAAGTGAGTGATCTGATACTTTTCTAACCTCAACATTACCATCAAATATGTGAATGGAGTGTCCTTGCTGGCGGATGTGAACCAAAGACAACAAGTTTCTCCTCAACTCTAGGAGGTATAAAAAATCATGTTGAAGAAATTCTGGAAGTCCAAGCAGTTTGAGACTAATGGTGCCAAGCCCTGATGGCTTGAGTTATGAATTGTCTGCAAAGTATACTTATCCATCAACATTTTCAAATAATTATTTAAAGAAATCTCTTCTGAAATTCATGTAGCAAGTTGCTCTCGAATCAAGCATCCAAGTATCTTTCCATTAAGCAAGTGAAGCATTGAAAAAGTCTTCAGTTACTCCAATGTTACAATGTGCCACAACATAATGAGCGAACTCGGGTGCCTTTCATTTCCCTTTATCAGTTGTTTTACCATTTCCTTCATTTATTTCTTGCTTGATTCTGTCCCAAGACAACTTACATGTGGAAGCATCATGTCCATCTCTATTACATCGTATGCAATGAAGATCAAACCTTTCTCCTTGGAAATGTCTGTCCCCCCTTTCTTCTTCCTCTTTGACCACCTATTCCTCAGAAGAATATTGTTCACAATTATTCTCTTTCTGTGCAAGGCACACATCTTATTCAAAAGACTAAGGAGTTGTCTTCTTCCAAAAATCCTTCTCTCTTTCAACAAACTTATTCTCAAGGGACTCAAAAGAAATCTCCTTAAGTTTTCCACTCGCTTGAAATGAATTAAGATAATGTGAATAGGTGGAATATAGTTCCTTGACATAGGATGTGAGAGGAACATCTATTCCAACACTTATGACTTTTATGCCATGCATAATGGATCTTATTTCTGATGCTAAGGAAAAAGGGTCATAATTTTTCAACTCAAGGTTGAACAACTTGATTATCAATTGAAGAACTTCAAGTTCAGAGTGTGATTCATACAATTCCTTCAACTTATTTAAGGCTTCAAAGGCATTAAAAAGTGGAGAAATATGTCGATCCACCTCTTCATTTACTGACGCTGCAATCAAGGCATAGGCCTTGTGCTCCTGTTTTCCCAAATGATAAGCTCCTTGTCAAAAGTGGGCTTCTCTAGTGCATTATCTCCTTCTCCTTCACAAATTCATTTCCAAATTTCATTTAAAATGAGTGTGCTTTATTTTCCTGGACCACTCATGGTAGTTCTCTTTTCCAGTGAAAACTATTCCCACTATAGAGATAAGTGAATGCATCATAAAATTTGAACTGGGCCCAAAATACTTAAAATAAAACAAATGTGTCTCTGCAACTAACTAATTGACACATACAAATAAAAGCTCTCAATATTCAAATAATGTATATTTTCTACCATATATCATCCATAACATATACTATCATATATCATATGGCATATAATACCATACCACTCACACCTCCTTTAAAAAAAAAAAAACCTCACCTCCTTTAAGATACCACTCACACCTTTAAAAAATTCTCCATACACATTATGGTTTTTCTTTAAAAAATGGACACAAAGCATATTGTATAAGTTCACCCATGCCATCACTTATAATATGACCATACAACCCTCTTAAAAAACCTCACAACCTCTCAATATATGATGCGAGGAGCATCCGGCTCAGGGAGACGGAGAAGGTGGTTGGTTGGTTGGGCTATCAATATATATAACAATATATTTCACCTATTATCATTCACCATATGGTATGTAACATATGTATTGGCCTTATTAAAATTTCATACCACCGAACCAAGCAACATAAATTTTTCCTTCACATATTTCGGTTTTCAAAAGCCAACATACCTTAACCATTCAACACATTCAATTTTGGCACACAGTCGAACACCAAAACACCATTATACCCTTGGTTCGAATGACAGGTTTAAGGTCGCACCAACGGTCATACAATCCACGCAAATACATCACAAACTTGGGCTCTCATCGTATAGTCAACCAGTCAACAAACAAGCCATGTCAGGCCATGCAACAAACAAGTTGCATCCAGTCAACCAGTCAACAAACAAGCCATGTCAGGCCATGCAACAAACAAGTTGCATCCAGTCAACCAGTCAACAAACAAGCCATGTCAGGCCATCCATAGCGGTATTCCAATCATCGCTTGGACTTGCATTCCAACCCACGCTTCCATAGTGACACCACTTGGGCGACACCACCACGGTCGAGTTCCCCAACCAACGTACAATGTAAATGCACCAACCAGGAATTGAACAAAAAATGGAAGGTATTGGTTCTTAATTAATGAATGGATCAACGTCCATATAAAATCAACGGACTAGCGCAAAGAATGAACACACAATCGACAATTAAACTCGGCTTCCACCAACACTGTGGGTAGAAAAGAGCAACATATTCAACTTCGACGAGCAACATTCAATCTCAACGCATATATGACTCAACAATTGATTCAAGGTGTTTAAATTTTTCTAGGACCGGCATACAAAACGCACAGAAAAGCGTACAAATAATTAATTGCTGCAAGTTTAATGGCAGGAAATAAGAGTTACAAGCACAAAAAGTCTTGGCTCTAACATCATGTTAGTCCAGGAGTAACTCCCCAAATGAATTGATGTTTTTCATAAAGATAGAACATGGATATATAGATGGAGAAACTATTGGGTTTTATCTCTCAATGTTTTTTTGTTATCCAATTTCCATTAATTTTCTATTTACAATATTTACATAGATTTACCTAATCCCAAAGATTAGGTATCACCATGTATGTTTTTTTTTATCGGTTTTTCTATTTAGATTCTCCATAATTATATATAAATATGCTTAAATGGCTTTAGTAACCCTCAATGGTAATTATTTTTCTTCATAAACCCATTTAGAGTTTTTATCCTTCAATAATATATGAACAATATTTTTTTGGACTTCAGGGTTTTTTTGTTTAATGATAAGCTTCTAGGATGGTATGATCATAATTTGTCAAAAATATTGGGGTTTTCTTTCAAAACCCCAGATGCAAATTTTTATTAATTGTTACAAGGTTTTTTTTTCTTTTTTTCTTGGTTTTATATCACAGTATTTTATTTTGTTTTTTTTGCCTTTCTTCACAAGTAGAGAATCAATCAAGGATTTTACAAATTCTTGTTTGATAAATATTTATTCACAAATAGAAAATCAATGAAAGAGTTTACAAATTCTTGGCTGATAAATATTTATTCTAATTCTATCAAGGTTTTTGTTTTTTATTTTTCCAATTTCAATATATTCCTTTGTTAACATTATACACAATTTAACACTATGCCCTTTCTCAATTATAACATATACATATTCAACCATTGCATACTCCTATCATTAATTTCAAGATTGGACAAGATTCCTTTTCAACTTATTCATACTATTTAACAGACCAGAGATCTCCGATCTCTTAGTCTCTTTTTGTGCATGGACAAGAATTCCCTGCTTAAAGACCATTCTCCGAGTTATTTATTCATGAATTTTTTTTTTAAAATGCTAAAATTTGATAGCAAATCGGGAGTCTCCTTTGTATTAAACTGTTATTTTTAAGGTAAATGTAATCCCTTTGTTTCTGCTATATATATATATACACTACAGTTTTTTCATGAGGTTGTAAATACCTCTTATTATATTTTCTTTTTCCTTGCAATTATGTTGCAGAATTTAAAAAAAAAATCCATTGAATATTTATTTAAAAACTTTATTCTATGTATAAAATTTCCTCGTAGACTTCTATTTTTACAAGCTATCTCATGTTTCATATTATTTACAATAACAAACAGAAAAGCTTAAATAAGAAAGAAGTTTTTACATGGGTTTTTCATTTTATTTCCACTTGTTCAGAATAGATAAACTTATTGTACTTTTTATTATTCATTTATGGTTTAAAGTAGCGATTTATATGAATAGAATTCTCCTCAGTTTGATTATGAATAGTTACAATTTTTCCAATTTTTATTTTTGTTTTATAGTTTTTTACATAGAGTTACTCTATACACGATTAAATTTGGTTTAAAAATTTTCACTTACACAAACTCTATTTTATATTTTATAAAATACATTATTATAATTATATTAATATATTTATTAAAAACAAGAAAAATTTCGGTAAAAATCACATCATTAGAATTTTGTCAACCCAAGATATAATTTTCTAGAATTTTTATGCCAGTTTAATAATATATATATATATTTACCCACACTTATAAATAACTTCACATTTTTTCTTTTGTACAATACTTTCTAGCACTTACAATTAAAAGAAAATAATCTATTCGATGGATTATTTCTCTACAACATGCATGGTAGATCTTTCACTATTCCTTTTTGTGTATAAATTCTCACACAATATATAACAATGTCATATCCTTTTTTTTCCAAGTCACACTTACTAATTTACTTACAAAGTACAAAATAAATAAGTAACAAACAATACTTTCTTACTTCAAACAATAATGATTTTCATTTCACTCTATAGCACTAAATATAACACATAACCGGTCTCTTTTCTCTTATCAAGCAAATAATTTGCAAAGGGTAGAGATATTGACTTGAAACAATTTTTTTGGAAAATTAAAAGTCAAGTACTTGGCTCCTCCCAACCTTGGTGACAACCAAAACAACTAGTGTCCCTTCGAGCATACTAGGACTGCAACTTTTTATTTTATGTCTGCTGCTACTTGTTTCTCTTCGATCTCTATTTTCTGCTCTCATAATGAGACAAAAGCATGTAGATTTTTTTTATTGTAACCCATCTACCACTCTGTCGATGGTTAATAACTGCCTCCATCTCACCAAGTGGCAAATAGTTATATGCTCATTAATGAGCTCCTGTTTCCCACTCTTAAGGACAACTCCTTGTCTTCTAGGAAATAATTAATTGGCCAATATCATAATTCCTTAATTAAATATAATCATCTAGATTAGATGCCAAAGACTTATTGATGGGTAATAATTCTCCACAATAATTTGCAACCTTATCTCTTTTAGCCATCTATACTCAACACTTAATTTTCCAGATTTTCTTTATTTTTAAAAATTAAACATTGTAATTACAACTTTACAATTAGTTATTATTATCAATAATAAATCAGTGATAATTAAAACTTCAAATGTTTTCCATACCAACATACTTTAACCAAAAATACAAATATGCACATTTAACTACATAATTTATCAAGTCAAGGGATATCACACCTTACAACAATTGTTTAAGAGAAAAATGTGAACATGAGATAGTTGGGGGGAAGGAAAAAAATACGAGAAATTGTGAAGATAAGAGAATCTATGAACGAGAGAGAGATGAGAAAATCAATGGAAAACCAAAGGAGCTCGAGATAGTAGAACAAAAGGAGTTTGTGAAGTTGAGGGAGTTGGAACAGAGGAGAGAAAAAAATTGTTGGAGTCTATTATGAAATAGATAAGGTATACGCTGGGGCATATTGCATAATAGAATTGTACTATGGTATGTAAGCAATTTTCTGTGTATGTGAACAATAATGAAAACTTGTTGTCTTCTCTTATCTTGTCTCCTATGAATTTATTAATTTCCTTGCAATAAGTGTTAGTTTTTAATTCTATTGCACTAGATCATTGTGCACTCCATTGGCATAATTTGATTCCTATACTAGTTGTGTATAAATATGTACATGCCCTCTGCATCATGGATACACATTCACAAGAAAATACTCATCTATTAATCAATAGTGGAAGCAATAGACAAACTTCATAAATATTCACTAAATTTTCATATTTGATTATAACCTCCCATTGAGATCTTGTAACTTGGATTACACAATATTCTAGCAAATATGTTGTTATTGAGATAATTATTGCTCCATAAGCTAGGCCCATGTTAACTATTGATTTATCATATTTTATGGTCTTCATATCGATGTGTTCATGCCCCTTCTACTAATTTCTTAGTATCAAACCCTATGTGGCTTCAAGATATTTAGTTTATTGGGTCAATGTTTTCATTGTTGTTGTAGTTGTTCCTTTCAACTCTATCTCATATTGATTACCCTTTTATTTTAATGTACCACCTGTTTTTATTTCTTTATCTTGGTGTATGCACGTTGGTTAACTTGATAGAAGAGTGTCCAATATATTAGGGTTCCAATTACTTTAGAATTAATCTCAAATAAGTTACGCTTCATGTTATTCCTTTTGTAAGTATCCTACGTTGATATTTGTATACTATAAAACTCAATGGTCACCCTACAATATTCTTATTTAGGGTAATATTGGTGGTGTTAAGGTCATATTAGACTTCATTGCTTGAAATGATAGATGAATTTAACAAATGGGTCATGGATTTTGAAGGAACTAAGTTTTAGTTTATAAAATTCCATCTCGTTTTCTTTTTCCAATGCCACCACAAATTCTACAAGAGTGAAAAATATAGTGGTGAGGGGTATGTAAGATACATGAATATCTTATGATATTTCAATTTGGAATTAGATCTAAACTTATCTGATTGGTATGCTACCTCCATGAGTACCAACTTGTTTGGAACATGATTTGGAAATATATGTGGAGGACGTAGTCCTATAGATGCAAATGTATTTTTTCTTATTTTAGGTACAAGTCTCTTGTTGGATATAACATAACTAGAACTTATTTAGAAAATATTAAAAAAGGCTTACCGAAAACTAGATTAAGGGAAACAATAAACACTTTGTAAAGGTGTTCATGGTGCTATAGATTCCTTTACTTCTAGAACTTATGATAATATAAGGGAAAATATGAAAGGGAATGGCGCACATATCACATAAGCTAATAAACACAACTAATGCACACCACACCTATTAAGAATGTTTCCATGTGAAATTGCGGGAACTTTCCTTCAAGGTTCTCCACACACTTCTTGATAGTTATATTCATGTTTCTCAACAATATATCTACCTAATTTAATGTAGATCCTTCACTCAATAATTGATGCATTAAGGGCATACTGTTCATATAGTTAAGGGTAGTCATTTTCCCCATGTAGCTTCTGAAGATCATGACCACATCTCTTATTATTTCCCACAAATAAAAAGTGGGATGCGTATTTAATGGGTGGTTGTTGAATGATCTCCCCTCTTCTCACTAGCCCTCAATTATGTTAACAAGGTCATGCTTACTTGCAAACCCTTACACAAAACATTTATCTAATATCATCCCAGGGGATGGAAGCGTGTAAATAGATGCAAGGGTGCGTGGAGAATATGACTCAATCTATGTTCCACTATTAAATTATATGCTATGACCTTGAGTCTTTTCCCTTTTGATTAACCATTGGATTATGTATAGTAATTATGTGTAGTTGAGATAATTTTACCATATAACTCATATGGGTGGTTTCAATTACTTATTCTTTTTTTCCTCCATTTCTTTTCTTTTCTTATTAGAAGAAAATTTGATGGTGGGGAAGTTTTGTAGTACATCCTAAACAAATTGCCAAATGTCTAGTCACATTGCACATGAATATTAGGAGGGGTAGCATTGAAGTTAGAGTTGGATTTAAATGCCATTAGTTCCTCAACTCCTTTCTTTGTAGACATTTTCCCTTTCTTTGGAGTCACACCCTTCAAGTTTTTCTTTAGCAATATCAAATGTATAACAACTAAATGTCAACTTGAAAATTAATGCATATGCAATTATGCCTGGACAAGAGAGCTCATAGGAAGGTTTGATTGTAAAACACATAGCCAAGTTAAAATCATGATTATAGAAAACATGATAAGAAAGTATTACTATATGTTTTGTGCTTAATCCCTAATGCTATGAGATAATGATGGAAATAACCAAATTTAACAAGTTATCCCACTTCCACTCACAAAGGATTAAGTGAGTTGGTGAACTACATTGACTCTAGTGAGGATTCATAATTATCATAAAGACATATTTTGAATTGGTGAGGATGAGGGTTCACACATATGCCATAAAATGTTTTTACACCTTGAGTAGTAGAAAAATATGACACACACAATAGTATGTATATAGGGATTCCACAGAAATCTTAGTATCATTTATAGGAAAAACAATATGGGGTTCACTCAATAAAGAAACTAAGTTCCTTTAAATTCTCCCACCCACAATGTGATAATATTATAATCATTTCAACTCAAACCAATCTACCCTTTCACTATGTTATAATATTGAATTCTAAATTAAATAACTTCCTTAGTTTGAATGGAATGCCTCAATTAAAGTTGAGTAAAATCAATAAGTTATTACACCAATGGTGCTAAGCATAAATCCAACTAATAGAATCGACATAGGGTTGAGGTTTCAAACTCACAAATTGTCTATAATCTCATTGGACACTAGGTGAAAAAACTTAGATCGTAATGAAGACAATGATGTCTTAGGCAAATGATTTTGTTAAGAGCACATTGAATAACCATAGGAAAAATATTCAAGATAGGTTCATGAGTGCATCACCATCCTCATGCATGTATCATAACATTAATTTTGACATGGGTTTGAGGTGATTCTTTCTCTTATCATCATGCTTAGAGGTATGAAGGTTAAGTTTAGGGTTCATAATTATACTTGGTGGTATGAATATTTAGTTAATTGTGCTCCCAAACACAACTGTAATTGATTATGTTATTCTCATTCCCAAACACAAGGGAAATCTATGTTAGAATCTATTCCAATGAGTGTCCCCTTTTAATTGTAGACAATGGTAAGGTGGAAAAGTAAAAGGGATTTGTGAAGTGCCTTGCAAGTGTGAGTGATTAGGGTTATCTTCACTTACAAAATTGAAGGAACTTACCATGCTATTTCTTTCGAGGATAAAGTGATGCCTCTACTTTCCTTCACCACAATAATAGTGATTCCTCTAGTTGCCTTTGCGAGGATAAATTCCTCCACTCACATTTGCAAGCATAAAGGTGAGGCTTGATTTTCACTCATGAAGATCAAAATGATTATACATTTCATGACTTAATAAGAGGCTACAGACATCTCCATCCATGCCTACAATAATTTTTATGAGGGTACATATAGGCACACTCCATGCCACTTACCATCATATATCATATATATTAAGATCAATGAGTAGTTGTAGCTCACAAGGGTATTTGTGATAGTTAGCTTCACAAGGAACCATAGATACTTAATTTCATGATAATGGAAGAAAATTAAAACACTTGAATTGTATTTTGTTAGGAATGGAATTGCGTTGGATATAATGATCATGAGTTGAAAAAACAATTGTCACTTGCAATAACAAAGATGAAAGCAAATAAACCAATCAAACTTAGAATTGTTATAGTGAAAGTGTTTAAGCTCACAATCATTCCTAGTTCGTGATGGATTAGTGATTGTAAATAACTCACTAAATTTCTTAATGAAACATAGTGAAAATTTAGGCCACCACTCAAATGAGAATAATTCTTAGTTGCGATGTTTTAACGAAGATAGGATAATAGTGATGGAATATTAACTACAAGTTTTAATATGAAAAGAACAACAAAGCACTAAAATGAATTAAAAATCACAAAAGTTAACATTTCCGAAATGAAATGAGATCATATATATATATATATATATATATATAAAAGCAAGTCATGATTTTCATATTAACAAAAATGATGTACAATATTTATAGAGATGTAGAAATGTCACATACAACTTTTATGGGATCTACTACCCCTTATGGGGAAACTAGTCGGTCTCAGAGTGAGACTAAAATTCGAAAAAAACTTAGTGACAAATAGAGTGACAAGTTTGGACTGAGCCAAAGAGAATCACCAACAAAATTATGGACGAAAACACAGAAGTCTCTGCGACAACAAGTTTGAAACTTGAGATTATGTGTCACTGTGAAAGGTAAATGAAATTGGTTGCTTTCCTCTGGAAGTTGCAGAGTTATCTTACACCTTACTGATCGGCTTGGGAACTCTTGCTTCATCTAGTTCCTCTTCCATGATGGGGCACCCATAGGAACTCGAAGCTTTATGAACCAACACCTTCACATGTTCCACTATTGCTGGAACCTGTTGCAAATCATCTTCAATACGGGCGGAGGAAGAGGGAGAGGCAAACAAAATGGAGAGGGAGTCACTGCCATCTTGGGAGCTAGAGGAGAAAATAGTGAGAAGGATGAGAGGGAAAGAAACACCAAAGGGGTGGGATAGCTGACATAGATTCTAGCGAAAGCGGCTGACTTGGGTGTTGGCTTCAACAACCTTCAACTCAACATCGTCTTTTTCTTGTTGTTGTTTCCACAAGTTCGCAGCAAGAAGATTCTGAAGGGTCCATTTCCCATCTCTAAGAAGCCTCTGCTCATCCGCTTCCAAAGAGGCAACCTTTTAGCGAATGCTTAGAGGAATGTCAGGGTCATAGAGAGGAATTCTCATCGTAATCAAGAACCTGAGGAGGACGGCCATAGCTGTGACCTCCTCCTCCACGCCTAACATACCACGCTCTCTAACCATATATAAAATCTACATATATATATATATATATATATATATATATTTCTCCTCACAACAAACCACTAGGAAACAAAAAACCACTTAAGTTAAAATATTTTGACATATATATCGCAATCTAATTATATTATGATTTGACATTATATTATGACTGGTATAACTCTTACCCTATCCTCCCCAAGGTCAGCCATGAATTCCACCACCCAAAGCTTGTATTCATGCTCGATAAAATGGAAAATTGGGTTGAGGATAGTGTTGACGTTACTACAATGGCAGGGCAAAGAAGGCCGAAGGGGAGAGACAAATTGCATGGGGCGTGGCTAGTGTTTCTTAGATGGGCATGTATAGTAGAACTGGGGGTGAGATAAAGACTCATTATAAAAAAATCCAAGCAGGAGGTAGTCAAATAGGGAAAAGGAGAACCACCGATGAAGGAGGGGAGAGCAGAATAAATGAGGTATGTTTGTGAGGTACCAGGAAATTATACTGCAAACTTGGCTCATTAAATTGTGCTTCATTGTGATCAGTGGAGGTGCGTGCCAACAAGAGGATTTGGAGGCTTCAGACCTCAAGTCGTGGTGAGTCTGCATGAGGTGATTAATGCAAATTAGACAACTCTTGATGTTTGCCACCCGCATCCGGAATATATATATATATATATATATATATATATATATATATATATATATATATATATATATATATATATATATATATATATATATATATATATATATATATATCAGTTGTCACTATTGCACCAGATGCGACTTATATATATATATCGATTGTCAATGTGTGTGTGGCATTTATGAAATAGCCGCATTTGGTGTAATAGTGACAACCGATCTTTCAAAGTTACCAATTTTCCAGAAATACTCATTCCAATTTAATTAAAAAATAAATAAATAAATATATAACCATATATAAAATTCCATATATATATATATATATATATATATATATATATATATATATATATATATTTCTCCTCACAACAAACCACTAGGAAACAAAAAAGCACTTAAGTTAAAATATTTTGACATATATATCGCAATCTAATTATATTATGATTTGACATTATATTATGACTGGTATAACTCTTACCCTATCTCCCCAAGGCTGCCTATGAATTCCACCACCCAAAGTTTGTATTCATGCTTGATAAAATGGAAAATTGGGTGGAGGATAACGTTGACATTTTTTACTTGACATCACGTGGCATTGGTTCGAACTGTTACTGTGGTGATTGATATACTCTTTATGGTTTTACTAATGCTTACAAAGCTTAGTGTTTATGTTTGAATAGCTCTCATGTTTATGGCTTATATGGTATATTGGGAATGCATTATTACTTCTCGTTAAGCTTCTTAACAACTGCAAAACGAAATACACATGACATCTTCTTATTTATCACGTGCCATTCCAAAAGGTTGATTGTTATGGAAGCCTCTAAAGAAAACGTGTTTTTTTATATATATTAAACCCCTGATATATAAAATGGCACATGGTTTGGATTTGAAAATTGTTTGATGTGTTATTATCTTCCACATATAATTTCGATTTGATGGATCATGGATGGATAAAATTTACATTTAAATGGATAAAAGTTTGATGTATGAACGTCCCACGTTGCCCCCCTTTTCAATGTCAATAGGGAATGCCCTCACCTTTTGCCTTTTGCATTAACGTCGTAATGGCCTCCTTTTGCCTTTTGAATCACTAATGGCCTGTTGGAACACCTAATCCTACATGGGTAGGTGTGGAATGCGAAAAGTCACAATGGAGTCCAAGTGACCTTGGAATATGAAACCAAGAGTCACACCATTGTACTATAAATGTACATCTTTTTATAATGGAAAAGATGAGCTACACGTTTATCCTTCATTGTGTTGAGTTTCTTGTTGTGTGTGTGTTTATCTTTCTCATACACCATGTGTGTGCTTAACATGGTATCAGAGCGGGCTATTGATGGCCCTGCTCCAAATTGAGTGAGCCATTTGTGTTTATGGCCTGTGCATATCTGTAACATTGTTGATAATTTTTGCAGCACTCAGATATTTCTGCAGCAGTGTTTTTTCCGCCATTCAGAAGTGTTTTGGAAAAGGAGCTGCATTCAGAAATTGGTGGTGTTGAAGAAGTGCAAAACTGCCCATTTGAAGGTTTTCATTCTCATTTCTTTCTGCAAATTTTTCCTATTAAATTTCTGCATTGAAGAGTTGCTGGAAAATGGTGTTTCAAAGTGGGTTTCTGAAAGGAAAATTTCTGAGTTTTTCATTGAAAAATCTCTGCAAGTTTATGGATTTTTACTGCTAAAATTTTCTGGAAAATTCTGCATTTTTAAAGTCCATTTTCCTGTTGTTGGGCTACTGGAAAAATTTCGAAGTTTTATTGGCAATCTCTGCAAATTCTTCTGCGGTGGATTACTACTTGAAATCCTGCATTTCTGACGAAATTTCCTGCTGCTGCTTCAAAGTATGGAGTCTCATTTTTTCTCATCTGCTGCTGGAAGAAAATCTACATTTTCTGTTCTTCTCTGCAGTTTAAAATAAAAAATAAAAAAATAAAAAATAAAAATAAAAATATTTTTCTCAACTTGGCCCTTCAGCCCCCTGCAACTCCATTCCTCAACCCACTTCTCAACACATTACAATCTACAACCTACATCCCACTTAAGTCCATCCCTATCACCTCACCTTACAGTGCTCCCACTCTACCCGCATATCCCTTACGCCTCTTGGCCGCTCTCTCCCAACCCGCTATCAAACTCTCCCTGCTGTCTCACCACCCCCACGGCCATATGGCCCCCTCAATCCCACACTCCCCTCAACTACACCCAACCCCCGCTCACATCTCACACGCGGTCCACGCAGGCTTCCCCTCTACCCCGTCTACACTTCCTGTGCTCTCCTCTCTGCAATCTTCCCTACGCTCACCACACACGCCCCTACCTACTCTCAAACCCATCCAATTGGCTCTCCTCCCCAAAGTGATTTCCGCCCCCAAATCTCTGCGTCGATTTCCTACGCCCCGCCCTCACTACACTCTGCAATACACTCCTAGCACTCAACCTCACGGCCTCACTAACCCACGCTATCTTTGCCACGGCCTTTTGGCCTCCCTTCTCAAATGAACATTTCACCATACGCTTCCCTCAACGCACAACAGTTCTTCCCACCAGCCATCGACTCCTCTTCCATACGCCCTTCTCAGTCTTTTAATTTTTCAAAAAAAAAATTTAAATCTGCCCCCCCCATCCCCTTACATTTTTTAAATTTTTCTTAATTTCCCCTTCCCCCACATTTTTTAAAATTTCTTAATAACTCCCTCCATTATTTTAATTTCCCTTCCCACTTTAATTTTTACTACAATCCCTCCTTCTCATTTAATTCCAATTAATTTATTTTTTAATTAAATATAACAAAAAAAAAAAAAAAACAGCAGAGAGAGAGAGGAAGAAGAGAGAATTTGAACAGCAGAAAAAGATAAAATAGCATATGAGGAGCAGATGGATTGAATACATAAACAAAAGTGCAGATTACATTATGTGATTTGTGGCATAAGGGTGATTTTTTTGAAGAATTTTACATAAGAAGACAAGTTTGCCATCATTTTCAAAACATCTCTTTGAAGGAAAATTCAGCTGCCTTAAAGGCCTCTTGTGCAATGTTTTCAGTTGCACATTCAAACAAATATTTTGCAGAAATATTGTATTGAACTGACATTGATTTACATCTTCATTCAAGACTTGAAGTGTATTCGAGTTGAAAAATTGTTGATTGCCCTCGATCATTTGAGGAGCATATTTTGTACTTTGAGATTTCCATAGTTGGAAATTCTTTGGAGTCATTTGTATTTGTTGTTGAATCATATTGTAAACGGGTGCATTTTCAGTTGAAGCCAACACCCTTTCATTTATTTTGAGCCTAAGTTGTTGAAAATGGCTAAAATCAATGAGGCATTAGAGTTGTTGAATAACCTCATTCATTCAAATGTTCATGATATGATAAAAATGAGCAAGGATGCTCTATGTAACATTCAGAGTTGTTTTCTAGATGCACAAGAAAAGATTGAGTTTTTGCAGTTGGAAACTCAGCTTCAGCAAGATGAACTTCAACAAAAGAGTCACCATTGTGAACCTGTTTCTGTTCAGAACATTGTGAAGGACTCTCATCAGAAGAAAGAAGATAAAGTTGCAGTTGATTCCCATTCAGTTCCTTGTACTAGAGCAGATGTACGTGCAGATGCAGCATTTCAACCTGCACTTCCTAAGCCCATCATCAGACCTTGGGAAGAGCTTTTCCACAAAAAGCACCGAACTGGTCTTAGATATGAAAAGGATGTGTCCTTTCATATTCTAGACTACACAAAGCCCATCATATTTCAAAGTGCTGGATTCCTGTATGACAGTTCACCTGCAGCTGTTCCAAATCCTGTTCCGCTTCCACAACATCAGATTGTAAAATGCAAACACTGTGATCGAGTTGGCCATATGAAAGATCACTATTTTGATCTTCATCCATGCAAGCACTGTGGTCGACACACCCATTCTTCAGACAGATGCTTCAGACACAAGCCTCCTGCAAGAACCAAGATTCACCTTGGATGGATGACTTCTTGGCAATGGGCATCAACAGCCAAGAAGATGTTTAAGTCGCATGTCAGAACATGTTCACGAATATTGAGCAAACTTGCAGTTGAGTTTTCTCCATCATCTCACCTTGTCCCTGACAGGGGGGAAAATGGTGGTCATGTACAAGCTTCGACGATAGATCAAGCGAGCATGAGCCACAAACTCTCATTCCATGTTCAGAGTTGTAGCCAGAGACACATCAGTTCAAGCGAGCCTGAGCCACAATTTTTCATTCCAGATTCAAAGATGTAGCCAGAGACACGGATGCCCATGAGCATGCCTTCGGTTGGTGGACAACCTTAAACCATCATCTTTGGTTGGTGGATAACCTAAAACCATCACAGGTAGTAGATCTCCCTTCTTTTAGGTCGAAGGTCTCCCTTTCATATATGAGGAACACTTCCTCTAGCAGAAGCCTTCAGCTTCTTGCCAGCTTTGGTTGAGTTCCAGGAAATGCTTCAAGCATTCCAGAGTTGTTGGTAATCCTAAAACCATCACAGGTAGTAGACCTCCCTTCTTTTAGGTTGAAGGTCTCCCTTTTTATGAGGGACAATTCCTCTAGCAGAAGCCTTCAGCTTCTTGCCAGTTTTGGAAGAGTTCCGGGAACTGCAACAAGTTTTGCGTTCCAGTGTTTGTGGTCATCCTAAAACCACCTCTTTTTTCCAATATTTCATAGAGTTGATTCAGCCCAAGTGCTGCCATGTATACTTTGCAAATTTGTATTACAACTCTTTTCTTGGACTCACACATACCCCTTCGGATTAAGGGGGGATGTTGGAACACCTAATCTTACATGGGTAGGTGTGGAATGCGAAAAGTCACAATGGAGTCCAAGTGACCTTGGAATATAAAACCAAGAGTCACACCATTGTACTATAAATGTACATCTTTGTATAATGGAAAAGATGAGCTACACATTTATCCTTCATTGTGTTGAGTTTCTTGTTGTGTGTGTGTTTATCTTTCTCATACACCATGTGTGTGCTTAACATGGTGTTTAACATGGCCAACCAACTTTATGCTCCTTTTGAAAACAAGGTTGAACAAGGTTTTGCTTTACTCATTTACTTTATCGGGTTCGAGTTTGGAATTTTCTTTAATATCATTTGATTATGATAAACTGTAATTGATTTTCATAACCGTTTTTAAGGGAATTTTAAGCACTCATTGTGAAGATTGAAGGATTTCATTTCAAATTTTATTTTCTTTCTTAATGTTGTAAGTTTGGTTGAGATGCACACTTTGAGTATTTTTTTTCCATATCACCCATCTTAGTTTGGTTGGGTTTGAAGCATTTTTTGTTTTGTTTTAATAATTAATTTTGAGTAAAGTTTTCATTTCATGAAATTTCTTACTTGTTATTTTGTCAAATTTTTATGTGGGTTCCTCTTTGTTATTTGAATAAACCAACATCTTCATTATTTTATTAGAGTGATCTTTTTGAGGTATATCATCTTATTCTTGCTATAAATTTGTGTTAATTGATGTTTATAATAATTATATTATTATTTTTAGGTTATTGTAAATTTTTTCATACAAAATGTTACAAGTTTAGCATATTCAACTCAATGTCTTCTCATTTATTGATATTGGGAATAATTTATTTTTATCTACTATGATTGTCGCTACTTGGTTTGCAAGTTATAGTATTATTTGCTTCATGGGAAACAACTCCAAAGGCTCACATCTTCATTAAATGCATCTTTGGGCATACATTTTGATTTGCTTAAGATGCTTTGGAAACCATAAAATGATGTTTATCAAGGGCTTGGTTGTAAATGACTCATCTCTTCATGGCCATGATTACCATTTTTCCCTCTCTTGAGTTGGTTGTGTTTTTGAGCTAGCATGGATCAATCCTTGAACCAATGTTTATTGGGTTATTTAAACACCCTTGTTGACATTGCTTGAAATTGGGAAATTTATATTCAATATTGTATGATGTTGTATAAGCGCATTAAAAGTATGCTTCAATACTGAAGCCTAGGTGTAATTGTTTGCTTGCTAGACCATCCAAAACAGTTGTTTGCTAGACTCCAACTAAGTTTTCCAAATCACTTTCAAATTTTGTATTACACTAGACATTAGAAAACAAATCATATGATATTATGCTTTTAATCCAACAATACAATATGCGTAATTTTTAACTATGCTACAACATACACTATAGATTGTTAAGTTTTAATAAATGTGGAATAATATGCTTTATGAATGATAAAGAGTCTTCTTCACTTATAAGTACTTAATATCAATCTCAATTTATAACTAAAAACAAGCATGAAGTTCATTAAATATTAGTAAGGAATATCTATTCCCATTAGACATTGTTGAAGTTATAGTTGTTTTCTCATCATTCATAGTTGTTTGACACAACATTCACCGAACCTCATTGCTTCTAACTGCTTCTTCGAAAGTTAATTCCTTTTAATGATAATATAATGTGAGAGTTTCCCAAAACTACATCTAAGTTAAAATGAAATAAGCAACTAGAGTTTCTTCCAAACACTAATCTCTCTTCATTCTTAAGCTTGCTACTATTTAATATTCATTTTTTACAAACAATTTGTAAAATTAATGAATCTTGTTCTCACTTGGAAATGGATATGTAGCTTCAAATTTGATTAGTTAGGCATATTCATAACTTGTTTTAGATTTGTGTAATTAAAGAATGAATAGTGATGAGCTTTTTTGGTTGATAAGCAAGTGTTTTATATATGATTTTTTTTTTTTATCTACACTGTATGTCAATATTTGCAAGAAGAAATTGAAGGCCTGATGTAATAGAAGTATGATTTGGACTATGTATATGCAATACCTTAACAATGTTTCAAGGCATTGGTATGCCAACAGGGTGTTTAGTCTTGCCTTCCATAAAACGATCTTAGTAAATTCCTTGCATCTACTACTTTTATTATTTGTTTTCTTTCTTTGCATGTTATTTTCTTAATTCATTTACTTTTTGCTTTCTTATTGTATCAGAGTTGATCAATTTGTTTGAGATGTGCTAGTGATGATAGAAGGATGATTGCTAATGATGATATCTTTTTTTGCTACACTTTTATGTTCTTAAGATGAATTATATGATTATATTACTAACGAGAGTTAAATGAGTGCCATAGTGATCCAAGTGGATAATGGTGACCACCCGCCTATTCCACTTGGACCCCCACCATTGTTTCTTTCAGTTTTTCAGTTTCCTTAATTGTAGCACAATTTTATATTTTTAGCAATTTTTCGAGTCCTGAACTTCCAGAGCTGTTTTGAGGCCCTAAACAAAGTTTTTTGGGAAAACTAAGAGTAATATGGGTGTTTAATTAATGTTTCTCATCAAAAGTTGTATTCCTTATATAGATCTTTCTAATGAGGTATTGTACGCGTCAAACATAGATCATATGCCAAAGTTACGTCCTCGGGAAGTTGATGAATGAATTTACCCAAAAGGGGCCCATAGTTTTGGCGCTTCATCTTCTAGGGTTAGGTTTTTAGGGGTTTAGAGTTTTCCATTGTTTCTCAATAATAAATAGGCCTTCGAGCCTCATTGAAACACATTTCAGAGGCCTGTAGCTATCACATCTCTTCTTAGAGATAAGCTACCAACGCCCTAGCTAGTTTATTTCCATTTTGTCTGTAAGCATATTTCAGTTATGTGATATTAATGAAATGATGTCTTATTTCTGCTGCATGTCTGCGTTTATGTGTGTTTCTGTATTTTATTGCGTTCTTGCATAAGTCCAAATCAGTGGTATCAGAGCGGTCTTCTCTTTCTTGATCTTTCTTTCCATGTCCCCAACGAGGTCGGGGTATAAGGAGTTAGGGCTCGATCTAGTTGAACCTTTGCAATATTAGCCTCGCAAACCCAAAAAGCCTCCCATGGAAGAAGAAAATAAATACAAGGGAGCAGGATATCCTATCAAAATATTGCTTGAGGAGGTCCTCGAGAAAAAAAGGAACGCGATGATGGATACGTTTTTCCAGATCCTTAAATGACTGCCCATCGATAGTACATCTGTATCCAGCATCCACTTCGGAGGTGCCACTCAGTTCAAGGTACAAGTCAACTTCAACATTCCTGTATTTGAAGGCCATATATATGCAGATGCCGTAGATAGATGGTTGAATTTGCTGGAAGGGTATTTTTCGGTCCATGATTTCTATGATCGATAAAATATTACTTTTTCACTCCTCAAAGCTACCCCCCATGTTAAAGACTGGTAAGAAGCCTACTGTGGGAAAAAGGAAAACATGGAACCCTCTCTGTTCTTGACCACACCCACTTGGAATTCATTCCGAGACGACATCAAGGAACAATATTACCCTGTGGGGAGTTATGAGGACAAGTATATCCAATGGACTACACTGCGGTAAAAAAAGGATCAAGATGTGCACGAGCTGACGAATTTGTTCCATACCCTACACACAAATTTGGGTATTGAATATTCAGAGAGACATTTGGTGCTCTACATAACCTCTCTTGGTGCGACATATCGATATGCAGGCAAGATCGAGTAGAAATTTAAGTAAAAGAAGCGAGACTTTGGATCTGCGAATCCGAAGCCAGGGAAAGGCACCCATGAACCATAGAACAAGGGGAAAAGCCAAAGCGAGGTGACTCAGAACAAAACCACAAAGCCAAATAAGGACATGGGGAAGTGGTGTGAATTTCATAATCGCTCCACTCAAAGAAAAAGCGAGTTTCAGGCCAAATAGTCGACGGTGGCCGAACTGAAGGCATCGAAATCATATGCATGTTTTGATTTTGAGTCAAAACCAGACAAGGGGAATGATAAAGGGAAGTAGATCATTGCTGCAAAACCCAGTGCCAATTTTTCCACCACCAAGCTCTAGAGGGAGGATCTCGAGGATCTAGAGGAGGGGAGCGCCTCTTCCATTCATAGATGTGGGTGAAGGGTTCTCCATTGCTATTCCTTATTGATAGCAGAAGCCAAAAGAACCTCATTTCAATAGAGGTCGTGAAGCAGCTCGAACTACCAGCCACAACACACCTGCAGCCGTATACCATCAGGTGGCTTCACAAAGGAAGAGATATCAGTGTCATCCAGCAGTGCCACCTTCCATACAACATCAAGCCCTTGACGGATGAGGTATTGTGTGATGTTTCTCTTCTTGATGTGTCTGATGTATTATTGGGCCAACGATACTTGTGGAAGCGACATGTTGTGTATGAGTGTAGGCCTCATTATGTTATTATTTCTTTGGGAAATCAATTTTACAGGATACCAGAGGTAGTACCGCCTTCCACCATCTCTTTGGTTAATGCAAAGCAACGCATTAAAATTATTTCTCAAACCACAAAATTTGTTTTCATTAAAATTAACCCACAAGGCAAGAAGAATATTGTGGCCACAACCTCCAAACAGGGCTCCCGTGCATGACAACAACAAATTGACAAAGTCGTGGAGGAAAACAAAGACATTTTCTCCTCACTCACACAGGTTCTTCCACACTGTCAGGTCAAGCACTCCATTGATCTGACCCTAGGCACACCGTTGCCTAATGTCTCCATACCTCATGTGACCACACAGAAATAATCCACACGTGTACTGTCTGAGGCTGATAAAGCAACCAGATTTATTAAACGCATCTAGCACATCTTCCAGCGGGTCCATGACATCTTGGAGAAATCCAATGCCAAATACAAGCAGTGCCATGATCAACATTGGGTGCCACACAAGTTCTAGGTGGGTGACACACTTTGCCTACATTTGCAAAAGGAGCGCCTTTCTGGGCCCCACCACAAGATTCGCCCACTCCGATATGGGCCATAAAGCATCACCAAGGTGGTTGGGGACAATTACTTCGAACTCAAAATTACCTCGTTCCTTGGCCTATACCCAACGTTCAATGTGGACCGCCTTCGGCCATAGTTTTCACCTCTGCTAGACACATTCGACATGGCAGAACAATTCCCATCAACAGAGTTAAACCCAGACTACATGGATAATGGACACACAGATCGAGAACACCCACCAACACAGCATCCAGCTATATCGAGTTGTCAAAGCAGGCCAATTCCTTCACGAGGGAAAGTGGCTCACTAGGGACCAAGTTCAGCAGAAGTTTCCTCATCTCATGGAGGAACTCAATGCAATGGGGACCATTGCTTCCTAAGGGGGGAGGAATGATCTAGGCGGATATTGGTGGCCACCAGCCTATTCCACTTGAACCACCACCATTGGTTCTTTCAGTTTTTCAATTTCCTTAATTGTAGCACAATTTATTAATTTTAGCAATTTTTTGGGTCCTGAACTTCCGGAGCCATTTTGAGGCCCTAAACAATGTTTTTTTGGCTCACCCAAAAGTTGTATTCCTCGGGTAGATCTTTCTAACGAGGTATTGTGCGCGTCAAATGGATATCGTATGCCAAAGTTAGGTCCCTGGGAAGTTGATGAATGAATTTACCTAAACAAGACCCATAGTTTTGGTGCTTCATCTCCTAGGGTTAGGTTTTTGGAGGTTTAGGGTTTTCCATTGTTTTTCAATAATAAATAAGCCTCCGAGCCTCATTGTAACAAAATTCAGAGGCCTGTAGCCGCCACATCTCTTCTCCGAGATAAGCTACCAATGCCGTAGCTAGTTTATTTCCATTTTGTCTATAAGCATATTTCGGTTATGTGATATTAATGAAATGAAGTCTTATTTTTGCTGCATCTCTACGTTTATGTGTATTTCTGTATTTTATTTCTTTCATGCATAAGTTCGGATCACATAGGGTTTGTAAAGTAATGGCTCAACAACTTAAATTTTCGAAATCTTTTTGAATTAAATATTTCACATAATTACTTGATTTGCATGGTGATGTTAGTAATAGATTATGACTCGCTGTTCTTATTCTGGTTTTTATGATAAATTTCTTAGTCATTTTGGCATATCTTTTTTTACATTACAAAAAAAATTAATAAACATATAAAACTAAATAATAAATAATAAGTATATATTTAAATAGAAAGAATATATAGAAATAATAATGAGTTTTTTTTTAGAATTAATATTTAGGTAATATATTTTTTATTTGCAATCAATTATTTTTGGAAGAATCTGTGTTGTAAGTAGGAAATGTGAGACATTTTGAATGCACACTTCACCCATCATCATTAAATATAAATAAAGCTTTAGAATTAATATTTGGATAAAATATCTTTTATTTTCAATCAATTGGTCGCTTCACCCATCATTAAACATAAATAACGCTTTAGAATTAATATTTAAGTAAAATATTTTTCATTTTCAATCAATTGCTTTTTGAAGAAACTGTATTGTATGTGGAAAATGTTCGACCATTTAAATGGACGCTCCAACCATTATTAAAGATAAATAAAACTTTTTATAAATACGAAAAGAGTGTAGTGTAAGACCCAAACAAATATATGAAATTAAAATGGCTAGATTAAAACAATAAATGAAAAGTACTTGTACACAATAATTAATTTATAAATTAATAAGAGTTCCCATGAGGCCGAACAGTCATTGGCAAATGATTTTTTAGACATATCAGTCATCTGGTCAGAAGGAGGTGATAGACGCAGAATCTATCACAATTATTTGGTCATAAATAGAACCAGGGATCCTAAATGGACGTGGACCAATTTCAATCAATGGCCAGGTAATGATCCAAATCTGATATTTCCTGACACCACCTATAATTTTTCAGGATACAAAAAACTGTGGTGGGATATTTTGAACAAAGATGGAAAAAATGAAACCCACTATACCAAACTCAAATTTGGTGCCACATGGATCATGCAAAGCAACTTGTAGCCTAGTTGGTTGCAGGGTTGGTGGAAAGATTATGGGGTTAATAGAACTGCTATAGACCCCCAATTTTATGAATCCTATTTCCAGAATGAATGTACATGGTGCATCGAAAATAGAATTGGTGAATGTTTTCATACACCCTACCAGACTGTAAGAGACCTTCGTCACCTACAAGATAATGAAATTTTAAAAAAATTCATGAGACAACATCATGAATGGTTGGTGATGACAAAGGTTAAGCATCAGGTTGTTCTGAACAGGCCTATGATTGTCTGGAGAATCTACACCAAAGCATGGAATGATGCAACCTATAAAAGGTACAGATTTCCCGGGATACAAATTTTGGATGACCCTGCAGAAAGTGGTTCTCGTGGACTCCACTAATATAAAAGTCTCCACTATGTACTGTCTCCCAGTCACGGGATTAAAGTGACCAATTTTTCCCGAGGAATTTTTCGAGAAAAAATTATCCTCCATGTAACTACTTGTAATAGTTTTCTCGTGGGCCTTCTGTACCAAAAAGGCATCCACTTTGTTTTGCATCCACATGTCTGTCTAGAAGATGGAATCTCTGTGCGGATGTCGCCTCGGCGTTACCCGAAAACAATGATTCCTCTTCCACGTCTTAGATCTTGTCAGATCTGAATTGATTGTTTGTCCCCCCTCACATCTTATATAAGGAGGGTAAGGCACATTCAATCGGCATCGGTTGTGAGAGTTTGGTGTGTGTGTTTTAGAGTCGGAGTCTACAATCTTCCTGCTCTGCATATGCGAGCTTTAAGCTTGATCTTCTTGCATCACGAAGTTGTAACTCAAGTCTATAGGTCGATCTGAGAAGCCCGCGCATCAGTGTGCTCGGCACTGGTGAGAACCTAAAGTGGCCAGATCTATAGCCTAGTATTGTCTATGAGTGTTGTAAGTATCTTATTTTCTTAGACTGAGTCTGTATAAAGCCAGGAAGCCTCCAAATATTATCTTGTTCTTCAAGAAGCTATTACTGGTAAATGCTGGTACAGTCGATCTCAGGAAAGAAATCTGAGTCCATGATATTTATGTAAGAAACATATTCTGAGATCAATAAAGAGAAAAGTTTTCCGCATTCTTGAGTAACTAAAACTTTGAACTTTATATTGTCTGTTGAGGTAGTATCTGTCTCTCTCATATTCACTTGAGGTTTGCCAGAGGTTCGCAAAAACTCCTAGGGACGCCAAGGCCGTTGAAGGTGAGGGAAGCCGTGTGAAGGCCGCTAGAGCGTGACAGTGCAAAGTAGGTTTGTGTAAAGGAACTGTGAGAGATTAAAAACAGAAAAAAAGACTCAACAAGGCCAGTCAACCTGTTGTTGCTGTTGCAAGCTTCGATTTTTGAAGCCACTGCGTAAAATTGGTATCAGAGCCAAAAATGTTATTTGGTTCGTGAAAGGTTAGTACTCAAGATCAAATACTCTTTATTTGAAGAATGGACCCTTTCAGAAAATCTATTTCTTTCTGAGAATTAGATGAAAAGGGAAAAACTGAAGAGAATCCCCTTCGGGATATGTTTGCTACTACATCTAGTAGAGTTCTAAATTCTTCTGAGCTTGTATATGAAGAAATTCCATTTGCAAGATGAAAACTCCCTAGTATATCTGCTTCAGAAGTCTATTCAGATGTGTCATCTTTTCATCTAGTAGCCACCACTAGAATATCAATAAAAGAATCTATTAGTTCTATTCAAGAAAATTCAGACTGCATTCAATATATTTCCCTTCTTGACCCAAATCAGCTTCAAGTAGAAGAAAAGAAATTAAAAACACAGTATTTGCATTTGGGATGCATCAGAGTAGGGATCAGTGCTTTAACGCACCAAGGGCTAGACAGTTATGTCCTAGCTACTGTGAGAGATCTAACTCACAATAAATACACTGACTCTATCATTGGAGGTGTTGATCGTATCAGCCCCCTGTAAAAATTTTGTTAAGAAGCCCCCTTTAAACCACTCAAGTCCCCTCGTTTTGTCCCAAAAAATCCTTGTTTCACCTATCGCTGCCATTTGTTAATCCAAAAACTGCATAAAAAAGGCCCAAAAACCCGCATGTGATAATATATACGGCCTAGCACCTTTTGGCCCTAACCCCTCAGTCTTTCTCTGCATATGATTTGAGTGCTAAACCAAGCGCTAGCCCAGAGGTCGCCTATCACAGAGATATATCGGGCTCGTTCATAACCGTCGATCTGTACAGATCTGACAGTGTTCGCAAGGCTTCTTCGCGCCTGTGGCCCGCCTGTTTACCGCTCCAATCATCTGTCAGCCGTCCGATCAGATCGCAAATCAACGGTTCGCGATGCATCTGCTCCGGTGGTTCCCATGCCGTGCTCTGTGCAGAAACCACCCGGTTTCTATTGCACAACCTTTGGGTAGCAAGCGGTATTTTCATTTTCGCAGCGATTCCATACGACGCGCGACACGTGGCAGTGACACTGTTTGAAAACCACTAGCTCATCGCGCGTTATTGTTCAGAACAGGACGCCCAGGGATATCGTCGTCAACCGTCCGATCTGAAGCTCTTCATCCAACGGCTATCGCGCTCTGAAGCTGCACGGGATTTAACGCAAGGAAATCGTACCCCTGGCCCACTGTCAATCGCTCCCAATGCCTTTTCAACCGTCGATCTCCCTTCAGATCGGACGGCCCAAATTTAGTCACACGCCCGCCATTGACCTCGTACCACCACGTCATCCTTTCCACATGGTCTTTCGTACGTCCACCCATCACTTGTTCCACGTGTGTTCCATGTTGCCTCCTCTCGTATATGTTCCAGTATTAGGTCAAATATTCATTTGTTTTACGTTAAAAACCTCCGCCCAGTCTATCCGCCATAGTTCCACTGCATTTTCGTCGTCACCTCTTATTTTTTCACCATCTCATCATGCTGCGTTGTTACACAGTCACCCCCACTGCATCTCCATCTCCGTGCATGGTTTTTCTTAATGAGTTTGCGGGTTTTTCAGGTTCATGACGATGGAAAATTTTCATTATTCACAGCCTCCATTACAGACGCCGAGGGTGCAAGAAAGGACCAGTTTTCGGATACGAAATTCATGAAGAAAGTCCTGGGTAGTTGCTGCGACATGACCACAATTAAAAGAAGCCAGCAAACCCACCAGAGCCCTTCAAAGCACAGATTTTTTGGTAGATGGAGATATTAATGTTGTGGCAAAAAGTATCAGTGGAGGATCTAAGATTTCAACATTCAGCATTCAGGACTTTAAATTTCCATTCAGGGATTTGAAGGAAGAGAGTACAATGCACAAGAAACAACACCCTCCAAGTTTCATTTCAACAGAATTTACCTTCAGAAAAGGACAGAATGTTAATATGGTTACCCCTATATCGTGTTCCTGAAGAGATTTTCACCCAGAGCATTTATTTCAGAACACAGGCTACAGAGTACGTGCATCACCACAAAGTCATCAAGCAGTATGAGCGTGCACGTCTCCGCGATTCTGTTTTAATGAGACAATTAAATATCTATCACCTACCTCTTTGGTAGGTTTTTGGTTTCTCCTATAAAACTCTAGGAGAATTAATTGTTTAGGGTTCCAGATTTTATCAGAAAATTATGCAGTGAAAGGCTTTTTGTATACATTTTGTAGAACTTTTTTATGAAGGCTCAGAACCCATAGGGTCTCAGTGAGGAGGAGTTCCATCTGTCAAAGAGGATTTTGGTCTTTGGTATTTCACAGTCTGTAACTTTCTCTTATGTGTTATTTTAATATATCATTTCATTTCATCCATCTTTCATGTATCATGTTTTGGAATGCGAGTGGCTCACTGATTTTTGGCATGGATTCATCCTAGTTGATGCCCATGCTCGGATCAGTCAAGCGCTTTAAATATGGCTCATGCATGATATTCTGTTCCATTACTCATCTAAACCGTATTTCTGCTATATTAGTTTCTTTGGGAGGATGCTTTTAAAATGCTATTATCATGCATGGATTCTTAGATTGGTAAGTCTGTGCATGGTGGTATTGTATATCTGGGTATCAGCTCAAGGTTAATTAATATCTCCTCTACATTTAATTCACTACATACACCTTCTGATAACTTATTTTTGTGAAGTATTTCTGAATCAGCCCTCTTTACAGTAAATTGTCTCTGAATTTTTTGATGCATTTGTATTAGAGTTTTGCACCATGTCTCTGTAGTATTCCTATCTCTGTATCCGTTTCTGAAGGTCTTGGTCCCATTCAGATTAATTTTCCTTGTTTTACAAGAGATAGCATGTGAGCTGAAGTTGATAACTTCATACATTATATTATACGCTCCTTGCTATGCTAATATGTCCTAGGCACTGGTCTATCACAACTCTAGGTTGTCTCTAGGAGCGACAACATCTTTCTGGCGCCGTTGCCGGGGATCGAAATTGAGAAAATTAAAATCCCTGGGCCTCGACAAAATCTAATTCACTCTTCAAGTAGGTGAGTATGGAGAGTTGAGAGTTGTAGATCCCTCACCTTGGCGACTCCACGTTTGTTTATTTGATATATCTATTTGCAGTCTTGGCTCCTCGTAAGCCACACCTGAGGTCAGATACATCTAAGCCAAAGAAACCTTCAGTGTCTGACCCTGAAAAGATCATACATAGAAGAAATTGGAGGGAAAGAAAATCAGTCTGTTTTGAGATTCCCGAGTTCTCTCAGGAAGACTATCCATCCTCTTCCTCTCAAGAAGTCCAAGTAGAAAATCCCTACTACACTGAGGAAAATCCCGAATATTACTCAGATATTCCACCCCAGGAGGGTATCAGAAATAAAAACAGTCTTCATCCTACTCCTGAGGTTGAAGAGGTCAAGGAAGTAACCGAAGTATCTGATGTTAACAGACCTTTGTTCCCCTCAACCCCTCAAGTTGCAGTTGAGTATATTACTATTATCATTCATACTCCACTTCCACCTCCTCCTCCTCCTCTTACTCATCAAACTATTGCACTACCTCCACCTCCTCCAATGGCTAATGTTCCGGCCTTCTTGATGAATAAATATTCTCCCCTAGCATTACCCCAAGTGTTGAATGATATGCCCCAGGATTATCTAAAGATCTTGCCCAAATTCAATGGGGAAAACGAGATTGATGCTCAAAAACATCTTGAGACTTTCTGCTCCTTTGCAGAAAAATTTAATGTTGAACATTTAGATGTGGTCTTAAGACTGTTTGTGAAATCTCTAGATGGTGAAGCTCGAAAATGGTTTAAGACATTGGCTGGCCGTTCTATTACCACTTGGGATAACATGGAAGACACTTTTCTCAGGAAATGGGGAGAGAAGAAAGATCATGGAAATTGTCTCATCGAGTTCAATACACTAAAGAAAAGACACAATGAAGGAGTGTCAGAATTTATCAAGAGATTTAATAAATTGTATCTAAGTCTCCTTGCTGATATGAAACCCCATCAAACTGCCACTAAAGTTGTTTTCGTAGCAGCCTTTGATTCGGAATTTGGTTTCTCTCTCAGAGAAAGAAAGCCTGCTACTCTGGATGATGCTCAGGTAGATACACTAGAGTTGGAAGCAAAATTTGCCTCCACTGGTAAATCAAAAGGAAAATATGAACAAGATAGCAGAAGAAGGGGCAAAGAAGAGGTGTCTACTTCTAGCCAAGACAGAGACTCCAGTACTAGCATAATCGAAGAAATGAACAAAAAGATCAGCAACCTTACTAATAAGTTGGGTAAGCTTGAATTGGAGGCCAAGAATTCAGCTTTCAGGAATTTCCAGAATTCTCCAAACAGAGGTTACAATCCTCAGTATAAGAAACCACCCTTGCAAATATTGCCAAGGGAAGCAAAGGAGCAACAGGATCAAGTGCCACACCCATTGTACCTGGAAGGTCTAGTAGATGATTCTACTGAAGACACTGCCTATGGACTAGAGGATGCAAATCTTGCCTTTTCAAATAGTGATGGAGAAGAATGCCCTTTGCAAGGGAATGATGGAGCTGGGTGCTCATTGCAAGAAGAAGAAAAGACCTGAGACACAAAAGAAGCAGAATTTTATCATTATTGTAAACAATTTGATGATTTCATGCAAGCACATTTCAATAGAAGATATGATCTCAGATCTTCTAGGAAGAGGACTCGTACCCAAGAGCAAGAAGAAGAGCTACCCCAGAAGGAAGCACCTTCTCAGAAGGAGTCTACAATGCAGAAAGTCGCAGACAAAGGTAAGGGCCCTCTAAACAAACCTTTGCTGTCTAATGATCAAATTACTTCCACTCCAAAATTAGTCATTCCTCCTAATACCAAGTCTGTGTCAAAGGAAGTCAAATCCCCAGCTGAAAATAAAGAGTCAAACGAGGTTGTGATAGAAAAGTCCCCTCCTGCTTTCATTCTGCAAAAAGAACTTGAAAAGGTCAAAATCCCGGTCCCCTTGACTGAACTGTTGAAATAGCCAGCATATCAATCTCAAGTCACCTCTTTCATGCTCTCTCCAGAAGCACCAATCATCCCAGATAGTCTCAAACTTCAATAAGAAAGACCCATGGTAATGTTTGGCCCACACGTCGAGGAGATAGATCCCTCTACTCCTCCCTTCTATGTGTCTCTAGTGATTCATGATCTGCTACTACATAACTGTATGCTAGATTTTGGAGCTTCCCACAATCTTATGCCTCTGTCAGTAATGGAACAACTAGGATTACAAATCACACGTCCATTTAAGGACCTCTATTCATTTGACTCCAAAAGAGTTAAATGCTTGGGGATGATTAAGGATTTGGTGGTCAATTTGGCTCAAATCCCAGCAAAAAGTGTGGTAATGGACACAGTGGTTGCTAACATCCCAGCTCGCTTTGGTATGCTTCTGTCAAGGTCCTGGGGAACAAAAATTGGCGGGTCAATTAAGTTGGATTTAACATATGCCACTATCCCAGTTTTTGGTGGCCAAGAGAGGAGATTGTACAGGGAGACTAGATTTGTCAAGATGGTGACTAAGGCTGAAAACTCAGTTAATTCTCCAGTCTACAGTAAAGAAAGAGATTTCTCATGCTTGATGCTGGAAGAAGATCAAGATTATGCTCATGAACCATCCTTTTTCCAGATCAAGACTGAGCAGCCCTCAGAGAACATGGAAGCAGGAATATGGACACTACATTTCGATGAAGCAAATTCAAGAGAAGGTAATGGAGCTGGAGTGCTATTGATTTCCCCTTCAGAAAAATGGGTACCATTGTCTTTCAAACTAGAATATGAAGCCACCAATAATGTGGCTGAATATGAAGCACTCCTGTTGGGATTGCAGATCGCTAGGAGCATGAACATACAAAGTATAAAAGTTCTGGGAGATTCAGAACTGGTGGTTCGACAAGTCAGGAATCAGTGTCAGACCAAGCATCCTAGGCTAAGGGCTTATAGGAATGAAGTTTGGGACATGGTAGAAAATTTCTTCTTGGCATTCAATATCCAGTTCATGCCCCGAGAACAGAATAAGATGGCTGATTCCCTTGCTGTAGCTGCTAGTACATTTCACCCACCTCAAAACCCACTCTTAAGATATGAAATTGAGGTGCGTTACCTACCATCAATCCCAGATAACATCAAGCATTGGCAAGTATTTGAGGATGAAGAACAGATGAAGAGATTCCTGGAAACAGTAGGAGAATTCTCCAATATGGAGATTGATATTGATTGAGAAGAGGGAGAGACCAAGGACATTTCAAAAGGAAATTGGGAGGAGAAAATGGCAGGAAATAAAGTGTTGCTGTTGAAGGGAAACATTATACCTAGAGGGCTGGTGCCTCTAGAAAGATTATTTGATAAGAATGATGTCCCACTGCAGCCAAGAAAAGTGGTAGAAGAAAATCAGGTAGAAGACTTGAATTTGGGTACTGATGCTGACCCCAAAATTTTCAAATTGTCCAAGAAAGTCCCAGAAGAATACAAAAAGCTATATTAGAAATTATTTCAGACCTACAAATATGTGTTTGCATGGTCCTATCAGGACTTGAAAACTTTTGATATCAGTATTATGCAGCACAAAATTCCACTGAAGGCAGATGCAAAGCCCCATAAGCAGAAGCTCAGGCAAATCAATCCCCTGCTGCTGCCTTCTATTGAGAAAGAAATTAAGAAGCTATTGAAGGCCAAAATAATTGTACCATTGAGGTACTCTGAATGGGTGGCAAACCTTGTCCCTATGCGAAAGAAGAATGGAGAAATATGGCTGTGTGTGGATTTTAGAAATTTAAACAGAGCATCCTTAAAAGATAATTATCCACTACCTAAGATGGATCACATCCTGCAGAAAGTGGTTGGAGCTTCTAGGGTGTCAATGATGGATGGATTCTCTGGTTATAACCAGGTGGCTGTACTTCCAGAGGATCAAAAGAAGACTGCTTTCACCACACCGTGGGGTACATTTATGTATGCCAGGATGCCTTTTGGATTGATTAATGCAGGGGCCACTTTTCAGAGGGCCATGGACATTGCTTTTGTTGGGGAGCAAGACAAATTATTGGTAGTCTACCTTGATGATATCACTGTATTTTCCAAAAATGACGCTGAGCACATTGAACATCTGTGGAGAACTTTTGAGAAATGTAGAAGGTATGGTCTCTCTCTGAATCCTCAAAAGTCTTTATTTGCATTAGAAGAGGGAAAGCTTTTGGGCCATATCGTGACTAAAGATGGGGTGAAGATAGATCCTAAGAGGGTAGAGGTTATAAATGGTATTGCTTTTCCCATAAATAAAAAAGAGGTACAAGTATTCTTAGGGCGCATTAATTTCTTGAGAAGGTTTATCCCTAACTACGCTGAGATAGTTAGGCATATAACAGATATGCTGAAGAAGAATAATGAGGTAAAGTGGTCACAAGAATCACGGGAGGAATTTACCAGGATAAAGAATGCTTTTGCAGAAGCCCCTGTGCTGGCTGGACCAGATTATGATAAACCTTTCATGATTTTTTCTTTTGCATCACCTCATACAATAGCATGAGTTTTATTGCAGAAAAATGAGGAAGGGTATGAGCAGCCTATTGCCTTTTTCAGTCAGGTGCTCCGTGATGTAGAATTAAAATACAACATATTGGAAAAGCAAGCATACACCCTAGTGAAATCCCTCAAAGCATTTCGTGTATATATCTTACAGTCCCACATCACTGCATTCGTGCCTGCAACTGCTGTAAAATATATTCTTATTCAGGGGGATAGTGAAGGAAAAAGGGGGAGGTGGATTGCCAAAATACAAGAATATGACTTAGACATCCGCCCTACTAAGCTGATCAAAGGACAGGGGCTTGCTAAAATGTTATCTGAATCAAACTATCAAACTTTGGGCATAAATTTTTCCATTATAGCAGACGAGGAATCTGAGGAGAAAGAAGAGCGACAGGGAATTGGAGTAGCTACTCTAGAAACACATATAAAGTACCTCACCAGTCAGTGGTACAAAGAGATAGTAGAATATCTCCTCACACTCAATTGCCCTCCAAGTTGTGATAAAACTAAATACAGAGCGCTGAGATTGAAATCACAGAAGTACATAGTCGCCAATGGCCGACTATACTGGCGAGATCCCTTAGGCATCTTAATCCTGTGTCTCACAGAGAATGAAGTCGAGAGTATTATAGTAGAATTTCATGAAGGGATCTGTGGAGGTCATTATAGCTGGAGGGCCACAGCTCATAAAATTCTGAAAGCTTGCTTCTATTGGCCAAAACTTTTTGGAGATGTTTTTTCCAGAGTAAGAGCATGTGATAAATGTCAGAAATTTGCTGAGAGACAGAAATCAACACCATTTCCCATGATTCCTGTGCACGTATATGAACCTTTCAAACAATGGGGTATTGATTTTATAGGTGAGATACATCCCCCATCAAGTGGTCAACATAAGTGGATTTTAATGGCCACTGATTATTTCACTAAATGGGTGGAAGCCATACCTGTGAGGAATGCAATAGATACTGTGATCATAAAATTCATGGAGGAAAACATCATATCCAGGTTTGGTTGCCCTGACATAATAGTAACTGATAATGCCCAGGCTTTCAAGTCTGCGAATTTTGTAAGTTTCTATCAGCAATATAATATCACACTGAGTCACTCTACAGCCTATTATCCACAAGGAAATGGCTTGGCAGAGTCTTCCAATAAAACCCTGGTAAGGGCACTGAAGAAGACAATCAATGAGAATCAAAGGAATTGGGATTCCCAATTGAAATTTGCTCTGTGGGCCAATAGAATTACTAGCAAGAGAGAAACTGGGAAATCCCCATATGAACTGGTATATGGGAGGGCAGCGTTATTTCCTATTCAATTGGCCCTACCAGTAACTCGATTCATGCAGGAAAGTCAAGAAGAGTCTAATGATATGATCAGGAGAATAAACCAGCTGGTGGAGTTGGAAGAAACGCGCAATCAAGTGAATCAAAGGCTAACAGAATATCAGGAGAAGATGAAATACCTTTTCGATCAGCATGCTAAAGACAGGAATCTGCAAGTAGGTGATCTAGTGCTCAGATGGGACATCTGGAGAGCTGAGAAGGGAAAACATGGTAAATTCGACCCCCTCTGGTTTGGTCCTTTCAAAATTGTGGAACAGGGGGGAAATAGTACTTTCAGGTTGGAGAATTTACAGGGCGACTTGCTGGATGCCCCTGTAAACGGTCAATTCCTCAAGCCCTAATTTAAGTTATGATTCAGGAAAAGGCAGCCTGATGTATTATATTGTATGGTAGTTTCCTTTTGGTTTTCGTTTGAATAATGTGGGTGTCATTATGAATCATAAAGTGAAAAGTAAGGTTGCTGAAGAGCCGAGTTCGCACAGAAGACGATAAGAGGGTTTGCGAGTTCTCGACACGTCCAGGGATGAACGTGCCGTCCCCAGGTGGAGCCAATGTTGATCATATCAGCCCCCTGTCAAAATTTTGTTAAGCAGCCCCCTTTAAACCACTCAAGTCCCCTCGTTTTGTCCCAAAAGATCCTTGTTTCACCTATCGTTGCCATTCGTTAATCCCAAAACTGCATAAAAAAGGCCCAAAAACCCACATTTGATAATATATACGGCCTGGCACCTTTTGGCCCTAACCCCTCAGTCTTTCTCTGCATATGATCTGAGCGCTAAACCAAGCGCTAGCCCCGAGTTCGCTTATCACAGAGATATATCGGGCTCGTTCATAATCGTCGATCTGTACAGATCTGACGGTGTTCACAAGACTTCTTCGCGCCCGTGGCCCGCCCGTTTACCGCTGCAATCATTTGTCAGTCGTCCGATCATATCACAAATCAAAGGTTCGCGATGCATCTGCTTCGGTGGTCCCCACGCCGTGCTCTGTGCAAAAACCACTTGGTTTCTATTGCACAGCCTTTGGGTAGCAGGCTGTATTTTCATTTTCGCAGCGATTCCATACGACGCGCGACGCGTGGCAGTGGCACTGTTTGAAAACCGCTAGCTCATCGCGCGTTATTGTTCGGAACAGGACGCCCAGTGATATCGCCGTTAGCCATCCGATCTGAAGCTCTTCATCCAACGGCTATCGCGCTCTGAAGCTGCACGGGATTTAACGCAAGGAAATCGTACCCCCGGCTCACTGTCAATCACTCCCAATGCCTTTTTAACCGTCGATCTTCCCTGAGATCGGACGGCCCAGATTTAGTCACACGCCCGCCATTGACCTCGTACCACCACGTCATCCTTTCCACATGGTCTTTCATACGTCCACCCGTCACTTGTTCCACGTGTGTTCCATGTTGCCTCCTCTTGTATATGTTCCAGTCTTAAGTCAAATCTTCATTTGTTTTACGTTAAAAACCTCTGCCTAGTCTATCCGCCATATTTCCACTGCATTTTCTTCGTCACCTCTTATTTTTCCACCATCTCATTGTTAGCCATCAGTATTTTTTTTTACATGTTAGTGATGACTATATCTACAGCTGAGTTTTCTAGAAACTGATTTCCTTATGTCAATATGTCATCCAGAAAACCCTCCTAAAACTTTTTTCACCTTTCTACCTTTTCAGTTCGCCCATGTCGAAATCAAAAACCTCATATCACAAGCTTATCTAGCTTCAGCCTTATTGACCTGCCCATCAGCTTTAAAAAGCAAATCCACATCTGTTTCAAAAATTCTCCCCTATGTTAGGAAGTGGCGTTTTAGGACATTTCACCTTTGGCAATCCTCAAAAAGCCAAAAATCCCCCATCTGCAAAAGACCTGCCATGACTGATCCCTTACTTTGCAAATGAAATTGATAAGCAGCCTTAAGTCGCGCCACTCACACCCCCTAGATCTCAGCACTGCATAAAACCCAACCTCAAGCTGACTATTAGGTCTTTCACAGTGTTCTATGGTTCTACAAAGGCAGGAAATATATTTCATCTCATGGAGTAAATGTTTGAGTTTACAGTTAGAGGAACAACTGCTTCTAAATGTAACTTAAGCCTGAGATATGTCTGCAAAACATAAAGCTACTCATCTGGACTTTACAGCTCTTTTCAGCATGAAAATCACAGTAAGAAAAGGTCACCACTGTCTCAGCAAACTGGTAAATTTTGAAGGCCCAGAACCTCCTTCATTTACAAGCAGAGGGTTAGGGCGCCTCCTTCATCCACAAGCAGAGGGCGTGGGCCAGCATTGACTCAGAAGGTTGCAAAAGTCCAGGTTTGCCTTTACTGAAACAATGAAACAATATCTTCAGGTTTTATGGATGTAATTGATGATCATAACAGGAATATAGTTGAAATATGCTAGCTCAAAGGAAAGGGGAGTTTGGCCTGATAAAGGAGCTCATTTCAAACTTGCAAAACATATGAATTGTTGAAGCTTTAGAAGGCCTGTCATCAGTAAACATCCCAATCATAAGAAGCCTGTTTTGTCCAAAATCAAATGGAATAGATGATGTTAACCAATGCCATTACACAGGAAAGCCCTTGGTTTTTCAAAAAAGCACTGACCTTCATAGTCACAAAGAGTTTTTGTCAAGTAACAGGTCATGAGATGAACAAGCCAAATGATAAATATCTCAGCAACCTTAGAACAGTGTCACTGTGGCTAGGGTTCCTTCTAAAACACAGTGATGCTTGCAAGTAGTGATGCCTAGATTGATGTTGTTCAAATGGTTTACTTACCACCACATTCAGAGAAAGGCTGTGTCAAACATAGTGGTAAAAAAAAGCCTTTGGATACCTTACCTGATGAAGAGCCTCCTCCATGCATGAGTAGAGGGCCAAAGCCATTGCAAGTTGCTGAAGCTGATTGATATAAAATATAATGGAAGGATACCAAAAAACTGAATACGAGTCATTGCACAGGTAAGTGTTATTGTTTATGATGCAAAGGTATTGTTTTCCCTCTTCAAAAAGCTATCTGTCAGACTGTACCTATAGTGGAAAGAAGGAAATGTTATGAATAATGTATGCTATTGATACCAAAAGGAGCAGTTGCTTTAGAGAAATGGTTAAAGGCATCTCACTATCACCTGCCCCGAAGCCTAAAGAAGATCCTTTTGAGTAAACAATGAAGTATAGTGTGAAAGCAAGCCATCAAAAGAGCACACTTACAGTCCCAAGGGAAGCTTGTGAATCACCTGGAAGCAGCAATCATCAAACACTTTGAAAGAACACAGGCCATCTCATGCTGAATAAAAAATCGCAAGGGTATGCAATCTTATGAATAGGCAGAAGAAGTTGGTTTTGATGAGTTGACACTGTTTATATGTCTTATAACAAACACAGTTGTCATTATTCCAAAGGGCAGATGTAGCACAGAACTGCATGGAAAAAGGACCTGCAGACAAGGCCTTTTAAAATTTTGTCACCAAGAAGATTCCCCCCTTTAAAGTTATTATTCACTGTGTTCCAAAGGTCTTTCAGCCTGTGATCATTGTTGGATAGTTTAAAAAGAAGAAGCACAACCTTTATTTTGAGGGAAAAAGGGTACTGTATACTACACCTACAAGCAGAGATTTGAAAACCCACTATAGGTAAAAGGTGAAGAAGTTGCCGAAGACCAAGAGTTGTCAAAGCAAAGTGACAAATTACCTGTGTTATTAAAACACCGTAGCAGAAGTGGTGGAGTTGGTCGACTTGATTGGTCAAAGTTCAGAGCTCGGGGTCAGAATCAATGTGCGGGTATATATATTCAAATAACAAACCCACTGTTTTAAAAAAAACAAACAGAGCTAAAGATCAATGTTAATTCCGAAAGGTTAAATGACCGTTGGAGAGTTATGGTGACATAGCATCAAAGGGTAAGTATGGTGTAAAGTTTTCATTTCCAAAAAACTGAAGAAGAGCCCGCGCCTCTCTAGCACCAAGGCGAGAAAATCCGGTCGAAAATTCACAAGTATACACTGTGCAGAGGCAGCGCGACGTGCCTGGGTTTTGGCGCGACGTGCCTGGGCGGAATTTTGCACAGGGCTCTTTGTCGGCGCGACGTGCCTGTACGTTGGCGCGACGTGCCTGTACAAGGCCACCCGACCACACGACAGGCCGACCCGACAAGCACTTGCTGCGCGACGGGTTTTCTTCAAAGGTTGCCGCGCAGCTGTCCAGAGTCCCCAGCATTGTTTCAGCTTTCAAAAGCGGATGTTCATCAAAGTTCGAGGTATTTTATATGCTCCCCCATCAAATTTCAAGGTTTTGATAAAAGACAATAAGGTTTAAAACCCCGGACCTTGCCATTATTGTTAAAAACAAAAGCAGCCTTTCTACAACGTGAACTGAACTATTGCAATGTGATAAAGGCCGAATTTGTCATTCAAAGAGCACATATAGAGATACGGGGTTTTGAAGTTGTCTTGTAAAGATTTGTGCTTTGATTATAAGAAAACTTGGTTGTGAAAAGACAGGGTTTGGTCTTAAAAGAGAAAAACTGTCCTCACAGTCCTCCAGACCTTGCCACATTGTCAAAGCAGTGAAATACAAACAGTGGAAGGAATTGTGACATATTTTCTTTAAAAAGGAAAACTCACACAGTTTGAACCTAAAGGCTTGTGGTCTTCTTAACAAACTCTGTCATTATCACCCCAAACCTGTGTGTTGACATTCTTAGCATATGTGTGGTGATTTTCTTGATATACAAACAGTGAAAAGAGGGCACACTTGCACAGGACAGAATTGCTGAATGTTCGAAAGCCTCCTCCGAGCTAGGTGTTGGTTGACATCAAAGTTGTCAAAAACAGAGTGATTGTTGGCATTCTCTCACAAGCACACCTTTTAGCAAACTACCCCTTTTTCACTGTTTTTTGTCACTACTGTGAAGAGTTATTGAACAGAGATTTTCCAAAGGTGCAGGGCCACTCTCTACAAGACAAAAGAAGGGCAGAGGTTGTTGATGGTTAAATTTTGACAGTGAAGGCAGAGGTACCAAAGTGGTGTTGGATTTCTCAAAACTTCACAAGTGAAAGGGGCCATTTTCTAAAGAGCAGAGTTGTTAGTGTTTGAAGTTAATATTGGAAACAGAGGTGTAGATGTGTTGATGTATCTCTTAAACTCACAAGCAAAGAGTGTGTTTTCTAAACCACTGTGCACTGATTTTACACCCAAGCTAGGTCTGCTTCTTCCTCGCACTGTATTGTATCATTCTGAAGATTTGTTGACAGAGAGATTCTGAGGGTGAAACAGGGCCATTTTCTAGAAGGCAAGGTTGTTGATGATCGAGTTTAACATTTGAAGCCAGAAGTACACAGGTGATGGTTGATCCTTTAACTTCACAAAGAAAAAGTGTCCTTCATAAAGCATTGTGTATTGTTTTTTTTCATCTAACCTAGGTCTGCCCTCTTTTTCACCATATTATCATGTTGAAAAGCTGATTGACAAAGAGACTCTAAGGATGAACAGTACACTGAGGGCATAGTTCGTTGATGGGATTCTAACTTTGGAGGCAGAGGTACAAAAGTAGTGTGTAATTTCTTAAAACTTCACAAATGAAAAGGGCCACTTTCTAAAGGGCAGAGCTGTTGGTAATTGCTTTTAACATTGAGACAGAGGTACTAAGGAGCAGGGTTTTAATATTTGAGTTTTGTTTTGAAAACACAAATACCAGTGTAGGTTGGCCTAACCAAATCACAAGAGGGGTGATTGTTCAAAACTGTGCACAGGGAATCTACAAAGCAGTTATCCCATCTTTTACACATGGTACCATTGTTAAAAAGTTTGCATAGCTGAAGTGCATCCAGAGTTGAAGGACTGTTTTTAAGAAATGCAGAGGTGGTTTATTTAAAGAAAAATTGTTACATTTCATCCAAACCACAGTGTCCATATCTGTCCAAACAATGTAGTGGCCAGTTTCAATCCAGCAGAACATTTTTCATACAGTGAAGGCAATTTGCCTTTTCCAAAGTTTGGTCAAAGTCAGAATGCCTCCAAAGCGAGATCACAAAAGCGGTCCACATAAGATATATGAGCCTATCTCCATAGAAGAAATCAATGCTCACCCATCAGTGCTTTTCAATTTCCATGAAGTAGGCTGTCTTGATTTCTGTCAGAGGATAGAAGAAGTCAAGAGCTTCTCGCCACTTACACATTTGTGCGCTTTGAGATTCAAGGACAAGCACTTCCAGTTAGCGGGTCTTGACTTCAAAATCTCCCCAAGGTATGTATCCAAGGCTACCAAGATCCCGTATCATGGTGAAAAGTGGTTTAAACAAGCGCATCTTGATCTGGAGGATTATAAACCTTTCATCAAGCCTGAACATAGGGAAACCATCACTGCTATTTTCCCCTTCTCCTATCTTCTTGACAGTTATGCTCCGCTGATGAAAGCCATAATGAGATATTTCACTTGTAAAGGGAGGTTTAGCCAAATTTTTGCCTATCATGTTCGCTTGTTGATGCATTTTACCAGAAGCAGGCAATTAAACCTTCCATACTTTTTGTCCAAAAGCATAGAGAAAATGGCAGCTACTGTCCAAAAGAAGGCTCCACCTCAGCAAATCCCTTCTCTCTTTCATCATTCCTTGATCGAGATTATCTTCTTACACCAGCTGGAGAAGAAAGGGGTTTCATGGGATTCATTCATTAGCCATGCAGATTTCGCCACTGTCCCTCCTGTTCATGTGTCTCCTACTCAGCCTGTCCATCGCCCGGTGCCTTTGTCTCGTAGGCCTACCCCTAAAAAACTCAAGATGACCACTGGGCAGCCAAGTCAACAGGGAGAAGGAGAGGGCAGTGAACCACAGGGAGGAAAAGAAGGTAGTGAACAGCAGCAGCCAGATTTTGAGGGACAACAGCGATTGGAGGTTGATGAGCGAGCGGCGAGGAGCACGGGGAAGAGGGACGGTGGCAGTTTTGAGGGACCACGGCGGTACAGGCGGGTGGGCGGCGGCGGCTAGAATTTGAAGGTCGGCGGCGAGATACAAGGAAGAGGGACAGCAGCAGACAGAAATTGAAGAACAGCAAGTTGAGCAAACAATTGAAGCACCTTTTGAGCCACAAACTGGACAGGATATTGAGGAAGGATAGCAAGCTGAAGCTGCCTCCTTGACAGTGACCAAAGCTGTTCTTAAAAAGAGGAAATTGCCCAAAAGGACAACTTATAGCTTGCCAAGGAGAAAAAGCGCCAGATTTGCCTTCAAAGGCAAAAGCATAGTTGGAGAAAGCGCCAAGCATGGAGGTAAATCGGCTGTCATCCCTATCCCAAGCGATGACAGTGACAATGAGGCCCGCCTCCTTGAAAACCTCCTCATTCACAAAGAGGGGGAAATTGAGGTGTTACAAGGAGATCTTCAAAGGGCGAGGAATTTCAACCACTTCTTAGAGGTTGAAAACAAGCAAATGAAGTATCATGCAGCTATTCATGAGGCAGGCGATCAGGAAGTACAAAAGGAGGCGTAAGAAAAGGCGCAGAAGTAAGAATTGAAGAGCTCATTGGCGAGTTTGATGATGGAGGAGGAAGACCGGCCTAGGCGAAAAGAGGCCTAGAACCATCGGGCTTAGAAGAGCCTTGGAGAACGAGAGCAGAAGAACAAGCTCAATTCGAAGCCTTTCCTCTCACTGCCCTCTTTGAGCAGGAAATTGAGGAAAACAAGGAAGTATGGCTTGAGAGGGCTAAACAGCATTTGGAAACAAAGCTTGAGAAGGAAAACAGGGATCTTGAACTACAGAGAAAGAGGACTCTTCACTTTCAGAAGCTAAATCAGTTTGCCAGGCGAAAATTGAAGGTAGCACAAGAGAAATTGAAGAAGTTGAAGGAGAGGCGCCTAGCACGGAAGGAAGCAAAAAGCATATCAGGCCTTGATATTTTGGCTTCAGCTTCGGAGCATGTTTCTATGGACCCTTGAGGGTCATGCATGCCAATTTTGGGCCTGTTTCGGCAACTTTTTGTTTTTTTGGCATTTTTGGGTTTTTGGCCAAAAAACTCATAAATTCGCCATTTCAGTTTGATGAGTTGTCAAGGGAAGAGAGTGATACCGATGGATGCCATAATTCCATGAGCAGGTCTTCAGCGATTTTCGGGGCATTTGAAGATCATTCGCCCCCTCAAATTGGCGAAAAACACCCTCTTTTTGCACATTCTGCCCGCCATATCAGCAACCTGCTATTTTCTGGGTTTTTGCACACAGGTACAGTTTTGAGGGAGTTTTAGAGATCAGATTGAGGTAATTCAACTTGCGTCGGAAAGTAGACACAGAGAGCTTTCCAACGAGCCATCATGAGCCTCATTTCGACACCGGGAAGGCTGCCATTTGCCTTCAGCATATAGGGGGACCTTTTGAGCATAAATACAAGTATTTTTGTAATTTGAACTCCAAAAATCTGCTTTTCCCAAATGTGCGTTAGGCTATTTTTATCATGGGAAAATCATGTAAAGTCAGTATAATTTCCGTTTTTAGCAGTTTTTTAGATATTTTATTAGATATTTTGTGCCTTGGGCTTTGCAAAGCCTCAAGGACAAGTTTAGATATTTTGACTTGGCAAATGGGATAGCTAGTTGCTCCATGAGGTTTTCCTCCTTCTAGCCTATTTATCCCATGGTTCTCATTGTAAAT
>CM076572.1:767117789-767379105 GCA_034641835.2 Pinus albicaulis
TCTCATATTCACTTGAGGTTCACCAAAACTCCTAGGGATGCCAAGGACATTGAAGGCGAGGGAAGGCGTGTGAAGGCCGCTAGAGCGTGATGGTGCAAAGTAGGTTCGTGTAAAAGAACTGTGAGAGATTACAAACAGAAAAAAAAAATCAACAAGGCCAGTCAGCCTGTTGTTGCTGTTGCAAGCTTTGATTTGTGTCTATATACAGCCAGGAATCCTCCAGATGATATCTTGTTCTTCAAGAAGCTATTACTGGTAAATGCTAGTACAATCGATCTCATGAAAGAAATCTAAGTCCATGAGATTTATGTAAGCAAAATATTTTGAGATCAATAAAGAGAAAATCTTTCCACATTCTTGAGTAACTGAAACTCTGAACTTTATATTGTCTGTTGAGGTAGTATCTGTCTCTCTCATATTCACTTGAGGTTCGCCAGAGGTTCTCCAGAGGTTCGTGAAAACTCCTAGGGATTCCAAGGCCGCTGAAGGCGAGGGAAGCCGTGTGAAGGCTGCTTTAGCATGACGGTGCAAAGTAGGTTCGTGTATGGGTTCGTGTAAAGGAACTGTGAGAGATTAAAAACAGAAAAAATACTCAACAAGGCCAGTCAGCCTATTGTTGCTGTTGCAAGCTTCGATTTGTGAAGCCCCTGCGTAAAATTGGTATCAGAGCCAAAAAGGTTATTTGGTTCGTGAAAGGTTAGTACTCAAGATCAAATACTCTTTATTTGAATAATGGACCCTTTCAGAAAACCTATTTATTTCCGAGAATTAGATGAAAAGGAAAAAATTGAAGAGAATCCCCTTTGAGATATGTTTGCTACTGCATCTAGTAGAGTTTTAAATTCTTTTGAGCTTGTATATGAAGAAACTAATCCATCTGCAAGATGGAAACTCCCTAGTATATCTGCTTAAGAAGTCTATTCATATGTGTCAGGTTTTCATCTAGTAGCCGCCACTAGAATATCAATAAAAGAATCTATTAGTTCTATCCTAGAAAATTCAGATTGCATTCAGTCTATTCCCCTTCTTGACCCAAAGCAGCTTCAAGCAGAAGCAAAGAAATTAAAAACAGAGTATTTGCATTTGGGATGCATCAGAGTAGGGATCAGTGCTTTAACGCACTAAGGGCTAGACAGTTATGTCCTGACTACTGTGAGAGATATAACTCACAATAAATACACTGATTCTATCATTGAAGGAATTGTGGCCCCATTATCAAATGGTCCTATTTGGTTTGACTGTTATCCAAAATTTTCAGTCTATATATTTGATGAAACCATTGATAAAATTCTATAGCTTCAAATACAGACTTCAAGGTTTGACATGTTGAAGAAAAGAAACAATATAGCTATTCAGACCAGAGGTTGTTTCAGACATACAAACACCCTCTATCCAGCTGTCCTCCACACACCCAGTAGAGACTCAAAGACAAGTGTGGTTGTTCTTACTGATTCAAAAAATCAAAAAATAGAGCACCAAGCCATCAAATGGGAAGATCTGAACTTCCTAGAACACTAGGTCATCCCAAATCCAAAACCCATTACTGCAAAGAATATCACTTCTGCGAATATTCGAGAAGATCAATCCTCTGCTGTCTTATATTTTCCCAGAAGGTCAACCATTGACAGAAAAAGGATTGAAGAAGCCTGCTGGAAGTCTTCCCTGTACAAAGACCCCCAAATTGAAGATACTGCTTGTTCAAGTTTAGCCTTAAAATCTTGTAAACATATTTCCTTATTTGAGTTTGCCCAGCTTGTTAATTTCAATTCAGTTGAAGTTTCTTGTCCAGAATGCAAAGCCTAGTCAACCTCAGTAGTCTTGCCTATTTGGTCAATCATGAAAATCATCATCCCAAAATGGGTGAAGCCCTAGCTTCCACTTCAGTTAACTCGTCTCCTAATCCCAAGTGTTGTGACATTCCTTTTCCTCATGATTCAGACCATGTATTAATGATGCATGAATTACCTTCTTTGGAAAATGAAGATCCAATATTGAATGAAATGTTTAGTAGAATGGGGCCACCAAATATGCCTAAATATGGTCTTGGCTACCTTGAATAGATGAACGATTTAATCCCTCAATCCAGATTCAAGGATCTTCCAAAAGAATGCAAGAAACCCTCTGTCACAGAGATGCATAAATTCTTCACTCTCATGGATGGATGCAAAAAGCATCAGGTTTCAACCCAGTGGATAAAAGAAATGTTGAACTGGGATATATATACCCATCCTGACGCTGAGTCCTTTGGCCTCACCCATTCAAGTGAAAAAAAAATCAGATTATCAGTAGAATGGAAAGAGTACACGGAGAAATCAAACTCCTGGATATCCTTTTATTCATGGAAAAGGATAAAACAATCTGAAATTGTTTTGATGACAGATGCATCCACATCCTCTTTTGAACATTCCTGGTCGGCTCTGGATGGTAGTAATATTGAGACTGCTACTACCTTCCCTCCCTACAAAGGAATCATCCTAGGATAAGCTCAGAACACTGCAAAAGCCATTCCCTTTGTGTTAAAGGATGATAATGATCTTGGTATAGATGGCAGAATACAGAAAGCCAGTGAACATTTATACTCGTCAAATACAACCATAACAGGTCTTGAAAGGAATGTTGCCAAGACTATCTTTGTTAAAGAACAGTTTGACAAGTTACAAGTCTCTGCAAATGATGTGAATAATGCTTTAAATAATGTTTAGTTTGATACTTCTCTTTTGAAATATTATACTAGAGAGTCCCTTTGTAAGATAGATGAAGTAGAATGCAAAGTTGTGCAGGAGGCACATTCTACTTGAGGACTCATTTCTAAGTTATCTGAAAAATTCGAGAAGTTAAATCCTTCTAAAATAGATAAGCCTGTTCCAGCCTCTTTTCTACATAAAATACATGTACATATCCAGAATCCTGTCAGCTTAGTTGACAAATTTTCCCATTTTTTCCCAAAAGAGGTGGGACAATCTTCCCAAAGAACTATAGAAGAAAAAGTTTCTCTTGCCTCATTATTCAAAGAGTCAGATAAAGAATCTGATAAATAATCAGAAGCCCAGGTTTTCCCAGTATATGAACCTTTGGAAAGTCAGTTCACCAGATACTCTGCACCTGACCTCAGTGGTATTGGTAAACTTCTAGAGACCCATAGCTTCTATCCTGACTGTCACAGAGAGTGGAATGTAGATAATCTCAGCATGGGACAAATCAGACAAATGATAGACTTAATGATCACTGAGTATAAAGTCATGTGTCTGAGAGGGAAAATAGAGGTAGAGGCCTGTAAGGCACTCATACAATGTTTCACAGGACATTGTTAAGATGGTGGGAAGTAGAGACATTTGTAGCACTGATTTCAAAGATGGAAACAAAAGTTTTGAAAGATGAAGTGGGAGATATAATTTTTAATTATGATGGAACACCAACTAATAACATGATTGGAGCTCTAACCTCCATGATCATTGAGCATTGGTGTGGCACTGAGTCTGTTGTTATAGATAAAAATGAAATTATTTTGATTAATTTGAAATGTATGAAGATGAGCCAATATGAAGATTTCCATAGAGATTGGATGCAAAGGATATTCCTTGTAAAAGATCCTAAGAACCTCTTATGGAAACATGTATACCTTGCAGCCTTGCCTTCTAAATTGGTAGATTATATTAAGCTGCAAGAATTCTTCCAATTTCCTTTTGAAACATATACTTGGGGCGAGATTTATTCAATCATCACCAAAGCCTTAGTTAGTCTTTGTACTAGCTATAAGATGAATAAATCTTTAGAAAAAATTTCAAGATTGCCAGACAGCAAATCCATTTGCAGCAAATATGGCATCACTATTGATGACCCCCTTGTTAAAAGAAGAAAATAAAAAAGAAAGGCTAAAAAGGCTCAAAAGCAAGAAAAATTCATCAATAGAAATAATAGCTGAAGAATCTTCTCTAGGCCATCTCAGAAAAAGGGATACTATAAGTATGTCCCTAAGACACACTATTATAAGCCATTAGACATTCATCTTAAGAGTCATAAAAATGAAAATATGAATCATATTACTTGCTGGTTATGTGGTAAGCCTGGCCACACTGCAAACAGATGCCCTGATGGTGATGAATCAAAGAAAAAAAGAGGCAGAAAGTCTCAGCCTCTCAATAATGGTAAGACAGTGGTGAAATTTGAAGACAAATGCAGAAAGTGTGGATCTTCACACCACAAGACTGAAAATTGTCCAAGTTTGGTAATTCAACAGCAACAGGTTGTTGAATATTCTTCTGATACATGCAATGAATCTTCCTCTTCCAGCTCCTAAATTGAAGAATTACAAGCTCATTTACAGTGTTTCTGTTCAGATTCTGACAATTGTAATTGCAACTATTCTTTTTATTCCGAATCTGCTTATTCATCTGATATTTCTTATTAAGAACAAACAGGCCTCTCGCAGCCAAAGCAAAAATTTCTTATGGCCCAGACATATGATGATGAGATAAAAATCTTTGCTCAAATTAGGGCAATGGAAGAAGGAGATCTGAAAAATAAATTACTTGAGACATTTATGTCCCAAGTATCATCCACCAGTAAAAGTGCTAGCAAGAAGCCGCTCTTCATAGAAGCTTCTTTCGAGCATAATACAAAAGCCTATCAAAGGGATCAGCTGCAGAACAAAGTTCGTTCACTCACTTTGGGGGAGGTGAGTAGAGAAATTCACATGCTTAAATCTAAAATTTCTGTTTTGAAATCCCAAGTTGCAAAGTTAGAAAAAGGGAAATAGGAAATGGCACAGTGTGTTTCGGGTCACTGCACTAATTACACTCTGCAAAGTGCACCATTCACAGAATCTAAAGTTGAGATCCTTGAAGGAAAACAAGATCCTACAATAGGATTCAGGGAGATGCATGTTCTAGCAATAGAATACCAGCAGCATCATGTTCAAGTAAAAATTTTTATTAAAGGAGAAATGTTTTCTCTTACAACACTTCTAGATTCTGGTGCAGATGTAAACATCTTCAATAAAAAATCCATCCCCTCCAAGTACTGGGTTTCAGCCTCCAGGAAAATAATAGGGTTAGGTGAAAAAACCCTACAATATGAAGTCCCTAAAGCTGCTGTCTGTTTTGATTCCCATTGTATCAAATTGAAATTTGCAGTAGGAGACATTCCTGTAGATTGTATTTTAGGAAATGTCTTCCTAGCAGCAGTTGAACCACATGGCTCAATCAGATTAGAAAATAACAGAGCTGGCTACTTCATCACTGTACCAACTTCAGATGGAAAGTTTAAAAGAATTCATATGCCCTATATTTCAAATCCTAGGGTATCTACTATGGTACAGGCTATGCAGGAGCTCAAAAACGCTGAAACAAAATTATCAGAGCTCAAGGACCTCAAATCCACCATTCATATCGGGGAACAATTGAAAACCCCTGAAATTCAGAGAAAATTATATGAAATCAAAACAAAAATAGAAACATAATGTTGCTTCGAAGAGCCCAATGCTTTCTGGCATAGGAAGCAACACTTTGTAGAACTGCCATATAAAACTGAATATACAGGCAGACCCTGTAAGTCTAAAGCTATTCCCATGAACAAAGAATACAGGGATTTATGTGAAAAGGAAATAAACCAGCTTTTGAGCAAAAAATTAATTAGAGAATCCAATAGCCCATGGAATTGCTATGGATTCTATGTAAATAAAAGGTCTGAACAAATCAGAGGAATGCCAAGGCTAGTAATAAATTACAAACCTATGAACTCAGTCCTTGCTGATGATACATACCCAATTCCAAACAAAGGAGATCTGTTGGGTAGAATAGCTTGTGCAAAAATATTTTCCAAGTTTGATTTAAAGTCTAGATTTTGGCAAGTTGCAGTTGTAGAAAAAGATAAATTCAAAACTGCCTTCAGCATTCCAGCAGGTCACTATGAATGGAATGTCATGCCATTCAGTCTCAAGCACGCTCCATCAAAGTTCCAGAAGGTTATGGATTCAATATTCAAACCTTACTTAGATTGGTTGCTTGTCTATATAGATGACATTCTTATTTTTTCTAAAAATATTCAGGACCACTTTAAACATATACATATTTTTATAAAGTTGGTCAAGCAGAATGGTCTAGTACTTAGCAAGAAGAAGATTGATATATTCCATAATTTAGTAAAATTTTTAGGATACACCATCCAGAATGGGAAAATTTCTCTGCAAAGTCATGCAATAGAATTTGCAGATAAATTCCCTGACATCATTCTTGATAAACTCAACTTCAAAGATTCTTAGGATGTCTAAATTATGTTGGGAATTTTTATAAGGATTGTGCAATAGACAGATCTCTATTAAATCAGAGATTAAGAAAAAATCGTTCGCCTTGGACAAATAATCATACAACTGCTGTCAGAAATATTAAAGCCAAGGTAAAAACTCTGCCAATTTTATATGTTGCTGATGACAATTGCTCAAAAATTGTTCAAACATATGCTCACCTCCTTCTGACCAGATGACTGATATGTCTAAAAAATCATTTGCCAATGACTGTTCGGCCTCATGGGAAGTTGACATACTTTTTTAGTATACCATTTCATGTATCCATTTACTTCCTTTTGGGTATACTTGGCGTTTTAGAACAAGATGCATTGGATCAGAATGATTTTTTAGGTTTGCATCAAGAACTTTAGTTTCTCTTAGCTGCCATGTTGGCCTCCATTCATCTTTGTATTATGACCATTTTTTGTCTTCTGGAATGGATCTTAGGATTTCTCTTTGGTGACTTTGATCCCATTTAGTGACTATTACCATGACGTGTTCTTGTTCTTATGGCTGGATGAATTCCCTGCTTAGGAAGTCAGGTAAGAAATTTTCTGAACCCTTAATGTGTTCTACATTAAAGTCAAAATTTGCGAACAAAAGTTGCCATTTGGCGAATTTTACCTCGCCGAGATTTTTAATGTCCTTAGTAAGGACTTTCTTCAAGGCCGATGCATCAGTTCTTAATAATAATTTCTTATTGACAAGGTGAATTGCAAACTTGTCAATGGAGTTCCAGGCGGCCTTTACCTCCCTTTCTATTACAGAGTAGTTTTTCTCTGCTGGGCTCCAGGTTCTGGAGGTGAACTGGACTATTTTTTCTGTCTTATCCTTCTTCTGCTTCAATACACCTCCCCAACCAATGTCGCTTGCATCTGTTTCAACAATTTTTGAGGAATTGTCATCAACAACATATAAAATTGGCAAAGTTTTTACCTTGGCTTTAATATTTCTGACAGCAGCTGTATGATTATTTTTCCAAGGTGAAGGATTTTTTCTTTATCTCTGATTTAACAGAGATCTGTCTGTTGCACAATCCTTATAAAATTTCCCAACATAATTTAGACATCCTAAGAATCTTTGAAGTTGAGTTTTATCAAGAATGATGTCAGGGAATTTATTTGCAAATTCTATTGCATGACTTTGCAGAGGAATTTGCCCATTTTGGATGGTGTGTCCTAAATTTTTTACTAAATTCTGGAATATATCAATCTTGTTCTTGCTATGTACCAGATCATTCTGCTTGACCCACTTTATAAAAATCTGTATATGTTTAAAGTGGTCCTGAATATTTTTAGAAAAAATAAAAATGTCATCTATATAGACAAGCAACCAATCTGAGTAAAGTTTGAATATTGAATCCATAACCTTCTGGAACCTTTATGGAGCGTGCTTGAGACCGAATGGCATGACATTCCATTCATAGTGACCTACTAGAATGCTGAAGGCAGTTTTGAATTCATCTTTTTCTGCAACTGCAACCTGCCAAAATGCAAACTTTAAATCAAACTTGGAAAATATTTTTGCACCAGCTATTCTACGCAGCAGATATCCTTTGTGTGGAATTGGGTATGTATCATCAGCAAGGACTGAGTTCAGAGGCTTGTAATTTATTACTAGCCTTGGGATTCCTCTGATTTGTTCAAACCTCTTATTTACATAGAATCCATAGCAATTCCATGGGCTATTGGATTCTCTAATTAATGTTTTGCTCGAAAGTTGGTTTATTTCCTTTTCACATAATCCCTATATTCTTTGTTCATGGGAATAGCTTTAGACTTACAGGGTCTGCCTGTATATTTAGTTTTATATGGCATTTCTACAAAGTGTTGCTTCCTGTGCCAAAAAGCATTGGGCTCTTCTGAGCAACATTCTGTTTCTATTTTTGTTTTGATTTCAGAGATTTTTCTCTGAATTTCAGGGGTTTTCAACTGTTCCCCTATATGAATGGTGGATTTGAGGTCCTTGAGCTTTGATAATTTTGTTTCAGCCTTTTTGAGCTCCTGCATAGCCTGTACCATAGTAGATACCCTAGGATTTGAAATACAGGGCATATCAATTCTTTTAAACTTTCCATCTGAAGTTGGTACAATGATGAAGTAGCCAGCTCTGTTATTTTCTAATCTGATTGAGCCATGTGGTTCAACTGTTGCTAGGAAGACATTTCCTAAAATACAATCTATAGGAATGTCTCCTACTGCAAATTTCAATTTGATACAATGGGAATAAAAACATACAACAGCTTTAGGGACTTCATATTGTAGGGTTTTTTCACCTAACCCTATTATTTTCCTAGAGGCTGAAACCCAGCACTTGGAGGGAATGGTTTTTTTATTGAAGATGTTTACATCTGCACCAGAATCTAGAAGTGCTGTAAGAGAAAAAATTTCTCCTTTAATACAAATTTTTACTTGAACATGATGCTGCTGGTATTCTATTGCTAGAACACGCATCTCCCTGAATCCTATTGTAGGACCTTGTTTTCCTTCAAGGATATCAACTTTAGATTCTGTGAATGGTGCACTGTGCAGAGTGTAATTAGTGCAGTGACCCGAAACAGGCTGTGCCATTTCCTGTTTCCCTTTTTCTAACTTTGCAACTTGGGATTTCAAAACATAAATTTCAGATTTAAGCATGTGTATTTCTCTACTCACCTCCCCCAAAGTGAGTGAACGAACTTTGTTTTGCAGCTGATCGCTTTGAGAGGCTTTTGTATTATGCTCGAAAGAAGCTTCTATGAAGAGCGGCTTATTGCTAGCACTTTTACTGGTGGATGATACTTGGGACATAAATGTCTCAAGTAATTTATTTTTCAGATCTCCTTCTTCCATTGCCCTAATTTGAGCAAAGATTTTTAGCTCATCTTCATTTGTCTAAGCCATAAGAACTTTTTGCTTTGGCTGCAAGGGGCCTGGCTGTTCTTCATAAGAAATATCAGATGAATAATCAGATTCAGAATGAGAAGAATAGTTGCAATTACAATTGTCAGAATCTGAATAGAAACACTATAAATGAGCTTGTAATTCTTCAATTTAGGAGCTGGAAGAGGAAGATTCACTGCATGTATCAGAAGAATATTCAACAACCTGTTGCTGTTGAATTACCAAACTTGGACAATTTTCAGTCTTGTGGTGTGAAGATCCACACTTTCTGCATTTTTCTTCAAATTTCACCACTATCTTACCTTTATTGAGAGGCTGAGACTTTTTGCCTCTATTTTTCTTTGATTCATCACCATCAGGGCATCTGTTTGCAGTGTGGCCAGGCTTACCACATAACCAACAAGTAATCTGATTCATATTTTCATTTTTATGACTCTTAAGATGAATGTCTGATGGCTTATAATAGTGTGTCTTAGGGACATACTTATAGTATCCCTTTTTCTGAGATGGCCTAGAGGAGATTCTTCTGCTATTATTTCCGTTGATGAATTTTTCTTGATTTTGAGCCTTTTTAGCCTTTCTTTTTGATTTTCTTCTTTCAACAAGGGGGTCATCAGTAGTGATGCCATATTTTATGCAAATGGATTTACTGTCTAGAAATCATGAAATTTTTTCTAAATATTTATTCATCTTAGAGCTAGTACAAAGACTAACTAAGGCTTTGGTGATGACTGAATAAATCTCGCCCCAGGTATATGTTTCAAAAGGCAACTGGAAGAATTCTTGCAACTTAATATAATATACCAGTTTAGAAGGAAATGCTTCAATGTATACCTGTTTCCATAAGAGGTTCTTAGGATCTTTTACAAGGAAGATCCTTTGCATCCAATCTCTATGGAAATCTTCATATTGGCTCATCTTCATACATTTCAAGTTCATCAAAATGATTTCATTTTTATCTGTAACAACAAACTCAGTGCCACACCAATGCTCAATGATCATGGAGGTTAGAGCTCCAATCATGTTATTAGTTGGTGTGCCATCAGAATTAAAAATTATATCTCCCACTTCATCTTTCAAAATTTCTGATTCCATCTTTGAAATTAGTGCTGGAGATGTCTCTACTTCCCACCATCTTAACAATGTTCCTGTGAAACATTGTATGAGTGTCTTACAGGCCTCTACCTTTGTTTTCCCTCTCAGACACATGACTTTATACTCAGTGATCATTAAGTCTATCATTTGTCTAATTTTTCCCATGATGAGATTATCTACATTCCACTCTCTGTGACAGTCAGGATAGAAGCTATGGGTCTCTAGAAGTTTACCAATGCCACTGAGGTCAGGTGAAAAGTATCTGGTGAATTGACTTTCCAAAGGTTCATATACTGGGAAAACCCGGGCTTCTGATTCTTTTTCAGATTCTTTATTTGACTCTTTGAATAATGAGGCAAGAGAAACTTTTTCTTCTGAAGTTCTTTGGGAAGATTGTCCCACTTCTTTTGGGAACAAATGGGGAAATATTTTAACTGAGTTGACAGGATTCTGGATATGTACATTTCTTTTATGTAGAAAAGAGGTTGGAACATGCTTATCTATTTTAGAAGGATTTAACTTCTCGAATTTTTCAGATAACTCAGAAATGAGTCCTCGAGTAGAATGTGCCTCCTGCACAACTTTGCATTCTACTTCATCTATCTTACAAAGGGACTCTCTACTATAAGATTTCAAAAGAGGAGTATCAAACTGAACATTATTTAAAGCTTTATTCACATCATTTACAGAGACTTGTAACTTGTCAAACTGTTCTTTAACAAAGATAGTCTTGGCAACATTCCTTTCAAGACCTGTTATGGCTGTATTTGACCAGTTTAACTGTTCACTAGCTTTCTATATTATGCCATCTATACCAAGAGAATTATCATCCTTTAACACAAGGGGAATGGATTTTGCAGTGCTCTGAGCTTTCCTAGGATGATTCCTTTGTAAGGAGGGAAGGTAGTAGCAGTATCAATATTACTACCATCCAGAGCTGACCAGGAATGTTCAGAAGAGGATGTGGATGCATCTGTCATCAAAAATATTTCAGATTGTTTTATCCTTTTCCATGAATAAAAGGATATCTAGGAGTTTGATTTCTCCATGTACTCTTTCCATTCTACCGATAATCTGATTTTTTCTTCACTTGAATGGGTGAGGCCAAAGGACTCAACCTCAGGATGGGTATATATATCCCAATTCAACATTTCTTTTATCCACTGGGTTGAAGCCTGATGCTTTTTACATCCATCCATGAGAGTGAAGAATTTATGCATCTCTGTGACAGATGGTTTCTTGCAGTCTTTTGGAAGATCCTTGAATCTGGATTGAGGGATTAAATCGTTCTTCTGTTCAAGGTAGCCAAGACCATATTTAGGCATATTTGGTGGTCTCATTCTACTGAACATTTCAGTAAATCTTGGATCTTCAGTTTCCAAAGAAGGTAATTCATGCATCATCAATACATGGTCTGAATCATGAGGAAAAGGAATGTCAGAACACTTGGGATTAGGAAACGGGTTAACTGAAGTGGAAGCTCGAGCTTCACCTGTTCTGGGATGATGATTTTCATGAATGAACAAATAGGCAAGACTACTGAGGTTGACTAGGCTTTTGCATTCTGGACAAGAAACTTCAACTAAAATGAAATTAACAAGCTGGGAAAACTCAAATAAGGAAATATTTTTACAAGATTTTAAGGCTAAACTTGAACAAGAAGTATCTACAATTTGGGGGTCTTTGTACAGGGAAGACTTCTGGCAGGCTTCTTCAATCCTTTTTCTGTCAATGGTTGACCTTCTGGGAAAATATAAGACAATAGGGGATTGATCTTCTCGAATATTGGCAGAAGTGATATTCTTTGTAGTAATGGGTTTTGGATTTGGGATGACCTAGTGTTCTGGGAAGTTCAGATCTTCCCATTTGATGGCTTGGTGCTCTATTTTTTGATTTTTTGAATCAGTAAGAAGAAACACACTTGTCTTTGAGTCTCTACTGGGTGTGTGGAGGATAGCTGGATAGAGGGTGTTTGTATGTGTGAAACAACCTATGGTCTGAATAGCTATATTGTTTCTTTTCTTCAACATGTCAAACCCTGAAGTCTGTATTTGAAGCTGTAGAATTTTATCAATGGTTTCATCAAATACATAGAAAGAAAAGTTTGGATAACAGCCAAACCAAACAGGACCATTTGATAATGTGGCCACAATTCCTCCAATGATAGAGTCAGTGTATTTATTGTGAGTTATATCTCTCACAGTAGCTAGGACATAAGTGTCTAGCCCTTAGTGCGTTAAAGCACTAATCCCTACTCTGATGCATCCCAAATGCAAATACTGTGTTTTTAATTTCTTTGCTTTTGCTTGACGCTGCTTTGGGTCAAGAAGGGGAATAGACTGTATGCAGTCTGAATTTTCTTGGATAGAACTAATAGATTCTTTTATTGATATTATAGTGGCGGCTACTAGATGAAAAGTTGACACATCTGAATAGACTTCTGAAGCAGATATACTAGGGAGTTTCCATCTTGCAGATGGCTCAGTTTCTTCATATACAAGCTCAGAAGAATTTAAAACTCTACTAGATGCAGTAGAAAACATATCTCGAAGGGGATTCTCTTCAGTTTTTTCCTTTTCATCTAATTCTAGGAAAGAAATAGATTTTTTGAAAGGGTCCATTCTTCAAATAAAGAGTATTTGATCTTGAGTACTAACCTTTCAAGAACCAAATAACCTTTTTGGCTCTGATACCAATTTTACGCAGGGGCTTCACAAATCGAAGATTGCAACAGCAACAACAGGCTGACTGGCCTTGTTGAGTCTTTTTTCTATTTTTAATATCTCGGATTTCCTTTACACGAACCCATACATGAACCTACTTTGCACCGTCACGCTCTAGCGGCCTTCACACGGCTTCCCTCGCCTTCAACGACATTGGCGTCCCTAGGAGTTTTCGCGAACCTATGGCGCACCTCTTGCGAACCTCAAGTGAATGTGAGAGAGACAGATAGTACCTCAACAGAAAATATAAAGTTCAGAGTTTCAGTTACTCAAGAATGCAGAAATTTTTTCTCTTTATTGATCTCAGAATATTTCGCTTACATAAATCTCATGGACTCAGATTTCTTTCCTGAGATTGACTGTACTAGCATTTACCAGTAATAGCTTCTTGTGGAACAAGATAGCATCTGGAGGCTTCCTGGCTGTATACAAACTTAGTCTAAAAAAATAAGATACTTACAACATGCATAGACAATACTAGACTATAGATCTGGCCACTTTAGGTTCTCACTAGTGCCTAGCACACTGATGCGCATGATTCTCATATCGACCTATAAACTTGAGTTACAACTTCGAGATGCAAGCAGATCAAGATTAAAGCTCGTAGATGCAAAGCATGAACATTTTAGACTCTGACTCTAAAACACACACACCAAACTCTCACAACCGATTCCGATTGAATGTGCCTTACCCTCCTTATATAAGATGTGAGGGGGGACAAAAAATCAATTCAGATCTGACAAGATCTAAGACGTGGAAGAGGAATCATTGTTTTCGAGTAACGCTGAGTCGACATCTGCACTGAGATTCCATCTTCCGGAAAGACATGTGAGTGCAAAACAAAGTGGATGCCTTTTTGGTACAGAAGGCCCACGAGAAAACTATTACAAGTAGTTAGACGGAGGATACTTTTTTACCGGAAAAGTCCTCAAGAAAAACCAGTCACTTTAATCCCGTGACTGGGAGACAGTACATAGTGGAGAATTTTATTTTAGTGGAGTCCACGAGAACCACTTTCTGCAGGGTCATCCAAAATTTGTATCCCGGGAAATCTGTACCTTTTGTAGGTTGCATCATTCCATGCTTTGGTGTAGATTCTCCGGACAATCATAGGCCTGTTCAAAACAACTTGATACTTAATCTTTGTCATCACCAGCCATTCATGATGTTGTCTCATGAATTATTTTAAAACTTCATTATCTTGTAGGTGATGAAGGTCTCTTACAGTCTGGCAGGGTGTATGAAAACATTCACCAATTCTATTTTCGATGCACCATGCACATTCATTCTGGAAATAGGATTCATAAAAATGGGGGTCTATAGCAGTTCTGTTAACCCCATAATCATTCCACCAATCCTGCAACCAAAGAGGCTGCAAGTCGCTTTGCATGATCCATGTGGCACCAAATTTGAGTTTGGTATAATGGGTTTCATTTTTTCCATCTTTGTTCAGAAGATCCCACCACAGTTTTTTGTATCCTGAAAAATTATAGGTGGTGTAAGGAGAAATATTATTTAGTGTTAAAAGTATTATAATAAATTTATTTTTGAATTGATTTAACATTATGATTTTTATTACTATCATGCTATTAGTAAAAATAATATATTATAGCTAAATTAAATAAGAGTCCAAATAATAATATTATATATTATTACTATTATGGTATTAGTGAAAATAATAATAATATGGTAAGAAGAACTATAAAATATGGTTTTTATTTATATTATATTATTAAAATAGTAATTAGAGGGGGTGGAAAAATTATTATTATATTATTAATCAATTATATTATATTAATTAAATTGGATGAAAATTATTATATATTAAGGGTTTTGGCCTAGCCGATTGCCATTTGTGGCTCTCTTTGCCTCGCAACGAGATTTTTCAATCTGTAATAGTGCATACCTGCATCCCAATGGAGAAGTCAGCGAATCTTGAAGAAATGGTAGCTAGTTCTGCATGTATTTCTTCGTAGGCAAACCAAGCCAGAGTTTCTTATAGTATCGTGATAAAATCTGAAACTACTTTTCCAATTGTTCACAAAGCTCCTGCTTTTAATGTCCCTTTGGGGGATGAAATCATTAGAAACACAAAATATATTTAGAAATTGGTTTGGTCTGTAGATTTAATGGATTTTGGACATTGTTGACTGATCTACATAAGTGGATTTTTGATACATAGAAACCCCTATTGTCTCTAGATCTGAATATTTTCCCTCTAGCTCATGGTTTTTTTGGTGTTCTATTTGCTAACCACAAGGATAAGAAGATCATCTGGGATCATGGGCCCTCATTTTAGGGAAGTGTTGGTATCTTCATGCATCCATGGTGATCTGAATTGGATCACTATATTGTTTTTCATTCATATTAACCATTTTAGAGTGGAAAAAGTGGAGGAAAAATCTCACGGGACCATTTTTACCAACGTGACACAGTTTGGAAAAATGGGGTCTCAAATCTTCTGAGGTGTTTTGAGGCATCAAACAATTTTTTTTGGGAGTAACACTTTTCCACTTTTGCAAAACACCTCTTTTTTCCTATTCTACACACTTAAACCTTTCCAACAATGCAAGAATCGTGTTAATCAGAGTCTATATGCAAAAGTTATGTCACTTAGAAGTTGACCTTCCTATTTTCACCACCATAATTCGAGAGGATGTCACATTAACCCTCATAATTCATGGAAAAGGGCCTATCCACATTATTGTGATGAGAAAACTTTAGAAGAGTCCATATTGTAACTATGGTTAAGAGATGAGGGAGTCAAACCTAAGCAATAGTAGGTTATTGGGTTATGTTATAACTAGGCCACTAGGAGGAAAAGTGGTTCCATTATTTCGAGTGCATTTGTTCCATAGTTGAGCAAAAATATCCAATAGGGATAAGAGATAGAGAACACAAAGGATTTTTGTGTTATATTATCCCATAAGCCACAAGCCACAATCCATACTTCTTTGTACTCGTAGCCATATTTCCATTCAGAGAAAAAGAGAGAAGCAACCCCACCTTCCAGTTGGGTTTTTCTCCCGAACGGGTTTCCTAGGTCATATCATGTGTCAAATGTGTTTGTGAGATTTTATTTTGACATTCTATATTTTCTACATAATTTTAATTCACATGCATACATTATTAAAAATAATCTACATATGTATAAATCTAAAGAGATATAAAACTGTAATAGTGCATGTTTTGTAACTTTCAAATACAATTTTATCAGATCAGTTGTGATGCAGTGTCCAATGGAATATCCATGACAATTTACATATCATATTGGTATCATAGTAGGTTTCTTTGGGTATATTGTGGATATTTTCAAGGGATCTAGATTGGTTGGGCCAAAATTCATAAAACCCTAATCATGACCGACGAATATGTGAATAACCATTGTGATCTTACAGAGGAGAGGTTTTTGTGGTTGGAACAACAAGTCACTGCTATAAATCATAATGAAAATATTCTTTTGATGACCTTGATAAATAAGCTTGGGATATTTGGAGAGGCTCGGGGTGCTAATGTAAAGGAAAAATTAGAGGGGGGAATGAGGAGATCAGGAAGAAACATCGAATCATTCGAGGAAAGGACTCTAAAAAATTAACCCAGTTTGAGTGTCATGAATCATTCATAGTACTAGTTAAAAATGAAGTGAAGGTTGATATCAAGTTGTACCAAGGCAAGATCGACACTCTAACGCTAAATACTAGGTTACAACAACTGGAAGTGTATTTAAGTGTCAACCAAAATTGAGGAAGAAAAAATATTCCTTTCTAAAATTAAAGGGCCATGCCCTAACTTGGTGGGAAATCCACACAAATACCTTGAGGTTGTAGGGAGATCCTCTAGTGACTAAGTGGGAGGACTTCAAAACCCTCATAAATTCACAGTTTTACCCTATTGGGTATGAAGAGGACTAGTGGATCCAGTAGCATTACCTCAGGAAAAAGTATGGGAAACACATGCAAGAGTACACCACAAATTTAAAAAAGATGGCCATAATGTTGGTATCTCCCCAAAGAACCCATATACACTTCTCAAATATTTTGGGGGTCTACACCGCCATCTGTGGGATCAAGTGATGTTTTTCAAGTCAAGATTGGTGGATGAGGCTTGTGTAGAGGCACAATAGCTGGAAAACATAGGACTGAAGAAAGGGAAATCAAGGGAAAATATAAAATACATCAAACATGACACATTAGTGCAAATATCCTAGAAACTACTACAATCACTGTAACATTAACAGTCATACATAGGAGAAGTGTTGGAAGTTGCATCTAGAACTTAACCCAAAGAACAAAAAGAAATATAATAAGAAGAAGAATCTCGTGGCCACTGATTCGAGAAACTAGGTTGAAAGCAACTAGGATGTGGATGAGAAGACTGTGTGTACATTAAAGAAGAAGATACATGGAAGACTACCTTCAAAACTAGACAAGGTTTGTATGATTTGTTAGTCATGCCATTTGGCGTATGTAATGAGCCAGCTACGTTTATGAGATTAATGAATGATGTACTACACCATTTTATAGATTCATTTCTTATTGTTTATTTGGATGATATAATGGGATACAATGAAACCTAGGATGAGCACATATCACATTTAACACAAGTGTTGGAGACATTAAAGAAGCATCAACTACTAGTAAATATCAATAAGTGTGAATTTGCACAACAATATTTGGTGTAACTAGGGTATGTGATAGGCGGAGGAGAGTTGAATATAAATCCTGCAAAGATGGAGGCCATCATGAAATGGCAAGTGACTACTAATGTTTTTGAGGTTAGGAGTTTCATTGGGGAAACACAATACCTGAGTAAATTCATAACCTCATTTTCAACAATATCAGTGCCACTCCACTCTATAACAATAAGTGGCAAGAATTTCCAGTGGGGAAAGGGTAAAAAAAGGGCCTTCGAGGAGTTAAAGAAGAAGACCAGTTAAGCACTAGTTATGGCATTACCAAACTTGTAAGATCCATTTGAAGTGGTGACAAATGTGAGTGGGTATACGATAGGAGAGACCTTGATGTAGGGAGGAAGGCTTGTATGATACCGTTCATAAGTATTTCATGGAGAAATTCTTAAATACGCAACCTACGACAAGGAGCTCTATTCCTTGGTGCAAGCTATGAAGAAGTGGAAGCACTTCTAATGGGAAATGAGACGTTAATCTAAACATATCACTAGCCACTACAGTACCTGTAGGCCTAGAGTAAGCTACGATAGAATAGGCATTAGGTGGATGGGGTTTTTAGAACAGTTTCATTTCGTGATTAAGTAGAATAAGGGAAATAAAAACACCTTGGTCAACATGCTTTCAATACCACCCACATCAAAGATCACAAAATTTGGAACTTTGATGCACATGGAGCCATTCACCCATGATGCATTCAAAGAGGCATATTTAGAGGATGATGACTTCAAGGTGGTGTTTCAACAATTGCAGATTTAGAGTCATGTGCACAATTGCAATAACATCGTTGAATACCATCTCTAGGATGGGTTTCTCTCCAGGTTGGATAAGCTATGTGTTCCTAAAGGTGAGCGGTTGTACCTGATTAGAGAGGCGCACACCTCTAAGGTTGCAGGGAACTTTAATGTAGGTAAGGCAGTAGACAACTTGTAGAGGTATGCATGCAAGAGTAGGTAGCTAGGTTCATAAGAGGATGCGTGCTTTGTTTTACCAACAAGCCTAGCAACAAGAAACATGGTGTATATCATCCCTTTCTTGTACCCTATCGTCCTTGGGAAAACATTTCCATGGAATTTGTTGGATGTTTACCAACAAACAGTAAGGGGCATGACTACTTGTTTGTGGTAGTTGAAGGTTCAACAAGATGTGTGTTCTGATACCCTGTAAAAACACCATCAATGGGAAAGAAGCATAAAACTTGTTATTTCGACAGGTCTAGGTGAAATTTGGGATACCAAGGAGAATCGTTTCAGACAAGGACACAATATTCCTCAATGCATTATGGACTACATATTTGTGGGAGAAGTTGGACACAAAGTTGAAGAGATATACAACATTCCATCCATAGATAGATGGGCAAACAAAAGTAGTTAACATGAATTTGGTGCAACTTTTGAGGGCATACAACTAGAAGCATTCGAAGAACTGGGATGAAATATGGTACATATACAACATTATTACAATAAAGAAATCCAAACTTCTACTGGAAAGTCCCCATTAGAAACTTGTTTTGGATATTTTCCACCTTCACCTTTGGACATTACATATGGGGAGCAAGGAAGAATGATGGAAGATCTTACAAGAGATGTCTTAAGGGCTAAAAAATTTACAGAGAAGATTAGGCAGATCCATCTACACGTACAAGAGACATTGTAGAAGTCACAAGAGACATTAGAGAAATTGAGAGGTCTAAAATTGGTCTCCTAAGGAAAATTATAAAATAATAGTGGAAATAATAAAATAAGATTAGATTACCTCATCAAATTTTGGAGTGAAAAAAGAAAAATTAGTTTTACAAATTGTATTTTCAACTTATCTTCCTACGATTTTACTCAAATTTCGAGCGGGAGCACTCGTTGGATGAAAAATTTAGTGTAGTGAGCTCCATCGAAAGTATTCAACATGGGTAATCAGATACAAAAGTTAAATTCTGCATTCAATGAGTTCTCCCACTTGAAATTTGAGTAAAACCGTATGGTGATAAGTTGAAATTTTTTATTTTTTTTGTATCATTTTACCTTTTTAATCTAAAAATGGTGAATCATCACCCATGGACCGACATCATCATCTTCAATTCTATTGGTTCTTATAAAGTTGTTTTTGGTTTTACCTCAAAATTTCTCTAATGAATACAAGGTCAAGCATGATAACCATAGAACAAAGAAATAATTCAATGTGGGAGACAAAGTATGGCTACAGTTAAACAAAGAGAGGTTATAGGGGCCTGGTAAGAAAATCAAGGATCTATGATATGTTCCCTTCAAGATACTAGAAAAGGTGGATGATAATTCCTATTGACTAAGTTTACCAACATATATGCACATTTAATTAGTTGTGAATGTAGATAATCTGAAACTCTATGAGCCTTCCATGCTAGATCAGGAAAAGGAATAGATCCTACTTTCTGTGGAGGATTTGGAATCATATTCTTAGGCAAAGTTGACAAAAGATATAGTTTTGTAGAAAAGGTCCAAAAATAGAAAACAAGGGAAACATGACCTTTGGAAGATTGGATTTAAAGGACAACTTCCAGGTAAAGCTAAATGTTACACCTGAGAGAAGGCTGAGGATAATTTCTCTCACCTCTTTCAGTAAAATATTTTTCGGATGAAAATCCTCTCAAAATGGGGAGGTGTGATCTAGATTGGATCATTATATAGTTTGTCATCCATCTCAATGCTTTCATAGTGGAAAAATTGGAGGAATAAACTCACAGGAGTATTTTTACTAGTGGGGCCTAGTTCAGCAAATTGGGGTCTAAAACCTTCCGAGAGCATTTTGAGGCATCAATTGACGTTTTTTTTGGGTAAAAAAATGACTCTTTAATGCATCACCCTTTTTTTCCTATTCTAGTGAGAGACGTTTCCAATGGTGCAATAATCGTGTCAATCTGAATATGTATGTGGAAGTTATGCCGCTCAGAAGTTGACCTTCTTGTTTTCACCACCGTAATTCGAGAAGATGCCACATCAACTCCCATAATTCATGAAAAATAGGCTAGCCACGTGATTATGATGAAAAATACTATATAAGGGTCCATATTGTAAATTTGGTTAAGAGTTGAGGTAGTCAAACCTAACCACTAGTAGACTATCGGTTTGTGTTATAACTGGGCAACTAGGAGGAAAAGGGGTTCCCTTCTTTCGAGTGAATTTTTTCCACAGATGAGAAAAAATAGAAAATATGGATAGGTGATAGATCACATAGAGGGTATTTGTGCAATGCAGTAGCCCCCTAGCCATATGCCATAATTCTTTATACTCGCAACCATATTTACATTTAGAGAAAGTGAGTGGAGCAACCTCACCTTCCAGCTAGGTTTTTCTCCCAAAAGGTTTCCTAGGTCATATCGTGTGTCAAAAGTGTTTGTCATATTTTATTTTTTCCTTTGTTTTTTGTATAATTCTAATTCACATGCATACACCATTAAAAATAATACACATATATTTAAATCTAAAGAGATGTAAAACTACAATAGTGTGTATATTTTGGATTTTGTAAGTATAATTTTATAATATATGTCATGAAAAATTATCCCATAGAATGTACATGACAGTTTATAGATCACTTGGTCCCCTTATTTTTATCTGGTTACAACAAAAATTTCCTCAACTCCATTATGGTAAGGCTTCCAAACATTTCCTTGGATATTTGGAATTCCTCTACATTCACTACTATCGGAAATGCAATAGGTAAATATTATAGCTGCATCCTAAGATATGAGAATTTCCATAAAACCACTTATGCTCAAATATTATGTGTGGAGATGGATTTTAACAAGGGTTTTCCTACCGAGATCGACTTAACAACACCATATTACGTATGGGTTTAAACACTTAATTATGAATATGTTTGATTTAGATGCCGCACATGTTATGAAATAAGGCATGTAATTAAAAATTTTCCCAAGGGACTGCAAAATATTAGAGGTTGAAAAAGTAGTCAAGGGCCCAAATGGTGGGAATATGCTTAGTAAAACCATTATATTGTACACATGAAAGAAGAGATCTAGAATATGGAGGAAGAAAATGACAACCAGTAAGAAACAAAAGTCAAAGAGGATCCACAGAATTCAGAAAGAGAGGAGGAACAAGTTCAACAAATCCCCATGAAATATAAATCCCCCACTGATTTTATATGAAATAAGACTAAAAGCACAATCTTTTGGGTTGATCGGGTATATGGAAAAAGTGATAAATTCATCAAATCACACTCTCGGAAGAGCAACACCATGGATCCACTAGAAATCATAGATTGGATCCATGTTGGGAAAAGGGAAAAAACACCTCACCAATGAAAATGAGAAGTCAAACAAATTCTAAACTGTAAGCAGTAATGGAATTCAACTACATTTGGATCTTGAGAGTTTTTTGGAAAATATTTAGTTGGAAGGGGAACAAGTTTTTTGTATGATGAATATCTTGCTTGAGGGTTTGGATTGAGTCACCATGCTCAATTTCAAACCTACAAGGTATACTGGAAATTCTAAAGAAATGTAATGGTTCTGGGTTAGATCTCAACTATATTTTTTAATAACACTCATATCCCTTCCTTAAAAAAGATATTGTATAATAATTATTATTGTTATAGGGCTTCAGTTGTTATTATAATATATTAATATGTAATAATGCAATATAGAATTAGGGTTAGGAGATTGAGAGGTAGGGGTTAATATATAGATTTATAATGTAGTGGGTGAATATGAATATAATTGATCAATATGATTATTGTATTATTTCATATTATTATTATTATTAATATTAATATAGTTGTGTTTTATTATATTATATTTTTATAATTGAAATTATTATTCTTTAAGTGGTATTAATAATATTGAAATTTTGTTTTGTTTTAAATTATTATTATTATTAATTTAATATTTTTTTGTTCAATTATCATGAAAAAATAATCACTATTATATATTAATATATGTTTTTATAATAATTTATTTTATTTATTTATTTTATATTTTTTTCCAGCAAGAAAAAAACCGACGGATTTTATATTAAGACAAAAGAATATTTAGCCTCGAGGGTTAGCTCAATTAGTTGAGGTCCTGTTGTTAAAGCATCTTGTCATTGGAAGGTCATGGGCTCAATTCTCCTCAAATCCCTTGGGGTTAGGATCAGATTAGTTTTTCCAGGGGGCGTGGTACCTTCAGGTGGACCTACCTTGATTTTCCCCGGAAAAAACCCTAAGGGTTAGTTCAATTGGTCAAGGTCCCATTGCTAAAGAACCTTGCCATTGGGAGGTCACATGTTCAATTCTCCTCGATACCCTTGGGGTTAGGCTCTGATTAGTTTGGTCGGGGGTGTGGTCCCTTCTGGTGGACCTACCCTGATTTTCTGTAGAAAAAAAGACAAAATACTTTTTACATATTCAAGAGTTTCCATCGTATGCATCATAACAAGAAAAATATAATATTAACACTATTCACCTATCATACTAATTATATATCCTTCCCTTTATGTCCAAAAATATATTCCATACCGCAAAAACATTTTTATTTTACATTATCCATAAATAGTAAATAATAAATTGCCATATATACTGCAACAAAAACAAACTAACTAAGTGAAAGGAATAATTCTAGCTTCTTGAAAATGATCATTGATGTAGGAAAAATATTTGATCTCTTCAACGTTGTATTGATGTCCATCATATGCATCATAATAGGAAAAATATAATATTAACACTATTCCCCTATCATACTAATTAGATATCCTTCCATTTATGTCCAAAAATATATTCCACACCGCAAAAACATTCTGATTTTACATTATCTATAAATAGTAAATAATAAATTGCCACATATATTGCAACAAAAACAAACTAACTAAGTGAAAGGAATAATTCCAGCTTCTTGAAAACGATCATTGATGTAGGACAAATAGTTGATCTCTTCAGCATTGTATAGATGTCCAATATTTGAAAGAGCATCCACCACTGTGTTCAACTCCCTGTGAATATGAGCAAATTGAATCTCTTTGAAGAGGACCATCATTGACCTAATTCTCCTCATCCAGAAAGAGAGTAGGAGGCATAAATTTCGACTTCGCTAATACCTAGTCAATCACCACTTTTGAATTGCCAAAAATATCCATTTTCTCAATAGATAACCATCTAGCATAAAATAACACACCCCATAAAGTCATAATGTCTGCCCTAGAATTAGACCCAGCTCCTCCAAATCAATTGAAAAGGAAATATGTACCTGGACTAATAACAATGTAGGCACCACATCTACATGAACTATGAACAACAACACCATCAAAAAAACCAACAGGGTAAATACACCATATATTCACCTGATGGATATATCTCGGTCTTTTTTAATTTCCCACTGGTCCAATTTCCTTGAAAAATGCACAAATTTTCATGCATGTACCAAATATATCCAAATATTTTTCTTCAAATATGCGCACATTCCTACATCGCCAGATCCCCCACATAATATAAAAAGGAAGAGACCTATATGCCTTATATTCCCGCTTCAAGCCCTTAAGTCATAATTCCACCAAAGAAGGATTCAATCAACCCATATTTTTAAAATGTTTAATACACTAGTCCAAATGGATACCGAGAAGGGGAAATTTAGAAAACCATGATTGGTTTAATATTTTATACGTTCTAGTATTAGGTTAGAGTATGAACTAAGGGTAAACCTATATGTGATTATGTAATATATATATATATATATATATATATATATATATATCATTTTTATTTTAAATAACTATTTAAAAAAAATATTGTATATATATATATATATATATGAAATAAAGATGATTTATATATTTTTTTAACCAACATAGATCCATTTTATTTCTATATCTGCCAAGTTCCAAGAAGGATCAAATCTCTCAAGGTGCACTTTTTTTTTAGTGCAAAACTTGAGGAAAGGTTTTCACCTCCAGAGATTTGATTTGGTAGCGCTACTTCAAGAAAAAGCATTGGAAAAGCATGTAGGAGTACATCACAAATTTCATAAATATGGCCATAATGTTGGGTATCTCCGCAAAGAACCCAGGTGTACTCCTCAAATATTTTGGGGGTCTAGAACACCATTTGTGGGAGAAAGTGATGTTATTCAAGACCAGATCGTTGGACAAGGCCTGTGTACATGAAAATTACCTCGAAAACATAGGCCTAAATAAAGGAAATCAAATGAAAAGATAAAAGACGAAAACCATGACACATCAATGCCAATATCCTAGCAACTACTACAATCACTGCAACATTGAAGGCCATAAAGAGGAGTATTGTTGGAAGTTGCATCTAGAGCTTAATCCAAAGAAAAAAAATAAATATAATAAGAAGAAGAATATCATGACCACTGATTCAAGAAACCACGTATAAATCATCTCAAATGTGGATGAGAATATTGTCTGTAAATCAATGCAGAAGGAGGTGAATATCAGTAGCCTTCAACAAAAAGAAGAGAAAGAAATTACCAAAATCTTCCATATAAATATATAGATCAAGAAGACCAAGATTGATGTTATGCTTGATTCAGGATAGCAGGAAAATCTCATTGAAATAGAGCTGGTCAAGAATTTAGGTTTCGAAGTTCATGATAATCTAAGCCCATATCCATTGGGATGGGTAAATAAGGATGCATAGATGAAGGTAACAAAACAATGCAAAATTATATTTGTTATCAGTGTTGATTTTATTGATGAACTAGAACTAGATGTGGTTCCCCTTCATGTATGTGGAGTCATTTCTGGGAGTCCCTACATGTACATGTGAGATGTAATATTCATATGGAGAGCCAACTAATATTGACTCTTCAAGGATGGAAAATCATCCACCATCAACATGTGCAAAGGAAAGTAGACAATTTCATTGGTAAGTGCCAACCAAGCCAAGAAATTGATCAGTTCCAACAAGAAGTATGTTTTATTGTTTTTAAGAGAAATTAAACGTGAAGAAGTGTTAGTAAGAGACAAAGTATCCTTGGAGGGGTGTACTAAGAAACAAAAAAAACAATTGGAAGAGTTGCTACAGGGATACATGGATGTGTTTTGAGAGCCTAAAGGGTTACAACCTAAGAGGGAAGTGGAGCACGAGATCCAACTATTTCCAGACTCTCCATTACCAAACATTAGTTGTACATGTAGTCTATTATAAAAGCAAGTGAGGTGAAGAAATATTTGCAACAACTGTTGGAGTAGGGTTTCATTCAATTGAGTAAAACACCATGGGGGTCACCCATAATTATTATGCCAAAGAAGGATGGAAATTGGAGGATGTGTATATATTATTGTGTGTTGAAAAATATAACTCTCAAGAACAAATACCCCCCTGCCTGGGATAGATGATCTACTGGATCAGTTATAACAAGAAAAATGCTTCACCAAGTTGGACTTAAAGTTTGGTTATCACTAGGTTCGAGTTAAAGAAGAAGATACATAGAAGACTACCTTCAAAACCAGACAAGGTTTGTATTTGTGGTTAGTCATGTCATTTTATTATGTAATGCACCAAGTACGTTTATGTTATTAATGAATGATGCATTTTTCCATTTTATAGATTAATTTGTTATTGTCTATTTGGATGATATATTGGTATACAATTGTAACATGTGAGGTGCACATATCACATTTGACACAAGTGTTGGAGACAATAAAGAAGCACCAACTGCTAGAAAATATTAAGAAGTGTGATTTTGCACAATAATTTTTAGTGTAACTGGGGCATGTGATAGGTGGAGGAGAGTTGAATGTAAATACTTCCAATATGGAGGCCATCATGAAATGGCCAGTGCCTACTGATGTTTTATAGGTTAGGAGTTTCATTGGGGCAGCAAAATACCCAAGGAAATTCATAACCTCATTTTTAGCAGTGGAAGTGCTAATCCACTCTAAAAAACAAGTGGTAAGAGTTTCTAACGGGGAAAGGGTCAGCAAAGGGCCTTCAAGGATCTAAAGAAGAAGAATAGTCATGCACTAGTTTTGGAATTACCAAAATTCCAAAAATCCTCTGAAGTGGAGACAAATACGAATGGGCATGTTATGGGAGCAGTCTTGATGCAGGGAGGAAGGCCTGTATGCTACCATTCATAAGTATTTCATGGGGCGATTCTTAACTACCCTACCTATGACAAGGAGGTCTATGAATTGGTGCAAGAATTGAAGTAGTGGAAGCTCTATCTGATGGGAAAGGAGACAATAATCCACACATATAACTAGCCACTACAGTACCTGCAGTCCCAAAGTAAACTACAACAAACTAGGCATTAAGCAGATGGGGGCATTAAGCAGATGGGGTTTTTACAACAATTTCATTTAGTGATTAAGTACGAGAGGGGAAACACAAACAACTTGGAAGAAATAATTTCAAGGCCACCCACATCAAAGCTCACAGATTTTGGAAATCTGATGCACATGGAGCCATTAACCCATGATGCATTCAAAGAGGCATATTCAGAGGACGAGGAATTTAAGGAAGCATTTTAGCAGTTGCAGAGTTAGATTCATGTGCACAATGGTGATAACATTGATGACTACTATCTCTAGGATGGATTTCTATATAGGCAAGAAGAGATATGTGTTCCTAAAGGTGAGTGGTTGTAGCTGATTAGAGAGGTGTTGGGATAGGGTCCCCTAATGTCAAGTTTTGGGGTACAATTTTGGTTATATTTTGTCAATACGCGTTGTGCACAGAAGTCAAGGGGCTTTGGGGTGGGCCAAAGCTCCTTTATTATTATAATGGGTAAAAATGGAAACCATGAGTCTCAAACCATGGTTTGAGACCATGGTATGTGTGCGTCTGATTCATATAAATATGTAATAGTTGAGTCGAGTAAGGACATATTTTGATACAATCTTTATGTTATAGTTTATGTTTTGATATAAGTTTTGGGTTGGATTGTGTTCGGTCTGGGTAGAAAGGCTCCCGTTGGCTATGTGCACGGAAACCTAGTCATGAGTTGTGTGCAAGGACTCTGTTGGTGTGTGCATAGACAAAAAGGATTGTACTGAATTGAAGATCTATTAATAAAGAAGAATTTTTGGCGAGCTCTATTGCAATTTCTGTGCATGAATATGCTAATTATATGTTGATTACTGCAAGTTATAGATCTGTTTTTGTTTGAATGCACATTTATGTGAGTTAATTTTATGTGAAAGATCTATGTGTTTGCGCAAGGATTGCATCTGTGTTAACGGTTTTACAGAATAATTACCTACATGACTGCGTAAGTATAATAATCTGTTTTACGCATATCTGTTAAGGTTGTTTATCTGTATTTAGATATGGGTTTCTGTGAAGTCTCGGGCAGACTGATAAGCATTGGATCTGATAATTAGGGTTAAGAAACACATAAAACACTCCCACAGGGTGCAGAAACCTAGGTCTAGCACCCCCCATACTGCTTCGGGTGAGACTTTGGTCTACTCAAGAAGATCACTACCGAAAGGGCCAATGGTTGGAGGGTTTTTTTGGTTGTGCAGAACACTCTGAACCTGGGTCAGGACCCCTCAAGCCAACAAACAGTTCCATTTCTAGGACTGAGAGTTTTTTGAGGGAGCTGTGATGTTGTGGCATCCAAAGAAGAACTAACTACAAGATTGGCTTGATAATAAGGTGTGTGAATTTGCAATCCAAGAAAATTGAAACCCTAAATTGTCTGCTAAGGATTGGGAGCAAAGGTATATCTATACAGAGATCTACAAAATTTTATTTGCTTCCTTTTCAACTAATCTACAAGAGTGGTTATCTTGGTTTGCTTAGTCCCAGACCGGTGCAAAGGACGGCGTGATCACCAGGTGGACTCCTGAGCTGATTTAGCAGTTGAAAAAATATAGCAATAAAATTACCCACACATTAGATTATTGGATTGATAGCGTTATGAGTGGGTTTGTGGTTGAATTCGTTATTGATACTTTTGTGTCATATTTTGAAGCTGGAAGGAGTTTTTTCAAAGGCCCTAGAGGTAAGTTTCTGTGCTCATTGAAGTTGTGGATTAAAATTCTTTTATGCGAAAAGAGTACTCTATGCAACCACATTGAGTGAATGTCCCGACGAGGCCCATCTAGCTCCATGCATGGAGGTCCTGGAAGTACTATGCGCAACGAGAGAACTTATGGTGTATACCTAGAAGGAGATTTTATCTACAACCCCCTCAAAGGTAAATTTGACAACGATGAGGAGTCTGAAACAAGTAGCCTTGGTGAATCTGCGCACAGGGAAGAAGAGAACCTGATCATAGTTCAAATCCCATCTAATCCGCTTCTAAATTCATCTCACACAAACAAGTCATCCACTCCACTTCCACCTCAACCACCACCAGGAGTCGATATGGATACTTCCATAAAGCTGCAGAATTTTAAGGGTGTTGGGAATGAAGATACTGACCAATTCTAGTTCATCAGAGATTCTATGTGGACAACACAGTAGATCAGTAATGTTAATGTTAAGAAAGCGCAACTTGCTATTGCATTTCAAGAACGCGCATTGGATTGGTACATGAGGTATTTGGTACCAAACCCTAATGCAAAAATTGATGAACTTAAAACCACATAAAAGGGGCAGTGAAAAAATCCCAAATAATATTCTCAATGCGTGACTGAATTAAAGGAGATCCACCAAGAAGTGAATGAATTTGTATTTGAGTTAGTTCAAAAGTTGAAGCACACCATCAAGAATGGAGGATTTACTATCGATGACACACAACACATGGAATGGTTCATTGCCATGCTGCTGCCACATCTGCACCAGTCCTTAAACCAACAGAAGATTGCGATACAGGCTGAAGTTGTGGAGATCGCCAAGAAGTTAGAAGCCTCGCCTATACAAGATACACAGGTTGGGAATCAACAAATCCAAAGCTAGTTAGCTGCATTACACTTAGAAATAAAAAATCTACGAAAAGAGAAATAAAAGGATGTGTGCGTAGGAGTATGGTGCACACAATTTAAAGATGAAGGGAATCACAGGGATCAATGTCATGTATATAATAACTATATGGAAGTTGGAGAACCAAGTCCGATTAAGAATGGGGCAGGGCCTAGTGAAGTTACCAAAATATGGTGCACAATTTGTCAAGTGAATGGACTGCACACGACTAACTTCTGTCTAGGATTGGTAAATATATTCTGGAGCTCCAGCAACCTTACTGCACATTTTGTTGATCCGTGGGACACGATGAGAAGAAATGTCGTAAATTTGATCTAATGATTGAGCAGGTTGCTTCGTATAGATTGCAGGCCAAAGGTAGAGGACCAGATTCACCTTCATTATCATCTGGGCGTGGTGGATTCCAGGCAGAGGAGGAGGAAGAGGAGGAGGAGTTGGTCGAGGACAGGGACAACTCATTTTCTATAACTGTGGAAGGGTTGGCCATTATGCGCGTGACTTCCCGAACCAAGCACAACAATATTTTAGGTATTGTACATAGTTTGATCATGTTCTTGAAGATTGCACTATGTTGGAGAAAAAGGCTGTCAACAAAATTTATAAGAACAAGAGAATAAATAGCCTATAGATGCGCCTGCATGCTCATATAGGCAAGTTTGAAATGGACCAGGTCATTCTGGATCTGTGGTCTAATGAAAATGTCCTACCAAAGCAGACTTGGTAGAAAATGGGAGAGTCTAAGATGGAATGGTCTTCTATACAAATGTGCATGGAAAATCAGCAGAAGATTATTCCAATGGGTAGACTTTTTGGGGTGATAGTTGATATTGAAGGAGTTAAGGTATTGGATGACTTTGAAGTTATTCAAATTTTTGATGATTTAGATCTGTACCCTATGCTGTTGGGTCTAGATTGGGCTATTGACATGGATTCTATCATCAACCTCAAGCACAAAAGTATGGTGTTTGAAAACAATGGAACTAGGGTTGTGGTCCCTTTGGACCCTGCAGAAGGAGAAAGATATATAGAACCAGTGTGCGCAAAAGAGGATGTTAATCATATCTACAACCTAACTGCGAGGGATGAGGAGTGGATCAATCCTACAATAGATGATACACTTAGTTGGGATAGTTATAGTTCATTCTACTCAAACTCAGATGAGAAGTTGGAGAATTGGCAGAACCGTCTGCATGAAGTTTCTACAATGCATTGTAGCCAAATAACCAGGTCTCTACGATGTATATCCTCTAAGGTTCATGAATTGCCCTACTATGATGGTGTAGGAAGTTTCAGTTTATTTTTATAAGAACTTTAAAAGTCTGTTCTAGAGGCACAACAGTTCCATGTGCTTGATCTAGTTCTGTGCTCAACCCCAACGCACTGGTGGGAAACGCAAAGTACAATTTTGCTGATTGGGAAGAATATACCCACATGATGCGACTGTGATTTGAACAACCCAATGCCTGGTTGGAACGAACCTATGCCGGAAACAGGATCTGAACATTCATTTAGCCAGATGGACTACATCTTGGGGAGAAGAGCCAAAGAAAGGATGGGTGCACACATTCATTCATAATTTAAGTAGGATACCCATGCACTAGTATCTGGAGTTTGAGCTACGACGGGGCACGATGGAATGAGATGCGCTAAGGGAAATATTTGTTTTAAATTTTAGTATTGAAAGAAGATTCCCATGCATCAATAATGCCTTACACATGATTCAAGATGTGGTCTTTGACATGCTGGAGAAATCAGAAGAACGAGCCTTACCAGCAAGGGATGCGCAAATGAAATATACAGTTGGATGCCAGAATGTGAATATTGAAGATAATGAGGAGGACCATAGAAACATCACTATCCATAAGTCTAAAGGTCAGAGCGTAGTCACTGGGCCTATAGTTGAATTTCTAGATTTGACTGGACGTATGAATATTAGGCAAGTCAGTATTGGAACAAAAGAGCAGCCTAAGATTTCCAAAATAAAGGATTATTAGGATGAATATATAGTGGCTAATGTGGTAGAGCTTCTCGTTGAATATCAAGACTTGTTTCCTAGAATTTTTTCGGAGTTAAAAGAGACTAGCGAGGATCTTGGTGTGATGAAGATCAATCTGAAACCAAATGCTAGGCCTGTCAAGCAACACCCTTATGGTCAGTCCAGCTAAGATTTCTATTATTGTTAACCTGGAGGCTTCAGTGAATGTGAAGCAATTGCGCTCAATTCTGGGGCATATTATATATTATAGGAAATTTATTCAAGGTTACGCAGTGATTACTACACCAATGGAGAAGTTTTTGAAGAAGGAAGCCTATTTTTTTAGGGATGAGGAATACTAGAAGAGTTTAGAGATGCTTAAGGAGAAAATGGTGACTGCGCCTATATTGGTATTCCCAGACTGGACAAAATAATTCTAGGTGCACATCGTGTATTGTGTTAGGAGTTGTACTCACGCAACTAGGAGTTGGATATATTTATCACCCAATTGCATTTGCAACTAGAAAATTGTCGTGCCAAGTGCAATTATTCGACAACGAAGAGAGAGGGGTTAGCTATGGTCTATGCACTGCAAAAGTTTTGTCACTATTTTCTGGGAGGTCATTTTAAGATGTTCACTGATCACTCTACTTTGAAGTACCTGGTCAACAACCCTGTGTTGGGGGGGAATATTTGTATATGGCTCCTATTGTTTCAAGAGTATGATTTTGAGGTGATTGTGAAGCCAGGGAGATTGAATGCAGGTCATTATGAAGACCAAGCCTAGTTACACTTTTTGAACACATAATTCATGGAAATTGGTATATCCACATGATTATTATGAAAAAGACTCTAAAATATTCCATATTGTAACTTTGGTTAAGAGCTTAGGTAGTAAAACCTAACCAATAGTAGGCTATCAGGCTGTGTTATAACCGAGCCACTAGGAGGAAAAGGGGTTCCATTCTTTCAAGTGCATTTGTTCCATAACTAAGAAGATAAAACACATAGAGAGGATTTTTGCATTCCAGTAGTCCACAGACCACATGCCATACTTCTTTGTACTCGTAGCCATATTTCCATTTAGAGAAAGAGTTCAGAGCGACCTCACCTTCCAGCTAATTTTTTCTCCCGAAAGGGTTTCCCAGGTCATATTGTGTGTCAAATTTGTTTGTAATATGTTATTTCTCTGTTCTCTATTTTCTGCATAATTTTAATTCACATGCATACACCATTAACAATAGTATACATATATATAAATCTAAGGAGATATACAATTGTAATTTTGTATATTTTAGATTTTTAAAGAATAATTTAATCATATATGTTGTGACAAATTGTCTCATGGAATTTACACGGCATTTTACGGATCTCCTTGTCCCCTTATTTTGATCTGGTTACGACAAATATATCATCAGCTCCTTTATGGTTAAGTCTTCCAAACCTTCCCCTACATATTTGGACTTTCTCTATGTTTTCTTATTTGAAATGTAATAGGTAAATATTATAGTTGCAACCTAAGATCTTAGCATTTCCATAAATCCACTTATGCTCGAGAATTATGTGTGGAGATGGATTTTAATAAGGGTTTTCCTACTGAGATCAACCTAACGACACTAGATTACATATGGTTTCAAACACTTTATTATTAAAATGTTTCATTCCGATGCTGCACATGTTATGAAATAAGACAAGTAATTACGAATTGTCCCAAGAGAATACATAATAGTAGAGGTAAAAAAAATAATTGAAGGCCCAAATTGTGGGAAAGTTCTTGGAAAAAAACATTATATTGTGCACACCAAAGAAGAGATCCAGGATATGGTGGAAGAAAAATAAAACCAGGAAGAATACAAAGAAGATTAACTGGAGGAAGAAAAAGACAACCAAGAAGAAACACAAGTCAAAGAGGATCCATCGAATTCAGAAACAGAAGAGGAACAAGTTCAACAAACCCCTGTGAACTCTAGATCCCCCCACAAAGTTTACATGAAATAATACTGAAAACACATTCTTATGGGTTGATCGGGTATATGTAAAAAGTGATAAAGATATCAAATAAAATTCTCAGAAGAGAAATGCCATAAATCCACTAGAAAACACACATTGGATAAAGGGTAAAAACACCTCACCAATAAAAATGAGAAGTAAAAAAAAGTCTAAATTGTAAGCAGTAATGGAATGAAAATGCATTTGGATTTGTGAGATTTTTGGAAAATCTTTAGTTGGAAAGGGAAGAAATTTTATGTATCTCAAAGATCTTGCTTTAGGGTTTGGATTGAGTCACCATGTTCAATTTCAAACCTACAAACGATACTGGAAATTCTGAAGAAATGTAACGGTTCTGGGTCAGATCCCAACTCTATTTTTTAATAAAACACTCATATTCATTCCTTAAAAAGAAAATTTTTATAATAATTATGATTGTTATAGGGTTTCAATTATTATTATAATATATTGATATGTAATAATGCAATATATAATTAGGGTTAGGAGATTGAGAGGGAGGGGTTAATATATAGATTTATACTGTAGTGGGTGAAAATGAATATAAATTTATCAATATGATTATTGTATTATTTCATAGTATTATTAATAATAAAATTAATATCATTGTATTTTATTATATTATATTTTTATGATTGGAATTATTATTCTTTAAGTGGTATTAATAATTTTGAAATTTTGTGTTTTTTAAAATTATTATTAATATTAATAATTTATTATTTTTTTATTCAATTATCATGGAAAAATAATCATTATTATATATTAATATATGTTTTTATACAATCCCTTTTTAATAAGAAAAAAACCAACAGACTTTATATTAAGACAAAAGACTATTTACATATTCAAGAGTTTCCATCATATGCATCATAATAGAAAAAATATAATATTAACATTGTTCCCCTATCATACTAATTAGATATCATTCCCTTCATGTCCAAAAATATATTCCATGCTGCAACAACATTCTGATTTTACATTATCCATAAACAATTAAAAATAAGCTGCCACATATACTACAACAAAAAGAAAATAACTGAGTGAAAAGGATAATTCGAGCTGCATGAATATGATCATTGATGTAGGACACATAATTAATCTCTCCATTCTTGTATAGATGTCCAAACTTTAATAGAGCATCCACCACTCTGTTCAACTCACTATGAATATGAGCAAAGTGAATCTCATTGAAGAGGACCAACAATGACCTAATTCTCCTCATCCAGAAAGAGAGAGTAGGAGGAAGAAATGTTGACTTCTTTAGTACCGAGTCAATCACCACTTTTGAATCACCAAAATATCCATTTTCTCAATAGATAATCATCTAACACAAAATAACACATAAAGTCAAAGTGTCTGCCCTAGAAGACCTAACTCCTCCTTACCAACTAAAATGGAAATACGTACCCGGACTAATGACATTGTAGGCAACGCATCCGCATGAATTATGAACAATAATACACCAATAGGGTAAATACACCATATTTTCACCTCATCGATATATATCAATATTTTGTAATTTTCCACTAGCCCAATTTCCTTGAAAAACACACATATTTTCATGCATGTACCAAAGATATCAGATGATTTTTATTGAAATATGCACTCATCCCTACATCACCAAATCCCCCACATGATATAAAAGGGAAGAGACCTATATGCATTGTATTCCTACATCTAGCCATTAAGACATATGTAACACCCTAGTGTTGTAAATATTTAAATTTACTGCTAGTTAGATGTTTTACTGTTTGAGACTCCACTAATTATGGCTTAGAGGAAAACCAAGTGAATTTTGAATGATAAAGTTATTATTATTATTAGTAATTGAGACAAGTATTGAAATTCCTGAGAAAATACCCTAAAAAAATTCAAAACTTCTAAAGAATTATGACAGTTATCACTCTCTCATATCTCATGGGAAATAAAAGATTTCATGGAAAAAGACAAGTGGGTACTTTAACATGAGGAGGAGACATATAGAGAGAAGTGAGTTACCTGAACAAGATGCTGGGAAGGTAAGGTGAGGCACTTCCTAAGGAGTATTTTTGAGTTGGACTTGAATCAGTGGAAACTCTGATAACAACTTGAAGTCTATGTGTTCTAGGATGGGTTGGGACCTTGATGCTTGTGAAATGAAATTGTTAGAAAAAATATTCTGGAAAGTTACATACTTGGGGGGAGAAATGGACGTAATAACCATTCTCATTGGAAGGGAGGTGTGGTCTTTTCCTAACCGAGTTTCCAGACTAGTCTCAACTAATACAAATAAATGCTTATACTTCTTTTGTCTATTCTAAGTGACATCTCTGTATGAGTTATTTTTGTAAATAAGAATGATTTAATTACTGTTGAGAAACGAGTAAGTGTGAATATGAATTTGTCATTTAGGGTAAGGGTAAAAGAGACAATGAATGTGGTGTAAAATACAAAAATGAGAATGTTGTAAATATAAACATAAATACTGGTTAGGTAAAACACCATATCCTTTAAGGATGAAAACCCAAGACGCTTAAACCCTTGGAAAATGAATTTTATAGGAGACTTGATAATAGTTCTCGATATACCATATATCAAATTCTAGCTAGCCATTCGAGGAGACATTATAACTATGTAATGAAAAATAAGGCCATGATAATGTTTAACAAATCTGATATTTTTTTTAAAAGTTGTGAGGCCACAACCTTTGGTTAAGTTCCATCTGTCTAAATAGGACTTGCACAGAACCATTCCAGGGCTCCATATTTATTTTGGATTGGTTACCACATGGGTTGAGGGAGGCCCGAGATATGGGTCTTGAACTTTGTTGGGTACCATTAAAAAGAAAGAAATGCACATAAATGTTGAAATGTACCGATTAACAACTAGAAAACAATTATTTTAATACAATGAGTAGTGTGGGATAATAAATCATTTCCAAGATAACATTTAACTACTCATTTATGAAAAATATAATCTTTATAAGAGGATGAAAATAATTAGAGTGCAACATAAACTGGCATAAATTTAATTAAACAAATATAAATAAGTATATAATTTCAAATGCAGTAGCAAGACAAGAGTCCTTAATTACAATATTCAAAAGAGAAGACCTGGAAACTATTAACCACAAGGGTTTAATATATTATTCTCCAACCAGATGGAGACCCTTTTATAAATCAGAAAAATTAACAGTAAGTTTACACAAGTAAATACAAATAAAATAACCCCGCATCTTAAAGACACTGCCTCCAGCTGGGCTAGTAATTTTTATCGTACCCCATAGTACCCTAATAACCCTAACCCGCTTAACAGAGTAGAGAGAACAAAGAGGAAAACCTAGCTGGAACAAAGGATAATAAAAATTGGAACCTGGAAAAACAATAAATGATGATGGGGGTTTAGTCCTTGGCCTGGCTGTAATATCTTCTTAAAACAAAATGGTGCATATGAAGAATCAACCCTGAGCTTACCTGCAAAACCCTGGAGCACGGGGAATAAGATTAGTATATAATCAAAATTCGACAAGATAATAAAATCCCCGGTAAAATGAGTACCCTTAGAGAAGTTGTTAGGACAATTAGTACCTGTGGAGAAGCGAAATCCAAACCTGGTTCTCGGAAACCTGAATAAATGGATTTTTTCACTGTTAAAAAAATTGTAAACGAACTCATAGAATCATACCCAATGTTAATCCAAGCCCAGGTGGTAACTTACCGTAGTGTTCATAGCCATGGCTGACTATTGGAGTAGAGAACTAATATGCAAACCCTAACCTGTGCAGAATGTTACGAGGGTGAACCCAAATGAAACAAGTGACACAAGGAAGGAGAATTTCGGTGTTCTGTGTAGATTGAGGGAATTACATTAAGTGTAACCTCTATTATTCTTGCAATCGTGAAGCACAATGCAGTCCAGAGAGATGCCGAGGGGGCAACAGAATGAGAAAGTGAACACTTAGGGCCAAAGGTAGTTGGTTACCCTAACTAACCTCCAACGTTGTCTACCGTTGGATCAAGCGGTGAGAAATCCATGGTGGAGGAATCACCACATGTCAATTGATATCTGAACCAACACACATTAAGATAAGAGCATTCAAGATGCCTCGGAACCGTGGAATTACCCATGGCTAAACATTAATTTGAAAGTGGTAGGGGTGAGTGAAAATTACACCTTGGGAGTTAAAATAACATGAAATCATATCAACAACATTGTGCCAACAAAATTCATTCCACATAAACAAGTAGTGTTAGAGACCACTCTTAACCTTGAAATGAATTTAATATTTAAATCTTTAATATGTTTCATAGTTAAACCTTATGACATCAGATGTCAAACAATAATGTTGTCTAATAGGGTTTGTGTAAGTTAGTAGGGTGGGATGAATGTGTTATGGATATATATATATATTGTAGAATTTTTTTGCATGTTACAAATCGTATCAAGCCTAGGTTGCAACACTGTGGCCTATTTGGGAAATTGAGGAATCACATTGGTATTGATGATACACAGAGGAAGCAACATGAGAAGGGGAGATGGTTGTAACACCCCACATGGGGGGCCGTCAATCATATTTGGACCTTTTCCCTAGATGATAGGCAACCCGAAGATGTGGGTTCAGTTGGGTGGAGAAACCCCCAACACCAATGCATTGTTGGTTGAGACAACCCAACAACTCAGAGCATAAATGACAAATTTAAGAGTTGATAATGAGAGGTTGAGATTGGAATAAGAAATAATTTTGAAGTGTATCTTTGATAGACAAAATCAAAGAAACCAAATCCCAATCTAGACGACAGGAATAGAGTTGATATGCAACAACAAGGAGGAGACCACCCAAACACAGAGGGAGGTCGAATAGACCATGAAGAGGAATATGAGAATGCCTTGGGAGGAAGAGGAAATAAGAGACAAAAATTTGAATTGCAGGGACAATTCAAAAAAATCGAACCATTGATATTTGACGGAGAATTGGAAGAGGTTGCTGAAGCATGGTTGATCAGTATAAATAACTACTTCCAAATATACAAATATGATGAAAATTTAAAGTCTAGAATGAAAATATACTAGCTACAAGGTAAAGGTACCTTATGGCGGGAAGAAATTAAAACAATTGGAGGCATTGATGAACAAGAAGTATCTTGGGACCATTTTCAGAAGAATTTCAAAGATAAGTACTTAACAAAATGATTTTATGATGAGAAGGTGAAGGAGTTCCATGATTTGAAATTAGGACAACTGTTTATGGATGAAATTGTAACTAAGTTTACTTCTCTGTTGAGATATGTACCATATATTTGTGAGGTGAAAGAAAAAAGTACAATGACTTATCAATAGTAGATTGGAGGTTTCTGTGGTGTATTTTTTCAGGTGTAAGACTCAGAACAACCACAGTTGTCATTTTTAGTCTACGTTTCGAGTCTGGATCTAGACCCATCATCAGGATAGTTTGCCCATATTTATCGAGGAAAGGTTAGAATTTGACAATCCAAAGACGATGTAAGAAGTCATCCGAAAGGCATTAATCTCCTACCAGTAGATGAAACAAAAGGGAGAAGGTAGAAAAGAGTGGAAAAACAAAATGGGGAAAAATAATTTCTAGAAGCAGTCAAATGGATATCATGGAAGAAATAAAAAAAAAAACCCATATCACAAGGCGAAGCTAGAAAAGCTGAAGCATCAAGCAAGCCAGAATCAGGCTGGATACAAAAACCTCCCTTGCAATGTTAGGGTTGTGGAGAACCCCACTATTATAAAAATTGTCCCCATCGCATGAGACTTGAATGAACCATTAATATTCAAGAAGCTTCTACAGTTGGGGAAGTGGATAGAAGCATGCCAAGGATCAATGTTGCCCTAGAATATTATCAGGCTGAATACCAACCTGCAATGGTTGAGTTTGAAGGTACTATAGCTAACCGTCCTGTCACTATTTTAATATACCCTAGTGCGAGTCTCAGTTACATCAGTCCAAAAATAGTTTATTTGTGTCATTTAAAAAGTGTTAAATTTAAGAATTCGTGGTTAGTGCAATTGGCCATTGGGGCAAAAATGAGGGTGACAACCAAGGTAGAAGGTATTCATGTTGACTTAGGAGGATAATGGATTAATGTGAATTTAAATGTATTACCTTTAGGATCCTACGATGTGCTTATAGGTATGGATTGGTTAGAAGGAAATAAGTCCTTTGTAAACTCTAAAGACAAAACTATCAGTTTCCTAACTGATGAAGGTATTAGACAATAAATTCATGGTAATAAGAGAGCCATAAAATTATGTCCTACCACAACTACTCAATTAAGAAAATTTATACCGTAGGGATGTCAAATTTACATTTTTCAGGTTAGTCACACTAATTGCATATATAAGATGGCTACTCCTAAAAGGTACCAGTTATCCAAGAATTCATGGATGTATTTTCGGAAGAAATTCTTGGGCTTCCCCCAAAAAGAGAGATTGATTTTACCATAGAGCTAGTTATAGGAGCTACCTCGGTGTTGAAAGCCCCTTACCGAATGAGTATACCTGAATTAACAGAGCTTAATATGCAGTTACATATTTTCTAGAAAAAGGGTACATTCACCCAATTGTATCACCTTAGGGAGCCTCGATGTTGTTTGTGAGAAATAAAGATGAGACTCTATGTTTATGTATCGATGATATGAAATTGAATAAATTAACTATTAAAAACAAGTACGTATTGCCAAGAATCGATGATTATTTGATCAAGTCAAGGGTGTGACTGTATTTTCTAAAACTGATCTATAGTCAATGCATCATCAAATCATAATAAAAGAGAAAGATATATGCAAGACAACATTCTGAACCCGTTATGGTCATTATGAATTCATCGTCTTACCATTCAAGCTTACTAATGCCCCTGTAATTCTCATGAGTTTAATGCATGGTATTTTTCAGCCTTACCTAGATATATTTGATTTAATTTTTATTGACGACATTCTTATATACTCAAAGAAATTAAAAGAGCATAAGGAGCACCTTCGGATAATGTTGCAAACCTTTAGATAAAATCAACTTTATGCTAAGTAAAACAAATGCAATTTTTATAAGGATCAAATTCAATATTTGGGACATGTAATCTCGTCTGAAGGCATATCTGTAGACCCCGAGAAGATTAAAACCATCATAAATTGGCCATTCCCAAGAACGTTGCATACATAAGATATTTTATGGGATTATAGGGGTATTAATGTCGCTTCATCAAAGGGTTATAAGGAGTTTATTGTCTGTATGAATGCCTGTAAGGAAGGGGTTAGAGGAGTCCTAATGCAGGAAGGTATGGTCATAGCCTATGAATATTGTAAGCTAAAAGGACATGAATAGAAACATTATGCATATGAATTGGAGCTAAAGACGATGGTTCATGCTCTGAAAGTGGCGACACTATTTACTGGGAAAAAAATTCTCTTAATGACTTATCATACTAATTTAACGAGTTTCTTTAAACAACACAATTTAAATGCATGACAGGCTAGGTGGAATGCGTTCTTAAGTGAATTTTATTTTGACATTAGACACCTCAAAGGGAAAGAAAACCGTGTGGAAGATGCATTAAGTAGGAAATTTCATCATGTGTATGAAATATCCTACAGTCATGTAGAAATTGATTTTCCTAAGCAAATTAAAGAAGCTACTTTGCAAGATCCAGAGTATGAAATTATGTGGCAACAAGTTAAACACACACAGAATTATGGAAAACCATCAGAATATGGCATAAGTAATAATGATTTTTTGACCTTCTGGGGCAGAGTATATGTTCCTAATCAATTAGCAATCAAACAATTCATTTTGGATGAGTTCCATTGAAATCCTTACACCTCTCACCCTGGGTATCAAAAATTGCTTTTTGCAATTAAAAAAGACTATTTTTGTCTTGGTATGACAAAATATATTGATGAATATCTAAAAAAATATTTGGAATTTCAGAAATTCAAGGCAAAGCACCAACACCTTGCTAGTTTTCTCCACCCACTCCCTATAACTGAGTGGAAATGTGATATGATTACTTTGGAATTTATAGCAGGATTTCCCAAATCCAGGAAGAAAAATGATTCTATTGTAGTAGTGGTGGATAAGTTAAGTATAAAAACTCATTTTATTCATGTCAAATCCACTTACAAAATTGTCTAAATTGAAAATATATTTATGAGGGAAATATTCCAGTTACATGGCATGCTGAAAGTGGCAATTTTCGACCGAGATGTAAAATTTACTTCTGCATTTTGGAAAGCCCTTTAGGCACTCAATTTCTATTCAGTATAGCATACCATCCACAATAATATGGGTACACTGAACGAGTTAATCAGGTACTAGAATATATGCTACGAATGTATGTGATGCAACAACCAACCAAATGGGAAGAATATCTTCATTTGGTTGAATTTGTATACAACAAAAATTATCATGAATCCCTGAAAATAAGCCCCTATGAAGTGTTGTATGGAAAAAGGTGCAAAATACATACAAATTGGAGCAATACTAAAGATAAGATAATATTAGAGCCTAATATTCTAGTGGAAATGGAACAAACAATGAAGAAAGTTTGAAAAAATCTTATGCCTACCCACGATAGGAAAAACACATATACTGACAAAAAGAGAACTTATATAGAGTTTCTTGTAGGAGAGCATGTTTACGTGTGAATTAAACCCAAGAAAAAGTACCTTAAGGTGGGGTGGAGTGAAAAGTTAGTGCCTTGATATTGTGGCCCCTTCCAAATTCTGGAAAGAGTGATACTTGTAGCATACCAAATTGCATTACTAAGTCATATACAAGTTCACAAAGTATTTCATGTTTCATTATTAAAGAAGTATATGTATGATTCCAGGCATGTGATTGATTGGAAATATGTTCAAGTAAAATGTGAAAAAAAAACTTTATAAGTTTTTAAACCATTCAGTAATTAAAGGGCTGACAATAAAACTGTAATTGTGTGAGAGGTTGCGCTGGACGGAGAGTTCCTGGTAGAACCTTTGCGTATTCTCAATCAAAGAGAAATAATGTTACGAATGTGATATATCTCCTAGGTTAAAGTGAAGTGGAGACACTTTATCCTAGAAGAGGCCACATGGGAAGATGAAGGCTATATGCGGCAAGTATATCCTAACCTGTTCCGAAGTCAAGAATGAACACCGAGGACGGTTTTTTGCACAAGAGGGGGAAGATGTAACACCCTAGTGCTGTAAATATTTAACTTTATTGTCAGTTACCTATTTTATTTTTCGAGATTCCAGTAATTATGGCTCAGAGTAAAAAACAAGTGAATTTTGAATGATAAAGATAATTTTTTTACTTTATTTTATTATTAATAGGAATTGATAAAAGTCTTGAAATTCTTGGGAAAATACCCAAACAAATTCAAAACTTCCAAATAGATATGATAGCTATCACTCTCTCATCTCTCCTAGGAAATACAATATCTCATGGAAAAAGACAAGGGGGTTCTTTAACATAAGGAGGAGAAATCTAGAGAGAAGTGAATTACTTGAACAAGATGCTAAGAAGGTAAGGCATGACGTTGCCTAAGGAGTGTTCTTGAGCTAGACTTGAGCCAGTGGAAACTTTGATAACAAAATGAAGTCTGTGTGTTATAGGCTGGGTTGGGCTTTGATGCCTATGAACTGACACTTTCAAATAGAATGTTCTGGAAAATTACGAGCTTGGAGATAGAATTGGACATAATAGTTGTTCTCATTGAAAGGGAGGTGTGGTCTTTTCCTAGCCGAGTTTATGGACCAGTCTCAACTGATACAGATAAGTGCTTATCCTTCTTTTGTCTATTCGAAGTGAAATCTATGCAAGATTTATTGTTTTAAATAAGAGTGATTTAATTACTGTTGAGAAACGAGTAAGTGTGAATATGAATTTTCCAGTTAGGGTCAAGGTAAAAGAGAAAATGACTGTGTTGTAAAATAAAAAAATGAGAATGCTGTAAAGATAAACATAAATATTGGTTAGGTAAAACATCACATCCTTATAAGGATGAAAACCTAGGAATTTTAGACCCTTGGACAATGCATATGACGAGAGATTTGATAACAACTCTCGAGATACCATATTTTAAAACCTAGCTAGTAGTTCAAGGAGATAATATAAATGTATAACTAAAAATAAGGCCATGATAATGTTTAACAAATCTTATATATTTTTTTTAAGTTGTGAGGCCACAACCTCTGGTTGAGTTCCAACCATCCAAACAGGACTTGCAAAGAACCATTCCAGGGCTCAATATTTATTCCATATTGGTTACTACATGGGCTGAGATAATTCCTAGATACAGATCCTAACCTTTGTTGGGTGTTATCACTCTCCCCAACTTCCAAAGGCTGGCAATAGGATTGGAGAAAGGTAACCACAGACCAAACTTTAGATCAGGTAGCTAGCCCTACCAAGACCAGAGAGGGATCTCACATTTTCAATTTGACAATCAAAGGAATGACTGAGTATCTAATGATCTTAGGCTAGGTATGTAAGCTCAATAAATATAATTTGTTTGATGTTTTGAGTGATGGATAGAAAATTTTCTACAAGGTTTTTAGGTCTGAAATCCAAGGTGAATCTGCAAAGAATAGGTAGTTTGAAATCGTTTTAATAATTCATTGAGTATAGGATTAAGTAGAAGAGAGTTTGAGTGAGCACTAAGGTGAATTCATTCAGCTTAGAAGAAAATAAACATAGCACTGTAAACCTTGTCTAAAAAAGAGCATGCATAAACATGATTTTTGTTCACAAACCTACAAGATAAACACATATGAAAAATAATACATGGTATTAGGCATGAAATGATAAACATACATAAGAAATACAAATGCTCCAATGCATACCAAAATTATCTCAACACAATTCGTGCAAATCTATCTCCGATTTCATTCCAAATTGTTGATTACAAGAGATCCATTGCAATATGAGACTATCCAACCCAACAAAAGAATAAAGAGAGTCTACATATAGAAAATATGGACTATGACACATCATCATGTCGAAATCCCATCAAAAATGGATCATAAATACACAAGATGAGTCGTTTCCTAGAGTATAGGGAGGTTAGAAACCATTCCCTGGATTTTAGCTATGAACTAAGAGTGTTTATACCTTACATTAATTACACATTCCCTCATGGTAGGAGGCAAAAAAAACCCAATAACTCTAATTCCAACTCATAGGACAAAAATGCCTCAAATTTGTGACCATTTCTGAGTTTGACAAGTGTCCTTGGGAATCCAATGTTGATTTGTGACATTCTTTATAGAAGGGTAACAAAAATTTATGGAAGCGTAACAGAAATTTGGAGGCACTTTTAAGAGTCCAAATCCACTTATGAAACAATGGTCAACTAGAAATGTGTGTCTAGTTTCTAGAACATCTTTAATTTTTCAAAATGGACCACGGGAAGGCCTTCAAAAATCTATTCTCCCAAGGTTACTCCAAAATCGTAATAGAGGGTCCAAAAAGGTGGCAGAAACATGAAAAATGAGTGGTTTTTTAGATTTTTCTCCAAAATTACAGCTTCACATGTCATGGGGGTTCCTGATCTGTGATTTAATCATCAGAATACATCCATCCATGTAAAGTAATCATCATTTGGACGCCCACAAAATAAGAGTAACAAAATTTTGTTACCCTTCTGCAATGAGGCATTTCCACAATTTTGCAAAAATTACATAAAATACAAAAAATGAACAAAACTTCTCAAAATTGGTTCTTTGGCACATGTGAGAGATGGGATAAATAGCTAAAGAAGCTTCAACCAATAATTCCAAGCTATCCTTCTTTTTAAGCTTCATTTGTGCCTCTTTTAGCCTTTTCTTCAATTGTTTCAGCCCTATTTGAGAAATGGTGTTCCTGGTGCGATATTGGTTTGCCATGTGTCTTTGTAGCTTATATTAACTCTTAGCCCTCTTCAAGAGCTTCTCCAAATGCTCATTTAATCTTGACAACCAAAGCTCTTCGTCTTCATTAATATCCATGGCAATAAGCTCAATAAAGGTCAACTCTTCAGATGGATGAGTTGATTATCTTTATCGCTCCAATGCCCTTTTAAGGCCTCTTGTTTTTGGTCTTCTTGTTTGTGTTTAAGCCTCCATGTCCTACATTTGGTAAAAAACAATAATCTCCTTGCCTCTACCTCTGTTTGCATCTACGTCTGACTTAGGATTGCTTTATAGGACCTGATTCATTTTTAATTCAAAAAAATTCTGCTGAAGGAAAGTAATTTGAGATTTGGCAGTGGAGAAGATCTCTTTCAATTCTGCTATTTATTTATCTTTCTCTCTGATGATATCTTCAGCTGATTTGACGTCCACATGATGTGCTACCTCAACCTTCAATGGCATTGATTCATTATGCTGATGGAAAATAGGCTCCTCCTCTATCTCACATTGTTCAACAATGGTGTCAAGTGTAAGAACACTTCTGGTAGTCTTAGGTGCAAATACTTGTCTCTTCCCCTTCTCATAGGTGTGAGTGAACTCAACAACCCTAGGAGCATCTGAAGAGTGAGTGGGCATGCTAGAAGATCCAACCTCCAGTGGATGTGCTGATGATGTACTAGGAAAGGTAGAAGGGCTAATAGTAGGCGTTGCTGACAATTTATCCAAGAAATTTTCCCAAGTCAAGTTGATGGAGGACAAGTGATGTAATACAATGAGCTTGATTAGACCATAATGAAAAAGAATAATGTGATGATATTCTCTTCTACTATGAAACTTCTCAGTCATCTTAATCAAACTCCTGTATAAACAGTATGGAAAATCAAGTGTTTTGACAGAGGCGAAATGCATCAAAAGCCTAATGTGATACCTATACAACTTGGAGAATATTCCTTCACATGTGAAGTACTTCATTATGAACATCATCAAAGGAGAATACTTGTTTCTGAGGTGTGTTGGGGCAAAATAATTGCCTGTCATTTAATTTGTCAACTCGGGGGTTTCGTAAGCTTGTGAAGCATGCGTGCACTGTATGTGCTAGAAATTATCTTTCAGTTTAGATCAATCTAACTACAAAATAACGAGAACCAATTCATCTAATCTATGAAATCAAATAATGAAAATTAAATTCAACTAACCTATGAAATCAAGTAACAAAAATAAAGAAAGAAAATTCAAAAGAAAATATAGCGCACACAATCACACTTGCAAGAATTTAAATTTGAATCTAAGAAAGCATTTCAAAGCATGTAAAGAAAAACAACTAAGGTATGTTCAATCACTTTAGCATCCAATATGACAGAATCACCCTTTTGAGATGATGTACAAGCAACCGATTATACTTTAGTATTTAAATCTAGGAAACCAATTAAAGCATGCAAAGGGAAAACTCAATAATTGCATAAGTTAGGTATCAAGCATTCAATTTAGATATATGATAAATCCCCTTCTTGAAATGATCTTTAAGAACACCCAATTATAAAATTGAATGAGGATCTAAATCTATAAAACAATGTAAAAGCATGTAAAAGCAAAGCTCAATGATTGTATAGGTTGAACATTCAATCTCCCAATTTGGAACACCTTCTTAGCCTAATCTTTTAGGAACATTCAATTATACAATGAATTGATAGTTTGATCTAATAAAGTAAATAACAGAACATAAAAGGAAGCTAAATAACTGTGAGCCCTATTGCCTCAAACTTAATCCAATTGGAAAATAGATAAATCTATCATTTTGAAATGTTTTTAGAAAAACAAAGATTACACAGTCATTCTAAAACTAATACTAAGAAAACAAATAAACTTTAATCTATAAAAGCAAGTAAGTCTCACACATTTTAGGTAGCTGATCTAAAAGTATGAGAGATGGTAAATTGAGATGCTCCATATGTAAGCAAAACCAAGTCAAAATGAAGGAACATTCATGAGTAAGGTGCCACAATCTAATTCTGTATTCAAAGCTTGAGCATAACTCCAATTTTACACATGATTTAATAGGAGAAAGCTTCCCCTATTTATACAAAAGATGAGAAGCTATCTCATTAATGAGATTCCATGAATCTCTCCCTATATCTCTAGAGTTACAATCCAAATAGGAAGTGATAAGGCACATGTCTTCTTAGAGTTACAATACAAATAGGAAATGAGACACATATCCTCATGATCCCATGATCTTCTCCATTCAAATTTGAATTTGGCCTTAGGAGGCCACATAAGAGTCTTTTGAAAGATTCTTTTTGACCTACACATGGAAAAAAACTCATTCCACTTGTTAGATATAAGTACATGTGCATATTATTTTTTAAATTTTAACCATAAATTCACTTAAAAATACTAGGAATTAATAAAGTTTGGAAAAACATAAATGTAACCCAATAGTGGTAATGGTAAGGTAAATGTAATGAAATGGAGGTGGAGTGAAGGTAACAATATGGAAATGTAAGTGAAAATGTAATGAAAGTAAATGACAATTTCAAGGCCCAATATACCCCCCAACTAAAGCTATTGCATGTCCTCATGCAATTTATTACATTAATTATTTTTTATCCTTTGAGCTTTTGCTTTACTTTGCATGATATCATTTGATAACTTCATACTTCTGCAAAGTCTTTTACTTGAATTGCAACATGGTTGGTTCTTGTGTTTCAACCATATTTTGTTGTTGCATTCAATTTTAATCTTTGAACTTTGCATAATTATAACTTGATTATTGTTGCAAAGTGTATCTTTATTGGATTGCATCATGGTTGGTTCTTGTGTGACAACCATGATTGTGTTTGCATTCAATTATCTTTTAAGTACTTTTGAAAAGCCATTGTATGCTCATAATAATAATGTAATAGTTAATATATTTTGAAATTATGTGGGCTTTTGAATGTGAAATGGATGAGCTGCATGTGTGGTGGTTGCAAAATTCTGATCATAATCTTCTTCATGTGGTTGTACAAGTTATGGATAAAAGAGTCAAAATGACTTTTTATTGCTTCTACTAAAACTGCTGAATTTGCTACAAAATGATGTTGATTTTGCTGCTATCCTCTGATTCTGCAGCTGCCATTTGATTATATAGTTTCCATGTGATTCTGTTATTGCCCTATGATTCTGTCGATGTCATCCGATTCTGCAACTTCCATATGATTCTGCAGCTGCATATCTTCTTCATTTGCTTCAAAATGCTAAAAATGATTGTCTTCATGTCTTCAAAACTCGTTAGCATAATTCCCACTATGTGAATAGATGTCCTGATGTCTAACATAGCAGGGAATTGTTGACTTAGTGGCCATTAATTGATGCGACTAGTCAACATGAGAACTCTCACCATTGATGACAATGAGAGTCAAGATGCCCAAACACATCTTGCTAGGTATGAATAATTTTGCTGTGTTCGAGTACTTAGAAGATCCGATGAACAAGGGACATTAATGTATTCCCATTGTTTGTCAGCAAGAATACTTGCCATTAAGGCATGCAAGCCTCAAGGTGTTTTTACAAGGATTTTAGACTCAAAGGACTATGGACTCAATAATTTGCATGGAAGCAAGGTTTATTTGCGAAATGAAAAGAATAGGAGAAGGAAAATGGAAATGAAAGTTGACAATGGAAAATGACAATGGGAAATAAGCATGTAAGTGAGCTTCTTGCTTTTATTTGTGGGTTAGGAGTAGACAAAAAGTAATGGAAAGTGTATGTGAATAAAGGAAAATGAAAAACTGACTCTTGCTGGGAAAATAACTTTGGCTTGCTTTGAATTGCTTGGTTGGATTTATAATTCAGAAGGAAGGAAAGGTAATGGTCTTGATGGATATGGATATGGACTTGTTCTTATGTTTCTCATGAAATTTTTCTTTTGAAGACCAATTGTGCGCACAATTGGTTTCCTTCAATAATCATTCGATCATCCCAAACCTGCAAAAACTTGGCATAAAGAACATAAGTGTGTTAAAAAAGAAATGGTCAATTCCTTCTCGACGCAAAATTTGAATGCCAAAATGAAACAGATTAAGGAAAATTAAAAGTGTTATATTCAGTCCAATCCATGATATTGATAACAATCCATTTTAAAAAAAAATAACCACGAAAAATAAATCAACTCCCTGTTATTGGATGATTTCATGCAATGTGCTCAGTAATATGATTGGCATCACAAAGATTCACTGTGTCTTGCAAGTTAAAGCTTTACAACAACAATATTATAATTTTTAATGCCAAATATTCAGAAATCTTCTAAATATTCTTTCAATTGTTCTACAAGTCACTGTCAAATTGAATTGTCATCTATGCTGCAAAATCATGTTGTCAAAAATATTTGAAGCGGTAAAAAAAAAGTACTTGCACGAAAAATTATTTCAATCAAATTTTGCAAGTATTTTTCGCCTTATAAATTTCTTTAATAAATCAATTGTATATGCAAATTTTTATTTTTCTTATTTTTATTAATTTTTTTTTAGTTTTATATTTATTATTATTATTGTTATTTTTAATGATGAGATACATAGGGAATGAGATATATATGTGTCTAAAATCAAGTTTATTAAATCAAATTGGACTCTTAGACCGCGTGCCATGTGGAGCAGAGTTTTTTATTAACTTGGATTCTTCTGCTTTCAACTTGCCATGTTTAAACAGTTCAAAACAAATCGTTTTTCCCTCACGCAATTTGCAAAATGGAGCTCCGAAGAACCCTAAATTTCTCCCAAATGGTTGTGGAATCCAGTAAATCTCTTGTGATCTACCTAATTCACCCTGTTCCCAAAAAAACCCATGTTTTATTTTTTCCTAATTCACCTCGGTTTGCTCAGAAAATGCATTTTAAAATCGGGTTTTTTTAACAGTTACACATTTCTCGCAATTTCATTTTCTGGCAATTACTTCTGCAACAAAATAAAATTGTTGTGGTTTGATTTTTTTATTTGCAGGTTTTGTTGTGTAATTGCTTGTCTCTCACAAAGAAGTTCAGATCAATCACCCTCATTCCAATTACCTGCAATGATATCTGCAATCTTCTCTTCATGAGCAGTCTGCAATCTTCTCTTCATCAACAGTTTCTTCATCTGATACACCTTCATTGTTTGTTTCTGCAATTGAATCTGCAATATTTTCTTCATCAATAGTTTGCAATCTTCTCTTCATCAACAATTTCTTCATCCGATACACCTTCATTGTCTATCTCTACAACTTTTAAAATCAATTTCTAATAACTGCTGCTTGAGGAAGACTGAATATGAAAAAGATAAGGTTTATTTTTTATTGCAGTGCATGGGTCTTTGCGTGGATTGGAGGTCTTCACATATTCATAAGGCCAAGCCAAAGGCTGGCCTCACGCATATGCATGGGCCTCCTTTCCATAGGCCATTCGTTGTTGTTGTTTTTTATTTATTTATTTATATATTACATTTAAAAAAAATTACATATATATATATATATATATATATATATATATATATATATATATATATATATATATATATATATATAAACAAAACAATTTTTAATTTTTTTTAAAGAAAAATTGTGCACATGCAATTCAATAAATCATAAAAAGATTGAGAGGGTGCAAAACATTAAAATTTGCAAAACCGACTAAAAAAAAGGATCACAACTCAAACGACGATTTTCAATAGAATTGTAGATCAATTTCCAGCAAAATTTTTAACGAATTTTTGAATTTTAATTTTTAAATTGACTGATCTGATTTTCTGATGTTCCAGGTCGCAACGAGGTGCGGGAAGAGAGCATACTAGTCAGCGTCGTCCAATAAATTCATGTTTTCACACACAAATTTTATTTCCGATGGTGATAAAAAACGAATTGATTCTTACTGCGTCACTGAAATTTATTCAAAATGAATTAATCAACGTTGATTATTATTTTTTTGAAAAAAAAAAAAAATTTCTAAAATTCTAGCTAAGTTTGGTTTTATTTTTATTTTTCCTATCTATCTAAAAAAAACTATATATTTGTTATTTTAAGTATATTCATGCTTCTAATGAAGCCATTTACGGATTAGAATCTTTGAAATATTCATATCCAAACTTGAAAAATGTACCTGATGGTTTGTAAGGATATGTGAAATCGACTTGATATTTTGATTTGCCGCAAGGATCTCTTGAAGAATAGATGAATGTTGTGGTGCAATCGCTTTTTGATACCATTCCTCAATGTAGTCTTTGGGCTGCATTCTAGATCCTCTGTCCATAAATGGTTAATAAAAACAAAATAAAATACACTCTAGACTGAAAGCTAGTTCTTATGCACACTTCCCCGGAAATGACGCCAAAATGTTGGGGCAAAATAATTGCCTATCATTTAATTTTTCAACCCGGGGGTTTCGTAAGCTTGTGAAGCATGCGTGCATTGTATGTGCTAGAAATTATCTTTCAGTTTAGATCAATATAACGAAAAAATAATGAGAACCAATTCATCTAATCTATGAAATCAAATAATGAAAATGAAATTCAACTAACCTATGAAATCAAGTAACGAAAAGAAAGAAAGCAAATTCAAAAGAAAATATAGTGCGCACAATCAGACTTGCAGGAATTGAAATTTTAATCTAAGAAAGCATTTCAAAGCATGTAAAGAAAAACAAATAAGGTAAGTTCAATCACTTTAGCATCCAATATGATAGAATCACCCTCTTGAGATGATGTACAAGAAACCAATTATACTTTAGTCTTTAAATCTAGGAAAACAATTAAAGCATGCAAAGGGAAAACTCAATAATTGCATGAGTTAGGTATTCAAGCATTCAATTTAGAAATATGATAAAATCCCCTTCTTGAAATGATCTTTAAGAACACCCAATTATACAATTGAATGATTATCTAAATCTAGAAAACAATGTAAAATCATGTAAAAGCAAAGCTCAATGATTGTATAGGTTGAACATTCAATCAAACAATTTGGAACACCTTCTTAGCTTGATATTTTAGGAACATTCAATTATACAATGACTTGATAGTTTGATCTAAGAAAGTAAATAACCGAACATGAAAGGAAACTAAATAATTGTGAGCTCTATTGCCTCAAACTTAATCCAATTAGAAAATAGATAAATCTATGGGCTTTTTGAAATGTTTTTAGAAAAACAAAGATTATACGTTCATTCTAAAACTAATACTAAGAAAGCAAATAAACTTTAATCTATAAAAGCAAGTAAATCTCACACATTTTAGGTGGCTGATCTAAAATTATGAGAGATGGTAAATCGAGATGCTCCATATGTAAGAAAAACCAATTCAAAATGAAGGAACATTCATGAGTAAGGTACCACAATCTAGTTCTATATTAAAAGCTTGAGCATAACTCCAATTTTACACATGATTTGATAGAAGAAGGCTTCCCCTATTTATACAAAATATGAGAATCTATCTCATTAATGAGAGTTCATGAATCTCTCCCTATATCTCTAGAGTTACAATCCAAATAGGAAGTGATAAGGCACATGTCTTCTTAGAGTTACAATATAAATAGAAAATGAGACACATATCCTCATGATCCCATGATCTTCTCCATTCAAATTCGAATTTGACCTTATTGGAAGCTTCTTTTTGACCTAAACATGGCAAGAAACTCATTCCACTTGTTAGGTATAAGTATGTGCATATTATTTTCTAATTTTTAACCATAAATTCACTTAAAAATACTAGGAATTAATAAAGTTTGGAAAAACATAAATGTAACCCAATAGTGGTAATGGTAAGGTAAATGTAATGAAATGGAAGTGGAGTGAAGGTGATAATATGGAAATGTAAGTGAAAATGTAATGAAAGTAAATGACAATTTCAAGGCCCAACAAGGCGTTTGAAAGGAAAAATATAGTCTAGCTCCTCTCTAGCATGAGGCTTGAGAAATTGTTTGTAGTTTTCAATATCTAACTCCATGCCTTTGAACCACTGCTCTCCATGAGAAGGGATACCTGTTATTGAAGAAATTAGGTCTGATGACAAGCTTATCTCCATACCTAAAATAGTGACCTTTCCCATGCTGTAGCTTGTTGCAAATAGGCTAGTCAACTGAAAATGATACCTCTTCCATGAGCCTCTCACAAAATCTCAAAAACTGAGCTCTCTCAAAGCATCTTCTGGCCAATGGCGAAGCATTAATTTCATGAATTGTGAAGGGTTATAGCCTGAGGTGGTGTCCTTCATCTTCTTGTCACTTACTATTGTGTTTGTCATTGGAATTATGAAAACCCTAGGGTTTTAATGAGATGGGTGAATGAATGGAAATCTGGAAAAACAGAGTGTAGGAAAGTGTGAGTTTAGTGGATGAGATGAAGGATCAAGAAGCTGAGAGAAATTCTAGAAAAAATTGAGTGGGTTGAGTTGTGTTTTAGCTTCAATTTATAGGTGTAATGAGGGAAAATGAGTGTGATAAAGGTGGAAAAACGCCTAAAACACAGGAAATTCCCAATTTTGACTTTGAGAATAGCTAGTGTGGTAGTAGGGTAAGTTGATAAGATGAAATTAGGGTCATGGAGTTAAGTAAAAATTCTAAGAAAAATTGAGTGAATAGGATGGTATCTTAGCTCCACACTGAAAGTGGAATGAGGAAGAATGGATAAGTGTAGGGTGGAAAAATCTAGCAAATACAGGAAATTCTCAAGGTTTTTCACTGTGGAAAAGCTAGATTCTAGGGTTCGTCTGTATTTAACATGTTGGGAGTGGTGTAGATGATAGGAGTGTGGGGATAAGGTGTATGAAATGTGTGGTTTAGGGTTTAGATGATGGGGTTTGGGTTTAGGTCAGTGGGGTAGGTTAGGGTTTGTCAAATTAAAATTTTTTTATACACCATGGACAATTGACAATGTAAAGACAAGAAAATGAGAATGAGAATGTTTAAACACCCACAAATTTAACCATAGGAGGGAATAAGAGATGATATATTACCTTGTATAAGGGTTAAACAAAGTAATGGTGTCAAGCTTGAGCTGGTTTGGAAGTTCTTCAAGCAAAAAATGACAAATTGCTTCTCCTACAGAAGCCTAACACCTATGCCCAAAAGTGTAACAATGCTGGAGGAAAGCATAACAACGTGGTTTAAAAGAGTAAAAAGAGTGTTGCGAAGCACTTGCGCAACACTTGCACAACACTCCAAAAGCATAACAACTGTTTCACATCGCTTCCAAAAGCGTAACAAGACTGCCCAGAAACGTATCACTTCTGCCCATAAGCGTAACAACACCTATTTGAAGGATGACAAAATGATTTTTAATGGAATTTGAGCCTTGGATTTTGGAGTTTAGACCACCATGGAGGGAAATTGAAGTAGAGAGATGCTCTCACACACATGAAAGGCTAAAAATGAATTAAAATTTGTTTGCTTTGGCCCTTATAAGCTTGAGATGACATTTCACCTTTGATACTCGAAAATGACTTTTTAAACTTTTACACTTGGAAATGACTTTTTACTCCTTCGAATGAGATAATAGGATATAATGAACCTATTTAAACTCTTTAACACTTGAAATGACTTTATGGACTTTTAAATGAGACAACAAGACACAATTGACCTTTTATGAGATAATAAGACAAAATTTGCCTTCTTTTAATGAGACAATAAGACTGCTCCTTTGAACCTTTGAACCTTTAACATTTGGAAATGACCTTTTCAAAACATGACAAGTTGTCTTTGAAAATTGGAAATGATCCTTTTGTCTTTGACTGAGATGATAAGTCTTAAATGACCTCTTCTGAAGCTTTGACATTTAAAATGATTTTTTTGGTCCTTTAATGAAACAAAAGGACATAATTTCTCTTTTTATGAGACAATGAGACAAATTTGGGTTTCTTGAGATTTTTTAAACACTTGACCCATTTGAAACAAGACAAGTGGTCTTTATTTCATCTCCTAAACATGCTAGCTCCTTCTTTAGGGTTTTATGAGTGGAATGGAGGGTAACTGCCTTTTGTTTAGGTGACAATTTGAAAAATTTTCAAAGGCAGAGATGAGCCTAGACAATGACCTATATGATGTGGAATGACATAACACTAGACCTTTAAAAATAATGATGATGGAGATGGTGACCTTGAAACTGATTATGATGGAGATGCCCTTGAAAATGATGGTGGAGATGAATGAAATGAAGGAGCAACATAATTGACCTAGACTTCTTCAGTGACCAAAATTATTTTCTGAAAACTTGTTTGAAAAAGTGAAAAAAATTGACCTATGACTTTAGGAAAAAAACTAAAAGATTTATTTTTTATCACTGATATACCTGAGATAACATTGCCTCCAATTGGGGATGGCAGATCCTTTATGAGGTGTCAAGAACACCGTAGATCAAGTAGCCTTACCATTGGGCAATGTAGTCAAAACTAGACATTGAAAAACTTTGACAAACTGGAAATGATGAACTAATTATGGATATGACTTTGACTAGAAAAAACCAACTTGACTCTGACTTGAAAATTGACTGAAAATTTTTGAACTTTTTGAAAGAAAACGTGAGCTAAATGTAGAAGTCTCGTGGCCTTCTCCTCGGGCTTCAAACTTATACAACAACTACCTTATTGCTTGGACATCAAATTAAAATGATATGTATAATGACAGTGAACTTCATCTTCAGTGATTAAGTAAGATAGTGTTTGAGGAACCTACCATTGATTGGTCCTCTCAGAACTTCTTTCCCTTCAAGATCCTATAGTAGAAATGTTTTATTACCTCTGAATGCAGTGATCTTGTAAGGTCCTTTCCATAGATTTTCAAACTTTCCTTGCTTACGCTTGTCTTCATTCCAGGCATCCCAGTGAAGAACAACATCTCCAAGCTTAAAATCATCAGCTTTAGTCTTCCTATCATAAATATTTTTTATTTTCTCATGAAGCTTTTAAGTATGACTGAAGATTTCATCTCTTGATTGTTGTAGATGGATCATTTGGTTGTTTCTTCACTGTATGTCATTTCGTTGACTATCGATCTCTTGCAGAATTTTCATCATCAATACAACTAGAGAAGTAAGGAACACCGCGTTAACACCATACATGGGCTGGAAAGGTGACATGCTTATTGATCTCTTCGTGCTAACTCTATCTTCCCATAGAGAATTTGTGAGCTTTTTGTGCCAATTCCTCTTGTTTTCTTGCAACATCTTCTTGATTATGTTTACCAAAGATTTATTTAACGATTTAACAAACCCATTTCCTTGAGGATAGTATGATGTGGAATGGCCAAGCCTAATGTGATACTTATCATAAAATTCAATCATTTTCTTGGACTTAAAGGCATTTGAATTGTTAGTAAAGATCTTGTGTGGACAGTTAAAACAAGACATAATATTGTTCTCAAGAAACTGAATGATAACTGTGTTAGTAGCTTGCCTCGTAGGGATGGCTTCAATCCATTTGGTGAAATAATATGTGGCATTGAATATCCATTTATGTTGAGCTAATGATGGAGGATGGATCTCACCAATAAAGTCAAGTCCCCATTGCTGGAATGACACTTGCACTTCAATTGGTTTTAAGGGAAAAGGAAAGAATTTCCTCTTTCCCTGAAATATTTGACATTCATGACAACTCATTACTGTTTTATAAACATCAGAAAATAAACTTGGCCAATAGAAGCCAGCCCTCAAGATTTTGTTAGTTGTAGTCTTCTAATAAAGATGACTACCACAGTCACCTTATGAATATCTGTCATTACTTTTTCAACTTCTCCTTCAACCAAATAATTCAGCAATACTCCACCCGAATCTTTCCAATACAAGTTACCATTAAGAATGCAATACTTAAGAATTATTAACTTCAAAGATCTAGCCTTACTACTTGGAAAGTTGGGAGGAGAATTCAAGTGTTGCAAAACATGAACTATATCAACATACCAAGGTGATAAAGAGAAAATTTCAGATACCTCAGGTAATGTTTCAGCCTCTTGTTCTTCAGATAATGTAGCGATAAAATTGATGTCCAAAGTATGGATATTTGAATCCGCCATAAGCTTCTCCAGGAATTTTCCTTTGATCAACTTTGTGGGCTTGATCTCTAAGTCATATTCTAACATAGGAGCGATCCATTTACCTTACCACCCTTCAGGATCATTCTGTGTAAGCACATATTTGACAGTAGCATTTGGAACATATGAAATGACATGAGAATGGAGAATGTAGACCTGAGAGTACTTCAATGATTTGACTAAATCCAGGGCCTGTTTCTCAATGATGTTGTACTTCAAGGTTGCGTCTCTTATGGTTCTACTGAAGAAGGCAATGGGTTGCTCTGTGTTTAGATTTTTATTTTGCATAAGGACAACAACAAGAGTATGCTCCGAGGCAAATGAGAAATTGATAAAATAAAGTGTATAATCTGGACTAATAAGAATAGGAGCATGAGATAAAGCCAAATTATCTTGATTGAATTATTTCTTCACCTCTTCAAACCATTTTACTTCACTATCTTTCTTTAGCATGTTAGTAATTTTCCTTAAGTGTTCAGTAATATTAGGAGCAAACCTTCTCAAAAAATTTATTTTTCCGTTGAATGACTAAATTTTCTTTTTTTCTCCTAGGATAGTCCAAGGTCTGAATTGCTTGAATACTTGAAGGATCTATCCTAATTCCATATTTTGATATGATATGGCCCAAAAATTTACCTTCCTCCATAGCGAAAAGAATTTTCTTTGGGTTCAACGATATACCAAACTTTCTACATCTCTGAAAAAATATTTTCAAGTGCTGCAAGTGTTGCCCATATGTCTTGGAAAAAACAGTGATATGGTCAAGATAAATGACAAAAAATACATCCTTTTAATTGTTGAAAGCAATATCCATTGCTCGCTGAAAAGTAGCCCCTGCATTCTTCAATCCGAAAGGCACTTTGGCATACATGAAGGTACCCCAAGGTGTTGTGAAGGCTGTATTTTCTTGATCATCTGGATGGATTAAAATTTGATTATACCTGGAGTATCCGTCCAACAATGAAATTATGGAATATCTAACTACCCTTTGTAGAATGTGGTCCATTTTTGGTAGTGGGTAATTTTCCTTCAATGACACTTTGTTCAGATTTCTGAAATCAATGCACAAAAAAATCTCTCATGTCTTCTTTCTCAATGACACTAGATTAGACAGTCATTTGGAAAAGTGAAGAGGCATTATAATACTAGCAGTAAATAATCTATTTACCTCCTTTTGAATAGAGTGCAACAACTTGGGATTCATTCTTCTTAAATTCTAGCGGAAAGGTTTATGATTCGACTTCAAGTTAATGATATGTTGAATCATGCTCTTGTTATAGACTTTCAAATCATAACATTCCCAAGAAAATACATTAGAAAACTAAGACATAAGCACTGCATATTTACCTTTCATTTCTGCACTCAAATATTTTGAATTTTTTACCATCTTTGGCTTTTCCAGAGTGCCAAGATTGAGATCTTCCACTCCCACTTCTGTCGGTAACATGGTTGGTTTTCGTGAAACATCATATTGATCAAAAATCTCTTCCAAAGGTACCAAACCTCTTGGAATGGAGTTATCTTTCAACTGAAGAACTTGCATGTCTGCTGCATGGATTTCTTGGTCATATTCATAGCATTGGTTTTCCATTTGAGAATTCACAACTTCCTCTTCTGTTTGTAAGAAGTTGCTGATCTGTTTATCATCTTGAAAGACCTACCAATAATAAACATTGTCTCGGACAACAGGGTGTTGTTTTACATTTATCTCATACTTCTTATTAGGATACAATGGAATTTGTAACATGCTGGCCAAAGTAGCAAGAGAATCAACAATAACATTGTTGTCCCTTGAGATCAATGATAAAGTGTACTCGATGAATGCATTGAGGATTTCTAGCACTGCATTTCGATAAGCTCTCGTCCTTGGATTCTTGGCCTGGTATTCCCCTTTGACTTGATTTATTACTAACTCAAAGTCGCCATATACAAAAATCTTCTTGGGACCTAGCTTCTTGAGAATTTTTAGACCGACTATCAAATCCTCATACTTAGCTTCATTGTTTGAACATTCGAAAGCTAGCTTGTAGGAGGGCATTCGAACATTTGGAGGAATGTTTAAAAACTGATTTACAGGGCTGTGAATCCACACTCCAATTCCAACCCCTTCTTTTCCCAAAGCTCCATCGAAGTCCATTGTCCAAAAACTACTTTCCTCATATGGAAACTGCAAATCAGATGGCTGAAATTTTCTTGTTGCTTGAGAGAGTTACGCTGTACCAAAAATTTCTGTTTCTTTCACCGTTTCATCACTTTTTTGAGGTGATTCGCTTGGTTCCAAATCACTTGGCACTTTTTCATAAATTTTTGCATTTACCAATTCTAAAACAGAATTTGAAAATTCAAAATTTTCTCCTTTTTATTCAATCAAAACTTCAGAAGATGCTGAACATTCATCATTGAACAAGATAAAGGAATCTATATCTGTACGAACAACATGTATATGATGGTTATTTTGCTTTTCTCGGCATCTAATCATGTACTTCATCTTACTTTCCCGGTATAGTTTCCTAAGTTGTCCAAATACGGGAATGGTAGCATATGAAAAGTCAAGCTGCAAGTTACGTCTAAGCTTTGCTCCCCATGAACGAGAGAGAAAAATTCCATATCTCGGAGGAATATAAGCCACAAAAACATCCATGAGGACATTCTTGGCTGGGATTTTCTCTAATGACACCACTAGGTCCTTGATGAGGCCAATAAGTTTCACCCTCCCTGAATCAAATGAATAAAGATCATGATAAGGTCTTGTGATATCTATTCCTAATATGTCCATAATGGCCTTGGGAATGAGGTTGTGAGAGGCTATGGAATCAAGAATGTCGTTATGAAGGATAAAGTCATGGATTTTGAGGCTTAGATAAAACAGAGGGACCTCACTATATTCTAAATCACCATCAACAATAGGGCCAAAACGAAGCTCAGGGTGATCACCACTCACATTAACCATGTCGGAAATTTGATCAACTCTAAGAAAATTAGCTACTTGAACTTTGTACTAATTATTCTTAACTATTTCAGTTAGAGGAATGGAGACTTTCAATTTGGCAATTTCATTTTCAAGAGAAAAAAGAGCTGAATGTTTTCTACCTCTTTCAATGGTGCATCTTTCTTCTCGGGCTAATATTTGTGTGAAGAATATTTCTTCTATCCTCCATCTTGGACTTATTTATCCTTTCTTTGACCGCTAGAGGAAGCTTCGTTTCCTTTAGCATGATTAGGAACAACATGTCCTTTTTCTTTACTTTGATTTGGGGCAACAACTTCTTTGTGATGAGCATCTACATGATCGTTCTGTTTTTTCTTATTGGAGGTTATAGGAACATACCTATTCCTCAAGCTATACTGTCTCTGCACTTGAGAAAGAGCATTCTGATATCCCCTTTGATAATCTTCCATGCACACTGATAACATGTCATCATTTGACAAGACATATTGCTGATCATCCGGTGCACAAATTTCTGCAGAAAATTGATCTTCTTAAATGAGGAAAATAGGTTGTTGATTTTCCTCAAATAAATGGTTCTCGCAAGAAATTTATTCTTCATCATCTTCATCAGGGCCTTTAGTATAATTCTACTGAAATGGAGTGTGCATTTGTTGCTAAATTTGTGGATCCTGCCCCCTCTATTCCCTTTGTTTGATCCTAAATTAAGGATGTTGATTTTGACCCCTGAAATTGGGAATTCTAATGGAGGGTTCAACTTGTCTATCAATGATGGACATTTTATCCATCATATTTTCCATGGTCTTGATCAAGGTATCTAATTTTCCCTCTAATGAAGTGGATGCTTCCTCTTTGATAGTGAATCTTTTTTCTGTCTTGATTTTAGACTTCTTGATGATCAAATTAGCTTCCATGCTCACTGCGTTTCTCTACATTTCTTCAAGAGATGATGGGTTTCTTTCCCTCAACTGATAGGCCATTCAGGATCAAAACCATCAAGATAATGAAGTAAAGCAAGGCCTGGAGGAGGCTTAATATTCTTAGGAATTGGATCATATATTTTATTGAATCTAGTTGTAAAGTCTTGGACAAAATCATTGGGATTCGTTTTCAAGGTGTTATACTCAGCTAAAATATGTAATGGATTTTTATTCTCTTCCCATTTCGCCATAAACAAGTCAATCAACTGCTATGAAGTATCTATTGAACTAGATGTGAGATATATAAACCATTTCTTTTCCTCCCCAGAGAAACTTTGTGCAATGATGCACATCTTGGCATCGTCATTTTTTATCTCTTCAAGATCTATGAAATCAATCACTTTGGCAATGTGCTTACAAGCTATAATATTTGATGTTACATTGAAAAGAGGAAGCCTCTAACCATAGTTCTGAGGTAGTGGAGTGAGATGAAGTGGTAGGATCAATGAAAAAAATCTGGCCATGACTAATGGAGGAGGTGGTGGAGGTGTTGATGGAGTGAAAACTTGTAGAGGTAATGATGGAATGAAAGGAAGGGTTGATGATGTAGTAGTATGAGAAGGTGTAATGACAGGTGAAGCAAAAGCCTGCAGCTGATATTCGAAATAAGCCTTCTCTAAAGTTTCTTGAAATTTATCCACTAAGCCCTTGAGTTTTTGAAAATTAGACCAGACTTCGCTATTGACTTCGAAATGAAAAGACTTAGAAAATGGTGCAAATGACTCGAAATTGAAAGTATAAAAGGTGGTTTCTGAAAGGAAAGTTTCAGACTTAGTTCTAAACAAATATTTTTACAGATTCTGAACTATAAAATAAATCTTTTGAAACAAATCTTGTAGGCAGATAATTTGATTTGACAAGTGGAGGAATAACTCTTGCAACCTTCCGAGACTTGGTTTTATGCTTTCTAAAAATACTCTTAGGGTCATACACAATTGGTGAGGGATTTGGGTATGGTTTTGACCTAGTATGTCTTTTAGGAGCCATATTAAGATAGGAATTTTGGACTTTGGCTCAGATTTAAGAATTCGGCCTATTTTGAATGCTAGAACTTGTCATCTACAAGTCTAACTTTCAGAGGATTAAAGAAATATTCCCAGGGAATGTTTAGCAATCGGTCCCTGGAAAAAAAGCCAAAAATTTTATCACTTTCCCCAACTTCCCAACGCTGCAATAGGATTGGTTAAAGGTAACCATAGGCCAAAATTTAGGTCGAGTAGCTAGCCCTACCAGGACCAGAGAGGGCTCTCTCATTGTCACTCTTATAGTCAAAGGAATAACTGAGTATCTAATTATCTTAGGCTAGGTATGTAAGCTCAATAAATAGAATTTGTTTGATGTTTTGAGTGTTGGATAGAAAAATGAGTGAGTGTGTGTATAAGGTTTTTAGGTTTGAAATCCAAGGTGAATCCGCAGAGAACATGTGAGGCAAGATAGGTAGTTTGAAATAATTTTAATAATTTATTGAGTATAGGATGAAGTAGAAGAGAGTTTGAATGAGCACTGAGGTGAATTCATTAAGCTTAGAAGCAAATAAACATAGCACTGTAAACCTCGTCTAAAACAGAACACTCATAAACATGATTTCTGCTCATAAACCTACAAGATAAACATATATGAAGAAGAAGACATGGTATTAAGCATGAAATGATAGACATACATAATAAAAACAAATACTCCAATGCATACCACAAGTATCTCAACATAATTCCTGTAAATCTGTCTCTGATTTCATTCCAAATTGCTGATTACAAGAGATCCACTGCACTATGAGACTATCCATCCCAACAAAAGACTAAAGAGAGTACAATTATAGAAAATATGGACTATGACACATCATCAGGTTGAAATACCATCCAAAATGGATCATAAATACACAAGATGAGTCATTTCCTAGATTCTAGGGAGGTTAGAAGCCATTCCCTAAATTTTAGTTATGAACTAGGAGTGTTTGTCCCTTACATTAATTACATATTCCCTCATGGTAGAAGGAAAAAACCAACCCAATAACTATAATGCAAACTCATAGGACAACAATGCCTAGAAATTGTGACCATTTCTAAACTTGATAAGTGGCCTGAGGAATCCAATGTTGATTTGTGACATTCGTTACAGAACGGTAAATTTTTTTTGCAGAAGCGTAAAAAAACTTTGGAGGAAATTTTAAGAGTCTAAATCCACTTCTGAAAGAAAGGTTAACTAGCCCCATGTTTCTAGTTTCCATAACATCTTGAATTTTCCAAAATGGACCATGGGAAGGCCTTCAAAAATCCCTTCTCCCAAGGTTACTCCAAAAGTGTAATAGAGGGTCCAAAAAGGTGGCAGAAACATGAAAAATGAGTGGTTTTTAAGCTTTTCTCCAAAATTACAACTTGTCATACCATGGGGGTTCCTGATCTGTGATGTAATCATCAAAATATATCCATCCATGTAAATAAATCATCATTTGGATGCCTCAAAATAAGTGTAACAAAAGTTCGTTACCCTTCTGCAATGAGGAATTTCCAAAATTTTGAAAAAATCACATAAAATACCAAAATTGATCAAAACTTCTCAAAATTGGTTCTATGGCACCTGTGAAAGATGGGATAAATAACTAAATAAGTTTCATCCAATAAGTCCAAGCTATCCTTCTCTTTAAGCTTCATTTGTGCCTCTTTTAGCCTTTTCTTCAATTGTTTCAGCCCTATTTGAGAAATGGTGTTCCTAGTGCGATAATGGTTTGCCATGTGTCTTTGTAGCTTATTGTCCCTCTTAGCCCTATTTAAGAGCTTCTCCAAATGGTCATTTACTCTTTACAACCAAAGCTCTCTGTCTTCATTAATCTCCATGGAAATAAGCTCATCAAAGGTCAACTCTTTAGATGGATGAGTTGATTGTCTTTCTCAATCCAATGCCCTTTTGAGGCCTTTTGGTTTTGGTCTTCTTGTTTGTGTTTCAGTATCCATGTCCTGCATTTGGTTAACAACAATAATATCCTTGCATTACCTCTGTTTTCCTCTATGTCTGACTTGGGATTGCTTTGTAGGAGTTGATTCACTTTCAATTGAAAATTTTCCTACTGAAGGAAAGTGATTTGAGATTTGGCAATGGAGAAGACCTCTTTCAATTCTTATATTTCTTTATCTTTCTCTCCGATGATCTCTTCAGCTGGTTGGACCTCCACATGTTGTGCTACCTAAATCTCCAATGACACTGATTCATTATGCTGATGTAAAAGAGGCTGCTCCTCTATCTCACATTATTCAACAATGGTGTCAAGTGTAAGAACACTTCTGGTGCAAATACTTGTCTCTTCCCCTTCTCATAGGTGTGAGTGAACTCAAAAACCCTAGGAGCATCTGAAGTCTGAATGGGCATGCTAGAAGGGAAAACCCCCATTTTTTGTGCTAATGATTTACTAGGCAAGATAGAAGGGCTAATAGTAGACACTTCTAACAATCTCTCCAAGAAATTTTCCCAAGTCATGTTGATGGAGGAAAAGTGATGTAATACTATGAGCTTGAATAGACCATGCTGAAAAATAATAGTGTGATGATCTTGTCTTCTACTTTGAACCTCCTCATTCATATTAATCAAACTCCCGTACAAATAGTATGGCAAATCAAGTGTTTTGACAAAGGTGAAATGCATCAAAAACCTGATGTGATACTTATACAACCTGGATAATATTCCTTCACATGTGAAGTACTTAATTATGAACATCATCAAAGGAGCATACTTGTTTTTGAGGTGTCTTAAAGGAAAAATATAGTTTGGCTCCTCTCTAGCATGAGGCTTGAGAAATTTTTTGTATTTTTCAATATCTAACTCCATGCCTTTGAACCACTGCTCTCCATGAGAAGGGATACCTATTGCTGAAGAAATTAGGCTTGATGATAGGCTTATCTCCATACTTGCAATAGTGACCTTTCCCATGCCGTAGCTTGTTGCAAATAGGTTGGTCAACTGAAGATGATACCCCTCTTCGATGAGCCTTTCAAAAAATCTCAAACTTTGAGCTCTCTCAAAGCATCTTCTAGCCAATGGCGAAGCATTAATTTCATGCATTGTGAAGGGTTCTAGCTTGAGGTGGTTCCCTGCCTTGAAGTTCTTCTTGTCACTTTCCATTGTGTTTGTCACTGGAATGATGAAAACCCTAGGGTGTTAATGAGATGGGTGAATGAATGGAAATCTAGAAAAATGTGTAGGAAAGCGTGAGTTTAGTGGATGAGATGAAGGATCAAGAAGCTTAGAGAAATTCTAGAAAAAATTTAGTGGGTTGAGTTGTGTGTTAGCTTCAAGTTGTAGGTGGAATGAGGGAAAATTAGTGTGAGGAAGGTGGAAAGATGCCTAAAACACAGGAAATTCCCAATTTTAACTGTGAGAATAACTAGTGTAGGGGTAGAGTAAGTTGATTAGATGAAATGAGGGTCATGGAGTTAAGTGAAAATTCTAATAAAAATTTAGTGAACAGTACGGTATCTTAGATCCAAACTGAAAGAGGAATGAGGATAAATTGAGAAGTGTAGGGTGGAAAAATCTAGCAAATACAGGAAATTCTCAAGGTTTTTCACTGTGGAAAAGCTAGATTCTAGGGTTTTCTTGTATTTAACATGTTTGGATTGGTGTAGATGATAGGAGTGTGGGGATAAGGCATATGAAATGTGTGCTTGAGGGTTTATATGATGGGGTTAGGCTTTAGGTCAGTGGGGTAGGTTAGGGTTTGTCAAATTAATTTTTTTTTATACACCATGGACAATTGATAATGTGAAGACAAGAAAATGAGAATGAAAATGTTTAAACACCCACAAATTTAACCATAGGAGGGAATACGAGATGATATATTACCTTGTATAAGGGTTACAAAAAGTAATGGTGCCAAAATTGAGCTGGTTTGGAAGTTTTTCAAGCCAAAAACCGCAAACTGCTTCTCCTACAGAAGCGTAACACCTATGTCTAGAAGCGTAACAATGTGGTTTAAAAGTGTAACAAGAATACTGCACAGTGCTTGCGCAACACTCCAAAAGCGTAAAAATGGTTGCGCAACGCTTCCAAAAGCATAACAAGGGTGCCCAGAATCGTAACAAGAGGGTTCAAAAGCGTAACAACACCTATTTGAAGGATGGAATAAGGATTTTTAATGGAATTTGAGCCTTGGATTTTGGAGTTTAGACCACCATGGAGGGCAAGCGAAGTAGAGAGATGCTCTCACACACATGAAAGGGTAACAATGAATTAAAATGTCTTTGCTTTTGCCCTTATAAGCTTGACGTGACATTTCACCTTTGACACTCGAAAATGACTTTTTGAACTTTTACACTTGGAAATGACTTTTTGCTCCTTCAAATGAGATAATAGGATAGAATGAACCTCTTTAAAATATTTGACACTTGAAATGAATTTATGGACTTTTTAATGAGACATCAAGACACAATTGACCTTTTATGAGACAATAAGACAAAATTTGCCTTCTTTTAATGAGACAGTAAGCCTACTCCTTTGAACCTTTAACATTTGGAAATGACCTTTTCAAAACAAGACAAGTTGTCTTTGAAAATGGGAAATGACCCTTTTGTCTTTGACTGAGATGAAGAAATGACCTCTTCTGAAGATTTGACAATTGAAATGACTTTTTTGGTCCTTTAATGAGACAAAAAGACATAATTTCTCTTTTTATGATACATTGAGACATAATTGAGTTTCTTGAGCTTTTTTAAACACTTGATCCATTTGAAACAAGACAAGTGGTCTTTATTTCATCTCCTAAACATGCTAGCTCCTCCTTTAGGGTTTTATGAGTGGAATGGAGGGTTGTTGCCTTGTTTTAGGTGACAATTCGAAATATTTTCAAAGGCAGAGATGAGCCTAGACAGTGACCTATATGAGATGGAGTGACATAATCCTAGACCTTTAAAAATGATTATGATGGAGATGGTGACCTTGAAATTGATTATGATGGAGACGACCTTGATAATGATGGTGGCGATGAATGTAATGAAGAAGCAACATATTTGACCTAAACTTCTTCAGTGACCAACATTATTTTCTGAAAACTTGTTTGAAAAAGTAAAAAATTTTGACCTATGACTTTAGAAAAACAACTAAAAGAGTTATTTTAAATCACTAACATACCTGAGATAACATCGGGTACCACTAAAAATAAAGAAATGCACAAAAATGCTCAAGTGCACCAATTAACAACCAGGAAATAATTATTTTAATACAACACGTAGAGTGGAATAATTAATCATTGCCAAGATAACATTTAACCACTGATTTATGAAAAATATACTCTGCATAAGAAGACAAAAATAATCGGAGTGCAACATAATATTGACAGAAATTTAATTAATCAAATATAAACAAGTATATCGTTTTAACTGCGAAGACAAGACAAGAGTCCATAATTACAATATTCAAAAGAGAAGACCTGGAAACTATTAACCGCAAGGGTTTACTATATTATGCTCCAACCAAATGGAGACCCTTTATTAACTGAAAAAAATTAACAGTGAATTTACACAAGTAAATACAAAGAAAATAACCCCGAATCTTAAAGACACTGCCTCCATCTGGGTGGGTAAATTTTATTGTATCATATAGTACCCTAATAACCCTAACCCACTCAATAGAGCGAAGAGAAAAAAGAGGAAAACCCCACTGGAACCAAGGAAGGATAAGAAAATCTAGAACCTGGAAAAACAGTAAATGATGATGGGGGTTTAGTACTTGGATTGGCTGCAAAACCTCGAAAGACGGGGAATAAGATTAGTATATAATAAAAATTGGACAAGATAATAAAATCCAAAGTATAAAGAGTGCCTTTAGAGGAGATGTTGGGACAAGTAGTACCTGTGGAGAAGTGGAATCCGAAATTGATTCCACATAAACAAGTGGTATTAGAGACCGCTCTTAATCTTGAAATGGATTTAATACTTAAATCTTTAATATGTGTTATAGTTAAACCTTATGAGGTCAAATGCCAAAAGATAATGCTCTCTAATGGGGTTTGTGTAAGTTAATAGGTTGAGATGAAAGTCTTATGCAGATAAACATTTAAGATAAAAAAAAAAATTGTGGAATGTCTATGCATGTTATAACATAATTCCACTAAAGAAGGATCCAATCAGCCCAGATTTTTAAAATGTTTAATACACCTGTCCAAATATGGATTCTGAGAATAAAAATATGTTTAGTTTAATATTTTATACAATCTAGTATTATGTTAAAGTACGAAGTACGGGTAAACCAATATGTGATTATATAGTTACAAAATCATTATTTTAATTTATATGGTAAAATAGATCTTAATTTATAGATACTATAAATGTTTACAACAATTTATACCACTACAACATCTAGATAATGTACTTGTTTAAATCTAATGGTGAGCATATATAACTAGAGAACATTAATAAGCCTATGGATAAATTAATTATCCTAACAAACCAATTTGGGCATTGCAAGTTATTTTTTATCTTCATAATTTTAAGCTAAACTAATCTACAATTTTTAAATTTTATTAATATATATATATATATATATATATATATATATATATATATATATATATATATATATATATATTACAATAATTTTATTAAAATTTAAATAATATATAGATTTAAAAAAAAAATAAAAATTATTATTATTAAAATTTAAATAAGATATCATTTTTTGAAATTCAAATGTGTTAATATTTTAATAGTGGTAGTCTAAGTCATATTTACTTAAATATTTTGAAATTTACTTAAATATTTATGCATTATAAGTTTTTAAATCACATACAAGTCTCACATTAAAAAAATATTTAAATATGTAAAAAATAAATAAAATGATTTCAAAACATAATCTTATTACCCATAATAAAATGATAAATGGCTGTGTAAGAAAGATGTTGTCCACTACCACTGTTATGTTTGTTTATTCGTGACATTTTAGGTTATTCTTGCTACAATAATCTTCCCTATTATTTTAAATAACAATTAAAAATCAATTAATTTTTTAATTTAAAATTTGATAATGAAAGAAAAAATTAATTTTAAGCTATATTTTATTCAACTTTACTTTAATTTATATATTTATTTAAATAAAAATATTACAGATATGAAAAAACACAAATTACATTAATTATACGAAACAAATTAACCAAAATAATAAACTCAACTCAGCCACAACTAAGCTAACTGAACCCAAAAAAAAATAAAAAATATCAATTGGCCCCACGCAAAGAGATCACACAACTTTGCATAAGAAATATTGACGATAACAACCAAAACACCCAAAACACCAACAATGAAAGCAATGTGCCAACGTTATATTATGGATAAGCCCAATCCATAATAAGAATAATTAATAATTAAGTTTGAAATATATTGAAAGGAGAATAAGGCATTTAAGGAAATAAATTTTCTATGAATGTTTCAATATATTCTCCTAGCTTGCAAACTGTTATATATATTTAGGAATGTTGCTAATTCCTCATTTTAAAAAAATATTAAAATTAAACATCAACAAATAAGTATCAATTTCTAGTCTTAAGGGTTAGTTCAATTGGTTGAGTCTCTATTATTAAGTATTTAGCTGGTTGGGAGGTCATAGGATCAAATCTCCTTGACACCCACGGGGTTAGGCCTCGCTTGGTACCAATTCCTTTTTAAAATTAAAAAAAACCAACAAAATAAAACTAACCATGAATTGCTTAAATCACTAACTCTAGATTTTAATTAATTAAAAAAACATTCAATTTTATTTTATTTGTTAATAATATAGTATTGTCATTTGTTATAAGTTTGGACTATGTATAAAAATCGTCAATAAATTTGGAGTACGCTTTAAAACTGTTTTTGTTTAATTAAAAGCTTTGTTTTTTAGAAAATTCAAAGACATTTGAGTAGCATAATTTTTCTTGAATAAAAATGATGAATCAACTTGTATTTATAGATAATAACCAAATTATAAAAAAAAACACATTCAATATTATTAAAATAATTTAAATCAATAATTGCATGAAAACAATGTAACATTTAAATAATTCCCTTCACTTTTACAATTGTGAGCCGTAGACATACGTCGTGTACGCAACAACGTAGGCATACAACGTGTACACAACCACAAAAGAGTAGAATCAATATCTTTGAAAGAATAAGACATAGTATGCCAAACCAAAAAAAATTGAAGTTACGACCTGGCATATCTCTACTAGACCATTTACTTAAAAAAAAAGGTCACTCACCACTTGAAAGGCCAATAATATTAGGGGCCAACTTGTCCACCTCTATCATTGTCTCACCATCTGAAGCTTGTTAGTTTGGCCATTTGAGCATTCCCACTTCCTCCATACCTACTTGTACTTATGGATAAATGGGAAGAGTTTAGATAGTGTGAGATATCTTAAGTTTTATGTATTTGAAAATTTTTCGTGTTGATGAATTATTATCTCTTTTCTTTATATTTTATTAATTTATTTTGATAAGTTTTGATGAAGAGTTTAGATAGTGTGAGATATCTTAATAAAATATCCTAAGTTTTTATGTATTTGAAATTTTTTTCTTGTGGATGAATTATTATTATTTTTCTTTATATTTTATTAATTTATTTTGATAAGTTTTGATAAAGTTATATGTAGTTGGTTTTTATTATTTTTCTGCCCAGAAATTTGGTGTTTTTTGCAATCTTGCTATTTGTACTATGAGAATCTTTGATGACAACTACATGAAGTCAGAGAAATCACATCTTCTTGATGTCTTTGAAAATAATGGATATAGTAGATTTTAGGGCTTTAAAGCCTTTCAAAAAGCCATAAAGAGTTAAGTGACAAAACTGATCACATAGATCATATCTCCAAGGTTAATCTCCCGTTTATCCAAGGGACCATGAACAAAATTTCTCATGTCCTTAGAAGGAATAATGTCTCCTTCTCGTGCAAATCTCTCAGTACCATTAGAAATTATCTCAGGTCTGTCAAGGACCTTGTCGACCCTGAAGACAAGGAATGAGTTTACTTGGTTCTTTATTCCAATGGTATTCCCTATATTGGAGAAACGAGTCGATCCATTAACAGAGAATCCAGGAGCATGTTGCAAACATTAGGCACAATCATTCTCACACATAAGCTCTTGCAGAACATGCAGAAAAATCTTGTCACCATGTCTGTATTGAGGAATCCAAGATCATTGTTAGGGTTGATCATTGAACCACCATATGAAGCTTAGATAGGCTATTGAGGTTGAGAGGCATGCTGAGAATCTCAACATGGATGATGGTTGGAAATAGAGTAAGAGCATGGATTTTTAGTGTGTTACGTCTTTTGGTTTATTTCTCAGTTTATTTCCCTTCTATTTTTCTATTTCTTATTTTCTTCCTTTCTTTATTAAAATTCCCCTAGAAATTTCTTTGTTTTTATTAGTCTTCTTAAACCTACATCCTTATTTTTATAATATTTTCATTATTACTTTGATCTTAATCTAACCTTCTTTATCCTTATATTTTTTTCATTAATTTATTTGGTATATATATATACCCTCCTAATATTCCAGATTTTTAAAGATTCTTATAAATGATTATATAATATTTTTTCTTTTGTTATTATTATTGTAATAACATTTTATTTATGATTTTATTATTATTATTATTTAAGGATTAGTTATTGAAATTAACCTATTTAATAAATATTTCTTAATAATTGATTGGAATTTTATTCTCTTACTAATAATTAACTATTTATCTAATTTACTAACGAACTATCTCCAGGAAATGATGCATCCATACTATTTATTCATCAAGATTGATTAACTTCTTCACCTTATCCTGAGGATGAGCTATATTAGTTGGTTCGAAACATCAACCAAATCTTAATGATGTGATTAATCCAAAAAACATATTACATTATGGATCACAAAAATCTTAAATCTAACAAATTTTATCAAGTTGTTAATTGTGAATATTGTTTTTATTTTAATAAAAAATTATTTTTTATAAATGATATATTGAATTTTTAATAAGTATGTTATTGTAATTGCTTTGTACTTAGTTATTAATTAACGTCGTGTCTTGAAAATTTTAGTGGATAACATTTTTAAAATGAAGGAAAGTATTTTGGATATTTTCCATCGGATGTAACTTGGAAATACATGAAAAAAATAAAATCCACATCAAAATAGTTACATTGAATGCTTAGTTTTAATTTTTCTCTTTATTAATTTTAAGTAAAAGTCCAATTTCACCAACTACCTCCAAAGTTCTAATTGTTTACTGAATAATGAACTAGAATTTGACGCTTACTTTCTACTTGCATAATGAAATATTGCAAAATAAACACTACTAAAATTAAATTGAAAATATAAGAATATATTAAAATAAAAAATAGAAAAAAGTTTAGTTAAATTAAAAAAAAAATGATAGGGGTTTTTGGAATTATGTTTCTTTAAAGTAGTATAAGAAGCTTCTTATCCACCGATACAACATGTTATAAATATAGTGAATTAAAGAGATTTTATAAAAGAAAATCAATGCAAAAGGTTAAATTAATTTAGTTGGAAATTTAGAATCCTAAACAAATATTGAGATGATTTTATTTTTATTTTTTTACGGTAAATTGCATTGTCTTTAAAACTAGAAAATACAAGATAAATTGAAAAGTCAAGTCAATCTTTCACTGAGGAGACTAGACCAAATCCAAAAATTGACTCTTTGTAGAGAGGTAAGGGGTAAATGAGTACTGGGAGATACAAAAATTAACATACAAAATCTAAGAGTTCAGTATAAGAAGCAATGTAAAATACCAACAGTAATAAAAGAATAATAAAACATAAACATGATAAAAAGTAGGCAAAAGGGTTTGAGTCTATGATAGCGACATAGATGGGTTCTTTCTTATATTTGGAGGTTCCACTAGCCGAGGGGGGTATGTTAAGATGTTGTTTAATAAACTCCATCCTTCGATCTAAATCCTTCATATGCCAATGTAATTGTTCAAGGCAATGGATAATATCCATGCAGTGTCCGTACTTGTCCAAGAGTGTGTGCCCCAATAGAAATTTCATGTGCTAGTAGAGATTAACTATGTGCACATACTAATTAAAACAACCTCTCATATTCCCTGTGTCCAAAATCCAATATGATAACTCAATAATAACCTTTGTTGTGAGAGGTGAAGTGTATGAGTGGAGGCTTCTCCCTTAACATGATTGGGCTCTTACTAAATGGGCCTCGACATGAGGTCATGAAAGCGAGAGGTGACTTCCTCCAACCGATGAAGCATGCGTGTACTACCCCTGCAAGCCCACTCTTGGTAATAGGCGATACCCCTACGAACCTGCACTCATTTACAAGGCATCGAGGAAAGGTCAAAGGACAAGTAAGGCTTAAGAAAGAAATATAATAGATGCAAGGATTCAAATAACCAGGAAGAGAAACATGTAAGTCGAGCAATAGGCTGAGAATCACCATAGTGAAAATAACATCCAATAATATTCACTGGTTACAACAACACAAAGGGAGGGGAAAGATAAAATGTGATCCTAGATAATAAATAGACCAGAATAACCCAAAGTAGTAACTTGCATTAAACAACCTCAAGGAGGAGGAGTGCATAACGATATGGAACATGAAGAGGAATTAAAGAGAGGAAGCACAATGGAGAAACAAAGGGATCAGATAACGAGAGAGAGGGGGGTCCAAGAAAGGATACACAACCAAATGAAAACCAAGGTGGTTACTTTTATAAGATACAACTAGGAACGAGGGAGGAGGAAATGAAAAGTAGAGAGCCTGAGCACAAGAGCTACTAAAGAGTTGAACAATTTGCAGGAGGAAAATGAATACTAAATAATAACAATTATGCATAGAAACCCAAGATTACTAGGTCATTGCGTTTCCACAGACTAGAGAGTGAAGCAAATCCCTTGAATTAGTGAGTCCCCATATTAGAAAGTGGCATTTTGGCAGTCCAACTCTTGCCAAGACATAATTGTAGATAATACCATATAGAGACCTTCCTAATCCTTGTAGGCTCAAAACTCGGGTATCCTACTTGCTAATTTACTCATAACTAAGCTTGAAATTCAGATATGGGTTTAGAGCCATGGGTGAAGTCCTTTCTTGCATTAGAACCACGTGAGAGGGAACTTGACTAATGAACAAGGAGAATGGTAACCAACTCATTTCCATGTACATTACATCCATGGTGTGGTTAGCTAGATTGACAATGTACATGCTAGAGATCAAAGCCATACATTTTTCACGAGGGCATGCTGCCACGTCCCTTGGTCCTTGGCTAGGTGGGATAGTGATAGTCTGTGTCAATGATCTGTCTATGAAAAATTGAATGTTTTTAATGAAATTTGAAAGTGAATTTTTTAGGGTTTTTATGTAATTATGTAAGTTAAATTAACACATAAATGATGATTTTTACCTCAGTTTTGCAGAAAATAATAGAGACAACAGTACCATAATAGAAACACAAGAAAAAAAATGATGAAGGAGTTCACCCCTCCTGGGCTACATCTCCTGGTCCAACTTCCAATGTTGGGCCTCTTTCATTATGATAAAAAAAATGTGTTTACATAAACTTTTAGTGCTCAGAATGTAAAAAAAAATTCTCCAATGGCTCCAAAATAGTCAAAAACCCCTAGCTGGGTTCTTTCTGCACTCAAATTGGTCAAAAAATCAATGAGTTATGCTCCAAAACAATTTTCCTAGTAACTATCCCACATTTCGTACCCACTTATTATCCATCCTACATTTTCCGCAATTGTCGGCATCATGGAGCGACAATTTCGCCCCACACTGGCAAGATTTGCGCCAGTTCGACTGTAAATTATTGATTGGTTAAAAAACGTGGTGACCCCAGATCAAGCCACGTGGCACAAACTCCGCCGTAGATCAAGGAATATTCAAAAAATTGTACCAAGGGTTTTAACCCCTCTCCAACTGTTGTTGGTGGCAGAGTAACTGTGGTTGGGTTCCGAATTTTCATGCCCAAACTTAAATTTTAACCCTGACTCCTTGACTGTGGTAGGAATGTGGTTGGGTTCTGGTGTCGTTGCATTAATTAAAACTGCGCACCAAAAATTTTGACACTAACCCTGTGCTGTTACCATGGTAGTGTTATATTGAATCAGGGTTGAGTTATAACTACAAGAGGTTTGAACTATATTTTGAACTGAGGTAGCACTTTGGTATTGCAAGTGATTTTTTTAGGGGTTTTATGCAATTATGTAAGTTTACATTAACACATAAATGACGATTTTTATCTCATTTTTGCAGAAAATAACAGAGACAACAATACCATAACAGAAACACAATACAATAAACGATGAAGGATTTCACTCCTCCTCAGCTAAATCTCCCGGTCCAGCTTCCAATGTTGGGCCTCTTCAGTTATGCTAAAAAATATGCGTTTACATAAATTTGCAGTGCTTAGAATGCAAAAATATTGTCTCTAATGGCTCCAAAACAATCAAAAACCTTTAACTGGGATCTTTCTGCACCAAAAAATGTCAAAAAATTACTGAGTTATGCTCCAAAACAATTTTATTGCTAATTGTCCTACATTTCGTACCCATATGTTATCTATCCTACATTTTCAACAAATGTCAGCATCGTGGAATGACAATTTCACCTCGCATCGGCGAGATTCACACCGATTTTGGTGCAAATTGTCTATTGGTTAAAAAACGCGGTGACCCCAGATCAAGACATGTGGCACAGACTCTGCCCTAGATCAAGGACCATTCAAAAAAACACGCCAACGATTTTAAACCCTTTGCAACATTGGTTGGTGGCAGAGTAACTGTGGTTGGGTTCCAAATTTTTGCACCAAAACTTAAATTTTAACCCCGACTCCTTGAGTGTGGTAGGAATGTGGTTGGGTTCTGGTGCCGCCGGGTTAATTCAAACACCTCACCAAAACCTTTAACGCTAACCCTGTGTTTTTACCATGGTAGAGTTATATTGAATCAGAGTTGAGTTATAACTTCCATAGGTTTGAAATATATGTTGAACCGAGGTATCACTTTGGTGAGGTTCCAATTGACCGCCGGTTAATTATCTATTGAACCTTTGGTGGTTGGTCAATACGTGGTGTTGGGGCCGAGGTTAATCCCACTCCCCTAACTTTCCACACTGCGGTCTCATGACATGGGGTGGAATAGGGGCCAGGGGTTAACCCCGACCCCAACCCCCAATGGGTATTCCACTAAAGCTTAAATAGAGTCTGCAACTATGGTATACAAGGAACACTGATGGCACACTAGTGTAGCACTCTACTGCCACCCAAGAGGTCTGTGGTTCGATTCGCTTGGAGGTCATTTGAGACCCATACAAAATTTTTCACCAACACCGAGAGGCCACATGGCAGCCACCCATTGGCTCACGTTTCCTTTTCTGATTCGACCAACACTGTGAATCCACAACCAATAGAATTTCACCATCCACAACCAATCACTGGAGGACACTTGTCAACTAACCACTGACCCAAATTTTTATAGTCAATCTGCCGAGTCATATGCCTAGCCAACGTACGGACTACTAACTAGGTGTACCTACAACCCAAATTAAAAAAAAAAATAGTTGTTTGGAAAATCGGTCAGAATGCGATATCAAACAAGTTGCGTTGGATTCAGGGCAACGAGATCTTCGCTTTGGCGTCGATTTTGAGCACTTTCGAACACTTTGAATTTTGAGCAATTTATTGATCCATTGGATCATTCCTCCCCAATGGAAGCTTTTGGACCTCCAAAAGCTCATTTTCTGTTAGCATACAAATGAGGGTACAGTTCCCTCACCCTTCCAATCTCAATCCACTTAGGTTTGCTTGCTCTTTCCACTTTGAGCTCCTTATGAAGGTACTTCACTTTCCTTTGTTTTGAAGTCCTTGTCTTTCTGTCAAAGACGATATCTTGCTATAATTTTCCAAGATATTCAGAAAAGAAAACTGTTCTTGAAGGAATTTTAACATTCCCTTGTTGATCTTCAATCAAAGGAGACTTAGACAATTTAAAGTTCACTTCTCCTTGAAAATTGTCATCATAACGATACTTAGCATGTCTAGCCTTGCACTTGGCTTGACTCTTTACCAAATTTGATCGCCGTCACCATGCACCATCCTTATTCAAAGCCGAAATATTATGAAACACACAAGAAGATGTCTTAGAACCAGTGTCATTTTTTTCAAATAGATTTTGCATTTGTTTTTTAATTCCCACATTCTTTAACATTGGCATCTTGTTCACACCAATGTTCAACAATGATGCATCCTATTGCAATTACACGCCATATTGTTTTACTCTTTTAGGAGGCAACATGTTAGAATCCTGAAACAACTTATCACATGGATTAGCAACCTCAATCAAATCATATTTCAAACTTGATTCATATCCTTGAAAGGCTTTATATTCCTCAACATCTTTGTGCTTGAACATTAACAATGAAAAATTCTAACTAGCATTAACAATCCTCTTCATTTGTCCAACATTCACAAGAGATAAAATCAATTTATTTCTATGTGCTCTAACAATGCACTCAATACTATTTTTGAAAAAATGATATTTATTCTCATGGCGATGAAAAATGTATCTCCTATCACATAGATATGGGCTTCCCAAAACAATACAACATATATTAAGCGGAAATACATCAAGTTCTACCTCATCAAGAAAGTTTGTAGTGATGGAAATTCTAAGTATGCATTTCCTTGTCACTTGCAATTTTTCATTCTCACATACCCAACCTAAAGGATAAGGTTTAGGATGAGGAATGGTTTCTAAATTAAATTTCTTGACAATGACTTCTAAAATGAGGTTTTCTTGTGATCCACTATCAAAAAATGTATCTATCTTGGTATGTTTTGAAATGACTCTAATGTGAAAAATCTCTATTCTTGTTTTTTCATATTGAGTTTCATTGAGTCTATTTGAAGAACTAGTACTTGCAATATCCATACCTTTCAATCCCATGGATGTGATCTTTGTTTCATCCCCAGAATCAGAACCTAAATCTTTTTGTATATTTGCAACAACCTTTTCTTTCTCCTTGTTGTTAAACTTTTTGGGTCTCATCTCAGGATGAAGTTTCCAAAAATGGTCTTCATCATGGCCCTCTTTGAAAAAATGTTTACATGTGGGTTTTTCTCCCTCCTTCTTGATAGAAGCATTCTTCTTCCCTTTTCCTTCTAACTTCCCCTTTCGTTTGTCTCTAGACTCAATGGAGTTCTCATTTGTTTCATCAAAAACATTCTTCCCTCTTGCTTCTAGATGTGTTTCTTGTACAAAAACTTCATTTAAATTTTTAGGGTTAAACGCGATAATAGTGTGTCTCAAGTAACTATGTAAACCTCCAATGTATTTGAGTAAAGTGTCTTGAGAGGATAAATATACACCCAAAATCAATGCTCTCCTTCTAAACTCTTGGTATAACTTTGCACACTTTGACCCTTTAATTTATTAAAGTTTTCCCAATCCCTAATAGCTTTATGCATGTATGCTAAAGTACAAATATGTCTTCTTAATGCAACCACAAAATCGTTCCAAGAAATTATGATCTTACCTCTTTTCTTGATCTGCTCTTGTGTTTTGGCATCCCACCAAATGAGTGTTGTACTTTCCAACCTTAATGAAGAAAGATGAATCTTGGTCTCATCATCTTTGATCCTTTGTATCCTGCAATACACTTCAAGCTGACGAAACCCATTATCTAATTTCTGAGCATTTTCCTCTCCATTATACATAGGCAATTCAAATTTTATGTCAATTTTAAAAAATGGAGTTTTAACATGTCACTTTGGAGAATGTGGAGGTGTTTGTGAAGGGGCTGATGTAGAAGATGATGATGGTCAAGATGAGGGTGAGGAGAAAGGTGGAGTTAGATTTGGTTTATCACCATTACCTCCATTCCCTTTTGGAGGCTTGTCTCCATTTCCTCCATTTCCCTTTGGAGGGTTTTGACTCTCACCTAGAAACCTTGAATTCCTTTCCTCATAGAGAACTTTCACCATCTCATTCATGTCAAAGAATTCTTTCCTAAAATCCTTCTCATCCTCATTCATATTTTCAAGTAGCTCTCCTTGATGTGCCATGATTAGTGAGGATTTTGGTGAAACTTGAGGTGAAACTTGTGGTGGAGATTGTGGAAAATGATCTATCTTTAAGCTGGCTTGAAGAATTTATCCCACAAGTTTTCCTTCTCCTCTTTTGAGCTTCAACCTTGTAAGCATTAGAAACAATTGCAACAAAATTAAACCCTCAATACATCCAAAGAAGCTAAGCTCTGATACCAAACTAATCTGTATATGAAAAGTTGAAGGTTTTTAATGAAATTTGTAAGTGAAAATTTTAGGGTTTTTATGCAATTTTGTAAGTTACATTAACACATAAATGAAGCTTTTTATCTTAGTTTTGCATAAAATAACAAAGAAAATAGTACCATAATAGAAACACAAGACAACAAATGATGAAGGAGTTCACCCCTCCTGGGCTACATCTCCTAGTCCAACTTCCAATGTTGGGCCTATTTTGTTATGCTAAAAAATATGTGTTTACATAAACTTGCAGTGCTTAGAATGAAAAAATATTGTGTCTAATGGCTCCAAAACAGTGAAAAACCCCAAGCTGGGCTCTTTCTTCACTCAAAAAGGTCAAAAAATGACTGAGTTATAATCGAGAACAATTTTCCTGCTAAATGTCCTACATTTCGTACCCACCTGTCATCCATCCTACATTTCCAACCATTTTCGGCATTGTAGAGTGAAAATTTTTCCCCACACCAATGATATTTGTGCTAGTTCAGGTGCAAATTGTTGATAGGTAACACCCTAATACTGTAAATATTTAAGTTTAATGTTAGTTACTTGTTTTACTATTTGAGACTCCTGTAATTATTTCTTAGAGGAAAATACAAGTGAACTATGAATGGTAAAGTTAATTATTATTATTATTATTATTATTATTTATTAATAGGACTTGAGACAAGTATTGAAATTCTTGAGAAAAGACCTTTAACAAATTCAAAAATTCTAGACAATTATGACATTTATCACTCTCTCATATCACCTGGGAAATAAAATATCTCATGGAAAAATACAAGGGGCTTATTTAACATGAGGAGGAGACATATCGAGAGAAGTGAATTTCCTGAACATGACGCTGGGTAGGTAAGCTGAGACACTGCCTAAGGAGTGTTCTTGAGTTGGACTTGATCCAGTGGAAACTCTTACAACAAATTGAATTATGTGTGTTCTAGGCTGTGTTGGGACCTTGATGCCCGTGAACTGACAATATCAAACACAATTTTATGGAAAGTTATGAGCTTGGGGGGATAACTGGACATAATAATTGTTCTCATTAGAAGGGAGGTGTGGTCTTTTCCTAGCCGAGTTTCTATACCAGTCTCAACTGATACAGATATGTGCTTATACTTATTTTTTCTATTTGAAGTGAAATCTACCTAAGAGTTATTGTTGTAAATAAGAATGATTTAACTATGTTGAGAAATGATTAAGCATGCATATGAATTTGTCAATTAGGGTCAGGGTAAAAGAGACAATGACTCTATTGTGAAATACAAAAATGAGAATGTTGTAAATATAAACATAAATATTGCTTAGGTAAAACAACACATCCTTATAAGGATCAAACCTAGGACGTTTAAACCCTTGGACAATGCAAATGACGAGACACTTGATAAAAAATCTCGAGATACCATATATCAAAACCTAGCTAGCCGTTCAAGGAGACAATATAATTGTGTAATGAAAAATAAGGCCACACTAATGCTTAACAGGTTTGATATTTCTTTTTAAAGTTGTGAGGCCATGACCATCGGTTGAGTTCCATCCATCCAAACAGGATTTTCACAAAACCATTCCAGGGTTCAATATTTATTCCACATTGGCTACCGCACGGGCCGAGGGAGGTCCCAAATACGAGTCTTGACCTCTGTCGGGTACCATTAAAAAGAAATAAATGCATGAAAATGTTGAAATGTAGCGATTAACAACCATAAAACAATTATTTTAATACAATGCATAGTGTGAAATAATAAATAATTTCCAAGATACCATTTAACTACTCATTTATGAAAAATATACTCTGTATAAGAGGATGAAAATGATCAGAGTGCAACATACCACTGAAAACAATTTTACTAACCAAATATAAACAAGTATATCATTTCAACTGTAGTAACAAGACAAGAGTCCATAATTAAAATATTCAAAAGAGAAGACCTGAAAACTATTAACCACAAGGGTTTACTTATTATTCTCCAACCAAATGGAGACCCTTTTATAACTCAGAAAAATTAACAATAAGTTTACACAAGTAAATACAAATAAAATAACTCCACATCTTAAAGACGTTGCATCCAGCTGGGTTGGAATTTTTTATCCTATCCTATAGTACCCTAATAACCCTAACCCACTCAATAGAGAAGAGAGAACAAAGAGGAAAACCCCATTAGAACCAATGGTAAGAAAAATTGGAACCTAGAAAAACAATAAATGATGACGGGGGTTTAGTCCTTGGATTGGGTGTAATATCTTCTTAAAACAAAGTGACACATAGGAAGAATCAACCCCAAGCTTACCTACAAAACCTCAGAGCCATCAAATTATGTCCTATCACAACTACTCAATTAAGAAAATGTATACAAAAGGGTTGTCAAATTTATGTTGTGCAGGTTGGTTGCACTAAATTCCAAAGATAATATTGCTACTCTGGAAAAGAACCTGTTACCCAAAAATTCATGGATGTCTTTCCTGAAGAAATTCTTGGACTGCTCCCAAAAAGAGAGATTGATTTTACCATAGAGCTAGTTCCAAGAGCTACCCGGTGTCGAAATCCCCTTACCAAAGGAGTATAACTAAATTAATAAAGCTTAGTATGAAGTTAAAGGAGTTACTAGATAAAGGGTTGTTACACTAAAATTTGTCACCATGACATTTAGCTATCTATATGGGTTCATCATTACCTATATTATGCTCCCTTAAAGGTCCAAAATTACAAAGTTCCTAAACCAAGTCTTAGAATGGGAGAAAAGCTCATTAAAAACCTAAAAAGCCTAACTCCGCACTTTTCCTAGTCATTTCCTGCGGTACCACATTTTCTTGCTCTATAACCTACGGCACATCCCACACGTTCCGCTTACTAAAACTACAGACCCCCATAAAAGGTAAAATAAAAGAAAAAGTAAGTTCTAGAAGCCCACATGGTTGAATATTCTCCCAGCCGGAAGCTTCTAGAAGCGTAATCTAGTTGAGCTTCACCCCTTCATTCATGAACCTCTATCCCTTCATTAATGGAGATTATTCCTTGGTATTTGGAGCTAAAATCCCTTTTTGAGAGGACTTTATCCCTTTCTTATTGGAACTGAAACTACCTCCCTTCTGCTATAAATTGAGATCATGTTTCAGTCTCAAGGGTACTTAGAACTTGGTTGTTTTGAGGTGAATTTCTGAAGAAATTATACTCTCTATACCTAGCATCTATGATATGAGAACGATTAAATACTCATATCTATAGTTTTATGCTAGTTCAGAGAGGGGAAGGCTTGTCAAACTGATGGAAAACGACTGTTCAGGACCCCGGAAGAACCTGTATGACATCAAGGCAACAAGGTCGTAAGGTTATTTCTTATCATACAAGTTACTACAAATGGATTCTACTTTCTCATTAAGTTGTTCATGTATCTATTTGAGTAATTTAATTCTTAGATTCCTTGATCACTGAGATAGATTAATGTTTCTGAATTATTATATCTTGCAGGTGCTTTTAATCCTTTTTCTTTTCTTTGGGTGTAGGTCTTACATGTTGAATTGACCTCTTTTGGAGCGATTGGATTGAAGATTACAACAAGCATTGGACCTTAGGTAGGAGCATATCTTCTTAATTAGTTGATTAATAATTCTGAATCGTAATGATCTAGAGAAAATGGTTTGCATTTGGTTGTTTGTTTCTAGATATCCTTAGGATACTAGGGAGATCATCCTTGTCCGCAAGAAGGATTTTATCTGTATAACAAAATGGCGACTCCACTGGGGACATAACTTAGTTTTTTTTTTTACTTTCGGTTTGAATTTTAAAGTCTTCTGGTTTTGTTTTGTCTGAGACTGGGTTGGGTAGATAACTTATCAGAATCCATGAAAAGAAAATCTGAATATTTTTTTTTTTGTACTTTTCCTTGTCTCCGCGGTTTTTATTTGAAAACAGTGCGGTAGCTTACGTAGTTTTTAATTTAGAACAGTGCGGTACCGCTCTGTTCTCCATTAGAAAGTGTAGAATTTTGGAAAAAATTTGAAAAAATAAAAATAATCTTTTTAGGAGCCAAATCACATGATTATTTGTGTTTGCCCCAGTCTATCTTAGCTGTCAAATCTTATGTGTGAATTTCTTTATAGTCTCATTAGTCTCGGTTAAGTTAATTGGGTGTTTTGAGTTTATTTTTTGAGAAAATATTAATTTGATTTCCTTTGGTCATTACTTTGAGGTTTATCTCAGTCTCTTAACAATTTTGCATCTTTTTGCAAAAAAATTCCCCCCTCATTCATCGCCGGGGGGGGGATAGTTGTGTCTGAGTGTTAATCGCCTTTGAATGTTTTTATTTTTTGACCTTTGGAATTCTCACACAATTTTCTTTACTTACACTTGATTGGTTCTTTAGATTACATTAGAATCAGCTTGTTTATGAGAATTCTCTTGCATAGATCACATTTACATAATTAGAATTCTCATTTTTCGAATATGAACGAAAAATGTGCATAGATTACATTTGCATACTTTTCAAGTGAATTGTGCATATATTACATTGGCATAGCTTACATTCTAGAAAAAGCATTAATTTTTCTTCATAAAATTAGTGCATTAGAGAATTTGTTATATCTTCTCTTATTTATCAATCTTTGCATTATTGGAAGTGAATGGAACCTCTTTCCTTACTTTAATTAGGATTCATCGAATTGAAAAGATTACATTATCATATTCGATTGCATTTAGTTTTGGATCAGGTCATAACACCATTGGTTTCATATCCATTTACCCTTTGAGTAATAACAGCCAAATAACACAGCGCTTAATTAAAATTCATTTAGAATTTTTTACATTTTCTAGGGCTCTTTCCACCAATCTAGCTTAGGCTAGTGCTTTGGAATAGGCTGTAGTTAACTTTCCAAAGAAACTAAACAAACAAGTAGCATCTTGCGGTAGGAAAAATTCCAATTGTTGCATTTGTACTCTGGGAAGCTCTTCTTAAAAGAGTTAAGCACGAGATCATGTCGCAACTAGTGAGATAATCATACCTATCTCATTGGGAAAGATAGGAGATGTGCATGTACTAAAATTGGTAAACCTCAGATAGACCATTGTGGAGGAGCTTGGGGTCACTTGTTGGTAAACCTTAGATTATATCAAGGAGCCTTCAAGGGGATTGAGCTTGTTACTCCGCTCTTTCATGTATATGAGATCGTAGAATGTTCCCCCAGGTGAATTTGTTCCCGTTGGTGACCTTAGTGGCCATAATATTTAGGATTTTTCCCAAGGTGACGGTGGAGGGAAGGTCCCACTGTACCTGGAAAAAACGTTGACTAGACTCACTTGGAATTTCTAGAGGGTGCACTTCACTTCGAGATGGCATAGTGGAGGTACTTGCATTGGCCTGTTTCATTAAGCAGGTTGTCAGGGTAACTGTTCCGACCGCTAGTTTTTCACATTGATCTTTGCGACGTTGGATTTCATCACCAACTAGTGATTTCACTGTGAAAACATACTGTTTATGTGTGGTTTGACTCCTAGATTTAATAACGCATTTTCATATGTTTATTTTTACATTTTAGAGACCATAGGTGTGGATTGTGAATTTGAATTGTTAATATTTTTAAATTGTTAATAAATTCACTGAAGTTTAATATAATGGCAACTGTTCTGGAATTTACCAACCAAGGAACCCCTCTTAACGAGAATTCTAGTAATTTTCCTTGCTTTGGAAATGTGGTCCTCCTTATATGGCTACATTGTCATTACCTGGATTTACAATAGGTTTATCAGTATGGTTATTTTCAACTTCGTTGGCCTCGAATACTCAAATTGTTGCACCTCAACCGGATGCTTCACCTCAACAGAGTTCACCATCTCAACATCACCAACCTCATGTTGACCCTTTACCTTCTTCACCCAACATGTCTTCCTCCCTTTCTTCCTCTTCGCTTGGAAAAAGTGTTGACGCTAGTAACCAGGTGGCTAAGAAGAAGAAGAAAGAGAAGAAGAAGAAGAAGCAAGATAAGAAAGAAGTCAACCAACCAACCATAGCTGTAAGTGTCAGTAATGTTGAGGAAACCTCCAAAATGCATCGTAAACCCAAATACCCTTGCAAGCTTTGTAAGGGTGACCACTTCCTTATCAATTGTCCTGGTATTTCGAAGGTTTTGGAAGGATGGACAAAAAAATCATATCAAATTACCATTGATCCATCAACCAATGATTTTCAGGTTCCTGGGAAAAAGGGTAAAGTTAGGTTTCCTTGTAGGTTCTGCAAAGGGATTCATCAAACTCATCTTTTCCCTCACATGGATGAAGCCTCAAAATTGTTGGAAAATCTTACTATTCCACAGCAACAACTTCCAACTGGTTACCATAAACTTTCTCCCAACCGACCGTCAACTGACGAAGTGATTGATCTAATTCCAAGTACATTCAATCCCACTCTTCCATTGGAGAGTGAAAATCGTATCACTCAGGTTGATGATCCATTAGTTTATAAAGCGGACGACTTTATTTCTCATCTGGTCGATCCCACTCTCCTGGTAGAGAGTGAAATTCATACTGCTCAGGTTCTTCTTGTTACATCAGATTATTCTACGCCAGGGGGCATTTCACCTGTTTTTTCAGAACCCCCTCCAGGTACCGAGGTATTTTCCTTTGATTGGAATAGACTGACATAACCTCGTCTTCCTTCCTCCATCCCTTTCCAAATAATTGTGAAGGTTTGTGGTAAGAATGTGCATCACACAAATATAGATGAAGGTGATTTTGTTAGTATTTTATCCTCAATTGCTTGGAAAGCTTTGGGTTCCCCTACGCTTGTGCCTGTTACACAGAATCTGTCAGCTTTTAACAGAACCATTAGTGAACCTTTAGGGATCCTTCCTAAGTTTCCTATTACCTTGGGAGGTAAAACTGTCTATATTGATCTTATGGTAGTTCGAGGCCCTTTGGATTTCAATTTAATCCTTGGGCGAGACTATGTCTATGCAATGAAAGCTGTCTTATCGACACTCTTTCGCGTGATGTCTTTCCCTCACAATGGAAACATTGTGAGTGTTGACCAACTTTCATTCGCTAGTCTTGATTTGACTACCAATAATCTGACACCCCTAAATATTCCTTATACAGAAGTGGTATCTACCCCACCATGGGTTAATTATGTGGCAACCAGTCCCATGTTTTCAGTTACTGATGCAAGCAAGCCTCTTACTGTTTGCTCAACTTCCTTTGACTTACATCCAGTAATTAACATGGAAAATCCAATGGGGGTATTTGAACACAATGTTCTTATCCCTATTGAGTCCCTTGACATGTGTTCCTTCCAGAGAATTGTTATTCTATCTGATGAAGACCGCTTGGAAGCCATGATCGAGGAGTGTCCCTTGACATGTGTTTCTTCTAGTTGGAAGCCATGACAAGGTTTTATGAGGATGGTTGTTTTCCTGTGTCAACGTCATTAAAAAATGAGTCAGGCAACGAGGATAGTTCTTTTACTGTGTCAACCTTGTTTAAAAAATGAAACAACTTCTCATGAGGATGGTTCTTCTCCTATGTCAACCTCATTAGAAAATGAAACAGGATCCCATGAGGAGAGTTCTTATTACTGTGTCAACCTCGTTAAAAAATGAAACATGTCACCTTGAGTATAGTTCCATTTCTTGTATCAAGCTCGTTAAAAAATGAAACAAGTTTCCATGAGCATAGTTCTTTTCCTATGTCAATCTCATTAAAAAATGAAACAAATCCTCTCCTAATTGAGTCGAGTCTTTGATTAGATCTCGTAAATGTCAAGTCGAGTCTTTCATCTGATCTCGTAAATGAACCTTCATTCCATCCACCTATGAACCAGTAATCTACTTAGGTGAATTAAATGAAGCTTGGGGGGCATATGCTCTAGCAAGTTACGCTTGGGGGGCATTAACATGCTCTCAAGCATAGTTTTCTTACGTTTCAAGCTTGTGTAAAAATGAAACCTATATTGAGTCCATTTTGGTTATTATTTTCAAGACTCATTAAACTCATGAAAATCCCAAGATTCTTTTGCTATCTTTCATTCTTGTAAAACACATGAAAATGCCTAGTTCTTTCCATCTTTTCCTGCTCGTAAATTAAATTGAAAGTCGGCCAACTAAGTATACTTTTATCACTTTTTCGGGCTCTTTAAAATTACGAAAAAGCGAAACCTTGGAGTTCTCTTTTAGTCCCTTTTTAGACTCTCTAAATATGAAAAGATCGCCGAGTACTTGACTATTCGAACTCGTTAAAGGAAATGAACAGTCACCCTTTCAGTATAAGTTTACCACTTTTCCGGACTGAAATGGACTATTTACAAAAAAGGTATACGTTGACTAATCATGGTCAATAGAGTTCTCTCCTGCATTATTTTATCCTTTTTCGGGCTTGAGAGACTAAATTTAAGAAAACATACACCCACGAAGTTTTCTTAATTTTTTCTTCTAACTCCCTAAAACTGAAAAACATTGAGTTTCACCTATATTGGACTCGTTAAAACTTAACAGTAAAGGACTTGTTGATTACAAACAGGAACGAACCACTCCTTCTTAGGGTTAGATTTTAATACTAAGTTGGACTCATCTGAAGGATGAGCTTATACAACAAGCAAATATTATCCTCCTCAAGCTTGTAAAAAATAAAGAGGTACTTGCCATAAATGGTGGGGGAAAAAGAGAGAAAATGAATCCAATTGTCACACTTTGTTCCAAAAAAGTAGTATACCACTCTTGAACACGACACTTTTGTCACACTCATACATGGGTTGGGAAAATCCTTTGTCTAACAGTTAATCAAACCATATTGAAAGTATTCATATATTAGCTTTAATTCAATTGTCACCAAACCATCTGTAGTGTTATTATGTGTTCAAAAGACAGTTCAAATAAACCATTCATTGCGAACATTTGTCTCCATTCACGTTGACCATCCCTGAGTTAGTCCTTGCTAAAATTTCTTCAAAACTTGATCTAATGGTTTCGTGTCATGGGCTTTCCTACGACGGGCCACTTTCTATCGACAACAACACATCATCTAGAAAGTTGATCTAGAACCCTATCAGTACCTTGGGATATGCATGCCCTAATGGCAGGTTTCTCGCCTTCGACGACAGGTTGCATCATTGACCTTCGATTGAATGATTCTATGAAGTGTTCGACTTCAAATCATTCATTCACACTTCATGTATTGGACTGAGTACTTTGAGAGCCATTGTCATTATTGGTGGTTTCTCTCACACTTGTTAACAATTCACATCATTGACTGGTAATCAAGTGGTTTCTACCATGTTCGACTTCGACAAAATCAATCGCATGGATAGAATCATACTAGTTCAGGAAGCAGAAATCAAGACCCTGGATCTAGTTTCTACCATCCAGGTTGCGAGGATTTCTATTATTCAGGATACAGTAGACTACTTATGACAAATGGCTGCGGCCATGCTGTGTTTACTGTTGATATAATTCTAAAATCATTTCTATATCAGAACATGTAGTTAGTTTTGATCTGAGTATGGGAATTCCTACCTCAATGATGATATACATATATATGTTTGCATTGAATGCTTTTACAGGTTTCAACCGGTACGCTTGCAACCCAATCCTCGGAATGACAAAGCACTTCACTCTTCAGAATTACTTCAGACTTCGCACTTCACGGGGCAATTTTTTACACTAAAATTTGTCACCATGACATTTAGCTGTCTATATGGGTTCATCATTACCTATATTATGCTCCCTTAAAGGTCCAAAATTATAAATTTCCTAAACCAAGTCCTGGAATGGGATAAAAGCTCATTAAAACCCTAAAAAGCCTAACTTCACACTTTTCCCATTCATTGCCTGTGGTATCGCATTTTCTTGCTCTTATAACCTGCGGCACATCTCGCACGTTCCGCTTACTAAAATTGCGGACCCCCGTAAAAGGTAAAATAAAAGAAGAAGTAAGTTTTAGAAGCCCAACTGGTCGAATATTCTCCTAGCTGGAAGCTTCTAGAAGCGTAATCTGGTCGAGCTTCGCCCCTTCATTCATGAACCTCTATCCCTTCATTAATGGAGATTATCTCTTGGTATTTGGAGCTAAAATCCATTTTTGAGAGGAATTTATCCCTTTCTTATTGAAATTGAAACTACCTCCCTTCTGCTATAAATTGAGATCATGTTTCACTCTCAAGGGTACTTAGAACTTAGTTGTTTTGAGGTGAATTGCTGAAGAAATTATACTCTCTATACCTGGCATCTATGATATGAGAATGATTACATACTCATATCTATAGTTTTATGCTAGTTCAGAGAGGGGAAGGCTTGTCAAACCGATGGAAAACGGTTGTTTAGGACCCCGGAAGAACCTGTATGACATCAAGGCGACAAGGTTGTAAGGTTAATTATTATCATACAATTTAATAAAATGGATTATATTTTCTCATTAAGTTTTTCATGTATCTATTTGAGTAATTTAATTCTTGGATTCCTTGATCACTAAGATAGATTAATGTTTCTGAATTATTATATCTTGGAGGTGATTTTAATCCTTTTTCTTGTCTTTGAGTGTAGGTCGTACATGTTGAATTGACCTCTTTTGGAGTGATTGGATTGAATATTACAGCAAGCATTGGACCTCAGGTAGGAGCATCTCTTCTTAATTATTTGATTAATAGTTCTGAATCATAATGATCTAGAGAAAATGGTTGGCATTTGGTTGTTTGTTTCTAAATATCCTTAGGATACTAGGGAGATCGTTCTTGTTCGCAAGAAGGATTTTATCCGTATAACAAGGGTACATTCACCCAAGTGTATCACCTTGGGAGACCCAATGCTATTTTTCAGAAAGAAATACGAGACTTTGTGTCTATGTATCAATTATAGGCACTAGATAAATTAACTATTAAAAACAAGTATCTATTCCCAAGAATCAATGATTTATTTGATCAAGTCAAGGGTGCGAATGTATTTTATAAAATTGATCTACGGTCAGGGTATCATTAAATCATAATAAAAGAGCAAGATATCTGCAAGAAAACATTTTTAACCCATTATGGTCATTATGAATTCTTTGTCTTACCATTTGGGCTTGCTAACGCCCCTGCAACTCTCATGAGTTTAATGAATGGTATTTTTCACCCATACCTATATAAATTTGTTTTGATTTTTATTAACAACATTCTTATATACTCAAGGAACTTAGAAGAGCATAAGGAGAACCTTCGGATAGTTTTGCAAACCTTAAGAGAAAATCAACTTTATTGTAAGTACAACAAATGCAGTTTTTATAAGGATAAAATTCAATATTTGGGACATGTAATATCGTATGAAGGAAAATATGTAAACCATGAGAAGATTAAACCATCATGGAATGGCATGTTCCCAAGAACGTTGCAGACATATGATATTTTATGGGATTAGCGAGGTATTACTGTCACTTCATCGAAGGGTTCTCAAGGATTTCTTACCCAAAATATTTATTGCAAAAAAGAAGGAAGAGTGTTTAAGTGGACAAAAGACTGTCACCAAAACTTTAAGAAGCGAAGCACTTATTAACAACAACCACGGTGTTGAAAATTGTAGACCCAAATAAGGAGTTTATTGTATGCATGGATTCCTATAAGGAAGGGGTTGGAGGAGTCCTAATGCAGGAAGGTAGGGTGATAACCTATGAAACTCGTAAGCTAAAAGGACATGACCAAAAATATTATGCATATGAATTGGAGCTAATGACGATGGTTCATGCTCTGAAAGTGTGGCGACACTATTTACTTGGAAAAATATTTCTCTTAATGCCTGCTCATAGTAGTTTGACTAGTTTCTTTAAACAACCCAATTTAAACACACGAAAAGCTAGGTGGACTAAGTTCTTAAGTGAATTTGTTTTTGACATTAGACAACTTAAAGAGAAAGAAAAATGTGTGGAATATGTATTAAGTAGGAAATTGCATCATGTGTATGAAATATCTGACAGTCAAGTAGAAATTGATTTTCCTAAGAAAATTAAAAAAGTTTCTTTACAAGATCTGAAGTATGAATTTATGTGGCAACAAGTTAAACACACACAGAATTCAGGGAAACCATTGTTATATGGCATAAATAATAATGATTTGTTGACCTTCAGGGGCAGATTATATGTTCCTAATCAATTATCAATCAAACAATTAATTTTGGACAAGTTCCACCTTAGTCCTTACACTGCTCACCACGGGTATAAAAAATTGTTTCCTGCAATTTAAAAAGACTACTTTTGGCCTGTTATGACAAAATATATTGTTGAATATCTATAAAAATGTTTGGAATGTCAGCAAGTCAAGGCAGAGCACTAACACCCTGCTGGTTTGCTCCACCCACTCCCTATATTTGAGTGGAAATGGGATATGATTACTTTGGACTTTATAATAGGCTTGCCCAAATATAGGAAGGAAAATGATTCTATTATGGTTGTGGTGGATAATTTGAGCAAAAAAACTCATTTTATTCTTGTCAAATCCACTTACATTTTTTTTTTTAAATTGTAGATATATTTATAAGGGAAATATTCTGGTTACATGGCATTCCAAAAGTGGTGATTTCCGACTAGGATGTAAAATTTACTTCTACATTTTGGAAAGCCTTTTTTACTCGGTTAGGCACTCAAATACAATTGAGTAAACATATTGTCTACAAACAGATGGGAAGACCGAACAAGTTAATCATGCCCTAGAATATATGCTACAAATGTATGCGATGCAACAACCAACCAAATGGGAAGAATATATTCATTTGGTTGAATTTACATACATCAATAGTTATCATGAATCCTTGAAAATGAACCCCTATGAAGTGTTGTATGGAAAAAGGTGTAGAATACCTATAAAATGGAGAAATCCTGAAGATAAGTTAATCTTAGGGCCTGATATGCTAATGGGAATGGAACAAATGAAAAAATCTTAAGGCTGCCCAAGATAGGAAAAACACATATGCTGATATAACTTATAAAGAGTTTCAGGTAGGAGAGCATGTTTACATATGAATTAAACCCAATAAAAGTACCTTAAGGGGGGGACGAAGTGCAAAGTTAGAGCCTCGATATTGTGGCCCCTTCCAGTTTTTGGAAAGAGTAGGACTTGTAGCATACCAACTTGCATTACCAAGTCATATACAAATTCACAAAGCATTTCATCTTTCATTATTAAAGAATTATGTGTATGATTCTAGGCATGTGATTGATTGGAAAGATGTTCAAGTAAAATATGAAAAAAAAACTTTATAGGTTTGTAAATCATTCAGTAATTAAAGGAATGAGAATAAAATTTTAATTGTGTGACAGGTAGAGCCAGACAGAGAGTTCATGGTAGAACCTATGTGTATTCTTGATCAGAGAGAAATAATGTTAGAAATACGATCTATCACCCAAGTTAAAGTGCAGTGGAGACACTTTAGCTCGAAAGAGGCCACATAGGAAGATGAAGGATACATGCAGCAAGTACACGCTAACCTATTCCAAATTCAAGAATGAACACCGGGGATAGTGTTTCACACAAGAGGGGGAAGATGTAATACCCCAGTGCTGTAAATATTTAAATTTACTCTCAGTTTCCTGTTTTACTGTTCGAGACTTTGGTAATTATGGATTAGAGGAAAAGGAAAGATAATTGTGAATGATAAAGTTAATTATTATTTATTATTATTATTAATATTAATTGAGACAAGTCTTGAAATTCCTGGGAAAATACCCTAAACAAATTAAAAACTTCTAGATATTTATGAAAATTATCATTCTCTCATCTCTCCTTGGAAATAAAATATCTCATGGAAAAAGACAAGGGGGTTCTTTAACATGAGGTAGAGACATCTAGAGAGAAGTGAATTACCTGAACATGATGTTGGGAAAGTAAGGCGGGGTGCTGCCTAAGGAGTGTTCTTGAGCTGGACTTGAGCCAGTGGAAAGCGTGATAGCAGACTGAAGTCTATCTGTTCTAGGCTAGGTTGGGACCTTGATGCCTGTGAGCTGACACTGTTAGACAAACTATTATGGAAAGTTACTTGTTTGGGAGGAGAATTGGATGTAATAGTCATTGTCATTAGAAGGGAGGTGTGGTAGTTTCCTAGCCGAGTTTCCGGACCAGTCTCAAATGATACAAATAAGTGCTTATACTTATTTTTTCTATTTGAAGTGAAATATCTCTAAGAGTTATCGCTGTAAATAAGAATTATTTAATTGTTGTTGATAAATGAGTAAGTGTGAATCTAAATTTCTTAGTTAGGGTAAGGGTAAAAGAGAAAATGATTGTGCTATAAAATACAAAATTTGAGAATGTTGTAGATATAAACATAAATATTGGTTAAGTAAAACATCACATCCTTATAAGGATGAAAACCTAGGAAGTTGTGACCCTTAGATAATGAATATGATGGGAGACTTGATAACAACTCTTGAGATACCATATATAAAAACCTAGCTAACCGTTCAAGGAGATAGTATAACCGTGTAATGAAAAGTAAGGCCAGGGTAATGTTTAACGGATCTTATATATATTTTTGTAAGTTGTGAGGCCATGAACTCTGGTTGAGTCCCAACCATCCAAACAAGACTTGCACAAAACCATTCTAGGGATCAATATTTATTCCAGATTGGTTACCGCATGGGCCAAGGGAGGTCCCAGATATGGGTCCTGACCTCTGTCGGGTACCATTAAAAATAAGAAATGCACAAAAATGTTGAAGTGTACCGATTAACAACCATAAAAAAATTATTTTAATACAACACATAGTATGGAATAATAAATCATTGCCAAGATAACATTTAACTACTCAATTGTGAAAAATATACTCTGTATAAGAGGACGCAAATAATTAGAGTGCAACATAATAATGGAAAAAATTTAATTAACCAAATATAAACAAGTATATCATTTCAACTACAATAACAAGATAGGGATCCATAATTATAATAATAAAAAGAGAAGACCTGGAAACTATTAATTGCAAAGGTTTACTATATTATGCTCCAACCAGATGGAGACCCTTTTATAACTCAGAAAAATTAACATCAATTTTACACAAGTAAATACAAAGAAAATAACCCTGCATCTTAAAGTTGTTGTCTCTAGTTGGGTGGGTAATTTTTATTTTATCCTATAGTACCCTAATAGACCCAACCCACTCAACAGAGCAAAAAGAACAAAGAGGAAAACCCTGCTGGAACCAAGGATAAGAAAAATTGGAACTTGGAAAAACAGTAAACGATGACAGGGGTTTAGTCCTTGGACTGGCTGTAAAACCCCAAAGCATGAGAATAAGATTAGTATATAATCAAAATTTGGTAAGATAATAAAATCCCTAGTAAAACGAGTACCCCTAGAGGAGTTGTTGGGACAAGTAGTACCTGTGGAGAAGTGGAATCCAAACCTAGTTCTTGGAAACCTGAATAGAGGCAGTTTTTCACTGTTAAAAAAAATTAGAAACGAACTCAAAGAATCACACCCAATGTTAATCCAAGTCCAGGCGATAACTTACCATGGTGTTCATAGTTGCGGCTGACTGTTGTAGCATAGAATTGCTATGCAAACCCTAACCTGTGAAAAATGTTACGAGGGTGAGCCCAAATGGAATAAGTGACACAAGGAAGGGGAATTTCGGTGTTATGTGTAGATTAAGGGAATTACCTACAAGTGAAACCTCCATTATCCCTGCGATTGTGAAGCACAGTGTAGTTCAAAGAACTATTGAGGGGGCAAAAAAATGAGAGAGTGAATACTTAGGACCTCAGAACCGTGGAATGACTCATGGTCAAACATTAAGTTGACAGTGGTAGGGGTGAGTCAAACTTTCACCTTGGGAGTTAAAAAAAACATGAAATCATATCACCAATACCATGCTAATGAAATTGATTCCATATAAACAAGTAGTATTAGAGATTGCTCTTGACCTTGAAATGGATTTAATATTTAAATCTTTAATATGTGTCATAGTTAAACCTTATGGTGTTAGATGTCAAAATGATAATGCTCTCTAATGGGGTTTGTGGAAGTTACTAGGTTGGGATGAAAGTCTTATGAAGATAAAAATTTAAGATAAAAAAAAATAAAGAATTGTGGAATGTTTATGCATGTTACAACATAATTCCACCAAATAAGGATCAAAATGTTACACTAGTCCAAATATGGACATTGAGAAGGGGAAACTTATAAAAATATGATTGGTTTAATATTTTATACAATCTAGCATTAGGTTAGAGTATGAAGTAAGAGTAAACCAATATGTGATTATATAGTTACAAAATCATTATTTTAATTTGTATGGTAAAATAGATCTTAGTTTATAGCTACTATAAATATTTACTAAAATTTACACCACTACAGCATCACTTATACTAGATTGTAAAGAGCTTCTAGATGAATAAAAGAATATGTTTATTAAATTTTTTAATTAAATTTTTATGTAATAAATATTCTATATTATCAATTATAATTCAAATGATTAGATTTCATTTTTGGGATTCAATGTTAATTCAAATGATATTTATTTTTTAAGAAATTTTTATTAAAAAAATTGACATATATTTGGTCATAATATTTCTAAAAAAAATATTTATATAAACCTTCTAGTCAAATAAATTTAAATCAAACAAAAATTTATACAAAATTAGTCAAAGTTCAACATTATTGGCAACTACAGGTTAGGTACAAAATTAGTCAAAGTTCAACATTATTGGTAACATAGTTGTCTTTAGTGCAACTTTTTGGACTTTACGGTAAGTGGCAGAAAAATTTGAGGTGAAATCTTGATTTGTGTTATTTAAACTGGTTTTTTTATTGTATATATGAATTCATCACCCTAAAAAAACCCCTAGGGCACTTGGATTGTGCAGGGGTTACCTATCAAGCTTATGATTTCAATAAATTCCTTGTGGATTTTAGAGAAATTAGATTGGAGAAATCCACCTGAAAAACTTCCAAAAAATATCACTAAATACAATTGGATTGGTAGCTATAGTTTGAACTAACTTTAAAAGTTATTGTTATCATTTGCTATAAAATAAAGGCTCAATCTAATTATGAAATGTTTTGTTTTTTTTTCTGTGCTGGAATCAATTGATAAAATTTTGGTAAAGGTTTTTTAATTTTTAAAATATGTTTTTAAAAATTTGTTTTTGAATACATAAATGAATTTAATGCTTAAAAAATTCTGAATGGTGTAAATTACACAATTTAGACTTAAAATTACAACAAATCCTTGATGGACTTGGAACAAAATCTAAAAAATATATATTTGAAAAAAAACAAATTTCAAATAATTAAACTATCTTTAAAATAAAAGTAAAATTATAAAAAATATCAAATAACTAAATTACAGTTAAAATAAAAATAAAAATATGAAGTCTACGGGTTCTGGATAGACGGTGATCAGGGGTTTTGTTAAGACACTCCTTGATGTGAAGTCATCGATTCAATTCCCTACTCGATCAAGGTGATATATTGGACATGATGAAGATGTAGTTTTTACAAGCTTACACAAAAAAATATGAATTTTTTTATTTGATATGACCAGTGATCATACTTTTTTGTCATTAATTCCTATAATTTTAACTAGTGGGTTATAAACAATTGGTTACATTAAGCAACCAATATTTCACAGACTATAATGAGGTCTGATTGTGCTACATAATGTACTTGTTTAAATCTAACAGAATAATGTACTTGTTTAAATTTAAAGGTGGGCATATACAATAATGTACTTGTTTAAATTTAAAGGTGGGTATATACAATCGACCACATTAATGGGCCTATGGCATGAGATATATTGGACATGATGAAGATGTAGTTCTTCCAAGATTACAAAAAAAAAATATGAAAATTTTTATTTCATGTGCCCAATGATCATACTTTTCTGTCATTAATTCTTATAATTTTAAATAGTGAGTTATAAACAATTAGTTACATTAGACAACCAATATTTCACAAGCTATAGGCCCATTAATGAGATCAGGCTGTATATGCTCATACTTAGATAATGTACTTGTTTACTACCGCATTAATAAACCTATGGCCTCGGAACTATGTATAGTAGTTACATTACTTTGAATAAAAATAAAACTGTGGAGAAATTAATTATCCTAACACACCAATTTGGGCATTGAAAGTTATTTTTTATCATCATAATTTTAACTTAAACTAATCTACCATACATACATACATACATACATACACACACACACATATATATATATATATATATATATATATATATATATATATATATCTTAAAATTTAAATTAATTTTATTAATACACGCAAAATTTATAAATACATTTTTTTTTATATTATAATCTTTTTATTAAAATTTAAATAACTTCTATGAATTTTAAGAGATTAATGGTGGTGATCTCAATCGTATTTACTTAAATATTTTCAAATTTACTTAAATATTCATGCATCATAGTTTCTTAAATCACTAACAAGTCTCGCGTAAAAAAAAATATAAAAAATAAATAAAATTATTTCAAAACATAATTTTATTACCCAAAATAATAAGTTGCTTGTAATGTTGCAGAGATGTTGTCAACTACAACTGTTATGTTTTTTTATTCGTGACATCTCAACATTTTAAAGCACTGGTTATTCTCACTATAATCATCTTTCCTATTATTTTCAATAACAATTAAAAATCAATTATTATTTTTTAAATTTAAAAAATGATAATTTAATAAAAACTAATTTCATAATTAAGCTATATTTTATTTAATTTTATTTTAATTTATAAATTTATCTAAATAAATATAAATATATTTATCAAGTGGCATTCAATAGGGTGATGAATCAACTTGCATTTGTAAGTTTGGTGTGTGTCTTAACATTATTTTTGTTTGACTAAAACCTCCTGTTTTATTGGAAAATTCAAAGACATTCAAATGAAATGATTTTCCTTAAATAAAAATACTTGCATTTGTGAATAATAACTAGTAATGACTATCCTGACTACAACTTTGACAACTAAATTATAATAAATTTTATAAATATTTATTATTATTAAAATTATTTTGAAAATTATTTGCAGGACAACAATGTAATATATAATTAATTGCCAGTCACTTTTACAATTATGAGGCGCAGGCATACCTTGTGTACGCAACCACGTAGGCATACAACGTGTACGCAACTACAAAAGGGGTGGAATCAATATCTTTGAAAGAATAAGACACAGTATGCCTAACCAAAACAAAATAAAGTTCTGACATGGCATATCTCTGCTAGAAAGCCACTCACCACTTGAAAGGCCACTCATATTAAAAAAAAAAAAAGCCACTCACCACTTGAAAGGCCAATAATATTTCAAATATAGTTTGTACTATTAGGGGGCCAGCTTGTCCACCTCTATCATTGTCTCACCCTCTCAAGCTTTGTCTCACCCTCTCAAGCTTGTTAGGTTGGCCATTTGAGCATCCCCACTAGCTCTACTACCTACTTGTACTTGTGGATAAATGGGCCGAGTTTTGATACTGTGAGATATCTTCAGTTTTTATGTACTTCATTATTGTTTTGTTTAATTTTATGCATGGTATTGTCCATTTTATGATGTGTGAGCATTATTTTATTTTATTAATGTGTTTTTATAAGTGTTTTTTTTTTTTTTTTTTTAATGAAGTTGTTAAATGTGAATGTTGTTATTTTTTTAATAGAAATTCAATTTTTATAAGTGAGATATTGAGTTTTTAATAAATATGTTATTGTAATAGCTTTGTGTTTAGTCATTGATTAAAGATGTGCCTTGCAACTTTCAGTGGATAACATTTTCAAAATGGACGAAAGTATGTGGAGATTTTCCATCCATGTGTAATTTGGAAAAAATAAAAAAGAAAATCCTCATCAAAATAGTTACATTGTATTGACTTGAATGCTTAGTTTTATTTTTTAAATCTAATTTCACACACTACCTCCAAAGTCTTACTTGTTTATTGAATAACAAACCTTTTTAGAATTTGACATTTATTTTCCACTTACATAATGAAATATTACAAAATTAAAGTTGAAAATATAAAAATTAATTAAAATTAAAAATGTTTAATTAAATTTAAATGTTTAATGTTGTGTATATTTATTTGAAAAAAGAGAATTAAAGAAAAAAAATGAAGAAAGAGAATAAAGAAAGGAAAATGACATGGGGTTTTGGAATTCTGTTTTTTTAAAGTAGTATAAGTAACTTCTTATCCACCCACATAGCATGTTACAAAGATAGTGAATTACAAATAATTTACAAAAGAAAATCAATGAAAAAAAAATATGTTAATTTAATTGGGAATTTAAAATCTTAAACAAATTTTAAGATGATTTTATTTTCATTTTTTTTTGGGGCAAATTGTATTGCTTTCAAAACTGGAAAATACAAGATAAACTGAAAATTCAAGTCAATCTCTCACTTAAGAGACTAGACCAAATCCAAAAATTGACTCTTTGTAGAGAGGTAAGAGGTAACTGAGTAATGGGAGATACAAAATTTAACATACAAAATCTAAGAGTTCAGTCTAAGCAACAATGTAGAATACAAATAGTAAGAAAAGAATAATAAAGCATAGGCATGATAAAGAGTAGGAAAAGGGTCTGAGTCCATGATAGTGATCTAGATGAGCTCTTTGTTATCTCCAAGGGTTCAATCTAAGTCCTTCATATGCCAATGCAAATGTTCAAGGAAATGGATAATATCCATGCAGTGTCCGTGGCGGTTAAGGAGAGTGTGCCCCAATAGAAATTTCATTTGCTAATAGAGATTAACTATGTGCATATACTAATTAAAAAGACCTCTCATATGCCCTATGTCCATAATCCAATATGCTAACTCAATAAGAACCCCTGTTATGAGAGGTGAATTATATGAGTGGAGTCTTCTCCCTCAACATGATTGAGCTCTTACTAAATGGGCCTCGGCATGAGGTCACAAAAGTGAGAGGCGAGTTCTTCCAGACAATGATGCATACTTGTACTATCCCAGCGGGACCACTCTTGGTAATAGGTGATACCCCTACGAACCTGCACTCACTGAAAAGGCATGGAGGAAAGGTCAAAGGATAAGTAAGGCCCGAGAAAGAAATATAATAGATGCAAGGATTCAGATAACCAAGAAGAGCAACATGTAAGTCGAGTACTAGGTTGAGAATCACCACATTGAAAGGAACATCCAATAAGATTCACTGGTTACACCAACTCAAGGGAGGGGAAAGATAAAAGGTGGTCCCAAATAAGAAATAGACCAGAATAGCCCAAGGTAGGAGCTTGCGATAAACAACCTCGAGGAAGAGGAGTGCATAATGAGATGGAGCAAGAAGAGGAAAGAAAGAGGGGAAGCACAATGGAGAAACAAAAGGATTAGATAATAGGCGAGAGGGAGGGGGGGGGGTGGGTTCGACAAAGGAGACACGACCAAATGAAAACCAAGGTGGTTACACTCAGAAGATGCAGCGAGGAACGAGGGAGGAGGAAATGAAAAGTAAAGAGCCCGAGCACAAGAGCTACTGAAGAGTTGACCAACCTGTAGGAGGGAAATGAATATTAAATAATAACAATTATGCATAGAAAACCAAGATTACTAGGTTCATTTCGTTTCCACTGACTAGAGAGTGAAGCAACTCCCTTGAATTTTCAAGTTCACAGATTAGAAAGTGGCCTTTTGGCAGTGCAACTCATGAAAATACATAAATGTAGATAGCACCATATAAATACCTTCCCAGTCCTTGTAGGATCAAAACTTGAGTATCCCTACTTGCTAATTTCCTCATAACTAATCTTGAAATGCAAACGTTGGTTTAGAGCCATGGGTGAAGTCCTTTCCCGCATTAGTACCACATGAGTGGGAGCTCCACTAATGAACAAGAACAATGGTAACCAAATCATTTCCAAGTGCATTACATCCATATGGTGTGGTTGGCCAGATTGACAATTCACATGTTGGATATTAGAGCCATAAATTGTTCATGGGGGCATGCTGCCATGTCCCTTGGCCTTTGGCTAAGAGAGAAAACGACAACCCGTGTTATGAAATGAAATATTTATTTGAAATCACCTCTCCTAAGTTTGAAATTTTAGTATGGGGCCTTAAAACAACATCAATTTTCCAGTTTTAAACAAGTGTTTCCTTTCAATTTGACAAGGCTTTCCAGTTTTTCTTGCAGTGGCAAAATTCCCCATGAATCGACTGTTATTCTTGCAGAGCCAAATTCCCCATGAAGTCAATTGTTAACTCTACTTTTTTCAACGACAAAAATTTGAAGATTTTCTCTCCAGTTCCTATGCAGGCCTCGTAACTATTTTTATCAACTGTTAACTCCATTTTTGTCAACGAAAAAAATTTGAAGTTTTTCTCTCTGGTTCCTATGCATGCCTCATAACTATTTTTATCAAAGGCAACACCCAATATCCAAGTCTAACTTTGTGCCAGATATACCATCGAAACCAACTAAATATAAAAGCCAAACATCACATTAAGATATCTAAAAAGAATTAAACAAATGGGAGTAGGTAGATGGCCTAATGTTATCTTCAAGGAAGGCGTGAGTGAAAGAAAGAAAACATGGATGAGACAAAACTACACATGGATGCATACCTCAATGCTTGTCCCACAAATAGCAAGGAGCTAAAGAATTTTTTTATGGAGAAGTTTCGTAAACGGGTATGGGGAAAAGAGTTGGGTAGAAAGAACAAGTACTACATTGAAGAATTCAACCCTATGTATGATCTCCAACAAAAAAATTACATTGTAGCTAACATTCAGTGGAGGGAAAAGGTTCTTATTGATCAATTAAGAACCAACTCGCATAAACTTCGGTGTGAAACATGACGGTGGAAAAGGCCTAAATAAGTTTGAGAAGAACGGATGTGTACATTTTTCACATCTGGGGTAGTGGAATCAGAAAAAATTTTCATTTTGGAATGTGAAGCATTCAAAGACATCAGAGAAAGTTACGGGAATATGTTAGCATCAGTTTCTTGGCATTGTCTTTTCAGCGATGGGATTGTTGGAAGGTTGGGCTAGCTCATCATCAATTTGAATATGAAAAGGACTGAAATGCAAAAGGAAAAGAAAAGAACTGAAATGTAAAAGTAAAAAAACAAGTAACTCACAATCCGATAGACTATTTTTAGTCTCGTAAACGTTAAAATCTCATTTCATTTCAAGATCAAGGTCAACTCACAATCCAAGCCACAAAGGAGACGAGTTTGTGCACAATGCATCAGAAGACCACTCGAGCACTTCTGTGTATGCACACTATTGATCCTATTTACCCTTTCAATGTGGGACATTTCCCCTATATTAAAACAATAGAAGCCAAAGTTGAGCATGTTGTGAACGACGCCGAGTGCTAATATGGAGCAATGAAGAACACCAAAGGCGCCGACACAAGGGGAGCATTCATATGTTGTAACCGGAACCTATGTATACATATATGAATGCCCAAGTAGATTAAGAGAAAACATAGTACCAATTGTGCCCAAAACAGAGATAAATGCCACGAAGACCTTATGAGGGAATTGCGTGCCCACATGACAGATAGGTAATCTGCTTCTAGAGGCGAAGGTTCCAAATTTTAACATAGTTGCAACACATCACAAACTAGTCAAGAAAGTTCTAGTACAAGTATGAGCATGCCTCTCGAATTATAGTTTCGTGCAACTGAAAAATTCGATGGTATGAAAGAAGCAGATATGAACAATAATATAAATGTTTGTGAAATCGAGTCTCTATCTTCAGTTAATGTTGCAACTATAGGGCTTGATAGAAGGCTTCAGGAAACTCATGGGTGTCAGAATTTTGATCATGGAACCAAAATATTTAGGAATGATGAGAGAAACAAGCTTCAAGGATTTGAAAATACAATTGATTTTCCTTCATACAACCATTGCTCCACCATAGGTGGGCCTACAGGTTTATGATAAGGTAAATCTACAAATTATTAACTATCTTTTCAACTGAGGGAATATGTCGGGGGTAATAAGGATTTTTGAAGAAATTTCGATATGATTAATAAGTGGAAAACTATTTTTCCCAATACCTAGAAATAGAGATACAAAGAAAATCCATATTTATAGGGAAAACTTTAAGCATTTACAAGGATCATATTGAGCATATCTAGGCATGAAATCAGATGAAGATATCCTTTCCAAATTTTAAGGGAGCTTATAAGAGGACATTTGAACACCTAACATAGGAGAAATATCAGACTAAAGACCAACGAATTCAAGAATTCGAGACTTTATGCAACAATCCAAATTCATTTTTATTTTTGGAATTTTTTGTTTTCCAGAAACATAGCAATAATTTTTTTTTTGTAAAAGTCTATAAAGACTATCGTTTTGTAATAAAAAGGGTTGGATTTTGAGTGGAAGAAACCTTGCGTTCTATGTCTAAATATTTCTAAAAGTAATGAGGATTTGTAAGATGAGAAGCCCCATGAACGGTTGATTGCAGAGATTCATGTGCCAATTATTCTTAGTCTGTTTTCATATGTGTGAGTGTATTCTTTATTAGTGATTATTATTATTATTATTATAATAATAATTATTTTATTATTATTTTAATCAATTTTTTACAATGTTTCCTTCTAAAGTTGTTGTAGGATTCATCTTTGATGCCCTATTGTAGTGGAATTTTATCTCCCTTCAACCTTTAGCTACAAAGATATTTTATGTGTCTAGTAAATAATTTTATATCTTGCCTATGCTATTCAACTTTCATACAACTAGCATCTTGCAAATCCTCGTTTTTTCAGCCACTAGACTCCATTTCCCAATGGTTTGACTACTATATGCTACCAAAATTTCAAAACCCAATTGTAAACAATATCTAGACATTGTATTCTTAAGAACCAATTGTTGTAGTGACATTGAGTGATTAAGTTCAAGAGAGAGCCCGCTCTGGGTTGGAAGGCCTAGATTTTGATCTCGAACACTGGGTCAATGTTGACTCGATATTTTCCTTTACACAACCAGGTAAAATTCTGAGTGATAACAACTCGCACCCCTCCCCCCTTCTGTCTCTATAATCACCTCATTTGGGGTTGGAAGGTATTTCTTAGTAAACTACCAACACATGGACTTAAGACAACACTCGATAAAGGTTCTAGGTGGATGGTTGTAATGCCCCACCCCACATTTAACCACTTTGATAAGCTCTCCAATGTAAACATGTGCTGAGTGTCACTATGATATGACCCGACCTCAAAAATCCATTTATGGAAGTGGGGCTGACTAACCGACAACCTACAACAATCCCTTACGGACTACAAACATCTCAAGAGCCTGCAAACCACCCTAGGTGATCAATCCTTGATTTGGAAATTTTTTTCACAAGAGAAATTCCCAAAACACACCCAAAACATTGCACACATGTGGTTGGGAGGCTATAACCACAAGCATAGGCATGATTGCTAGTAGTTATGACCCAAATTCCTCAGTTTAGAGCATGAATTCATGAGATCTATGCCACTTTTTTAGGGAAGCCTCTAGACCACTTCCCATAATTTCCTATAACTTTCCATAATCATGAAAATACAGATAAAAATGATAAACAAACAAAATTTGAGCCATATCTTGATCAATAAATATCTAATGTAAGGTATAAATTTCGTCAAACACATGAAAAACATATAAGCTACAGGTCATGGATGCATATATGATCATAAAATTCTAAAGATCAACTGAAAATCACCAAGAAATATTAATTACATGTCAAGCTAGCTGCAATAACACTTGTTATCCCATGCATTCATCAACCATTGAGTAACATATCAAATCATGAACAATAGCAATAGCTAGAGCACATCGTAAAACCATGCATATAACCAACATGTAACCATAATAGAAACCATCAAAAATCAACCATAAGGTCACCATAATAACCAATACAAGTGCTCATAAATCACAATAGGAAGACAACTCATATTAACATATGACAATGCCTACCAAGTCAGGGACTTCCATGTACTGCCCAACCATAGATTGGGCTGAACCAAATCTCTCTTTCATCCAATCACCCCCACACCATATTCCAAGAATGAATGTGGGATCATAAAGGTTAAACCAAAATAGAACCAATCAAGGCTTCGAGAGGCCAAATCACCTCAACCATCAAGCACAATGATCTCACCTATATAGTCCATAAATAATTAAAATCAACCATATTGGCCTCTACCCAAACTCTCTAGGGCTCCACGAACTAGTAACTCAATCCACAACCTCGATGGAAACCAAGTTTTTTCAAGGCTCTAGAGCGTTTGTCCCAACATACAGGCTCCAGGGACTAGTAAATCAACCCACAACCTCCAAGGAACCCAAGTTTTTTTAGGGATCCAGAGAATTGTTCCAAAACAAAACCATAGGAAATCGAAGAACCAATTATAAAACCAAATGGGGAACCCTCTAAACCATGGTTATCCAGGAAATGGAAATTTAAGGATGAAACCATTGTCAATCAAGGAAAATATTCATGCCAATAACAACAAATAACCAAGGAACCACATGAATATAACATGCATCCAAAAATCAACAAGGAGATCACACATGCAACCTATTATCTGCAAAGTAAGACTGTTGTAGCTTCTGATCCAATTGTATCCTTGCACTTCCTTGCTTTCCTTTGTTTTATTTATCCAATCCAAGTGAATTATAGAATGATCCAATAATGCTCTAAGTGTGAAATAGTATGAGAGAATGAGAGTGTGAAAGGAGAGAACCAAAATTGAACTGACAAAATCTAAGTTGAAAACTGTGAACTGTTTTTGTGATGCCTTTTCATTATTGATGTTTCATTTTTCTAATTTTTCCTCTAATTTCGCTTGCATGAAAATTTATGTCTCTTCACCTTCCTTTTGGGCCTAGTTTCCTTTATTTTCATAATTAAATGACATTTATTGTCTCTTTGAATTTGCCAATTTCCATAGCCATTATTAACCACAAGTGAGGTCCACTTTAATGTTTTTCCCACCATTCAACTTGAAATACGTGTCCCATGCCATTGGAATTATTTTAATTACATGGAAAATCAACCACAAGATGTTACAATGGTGCATATGGAGAGGAATATAAACACCCATAGTTATCTATTAGGTATGCTATTTTATTATTGGATCACTGAACATGCATTGGAATAAGAGCTAGAATGAGCATAATGAGGGAGGAGACTTGGCTAAGGAGAGTTTCTAGTCACCAAATCGATGAAACCTTGTGTATTCAGGTACAATTATAAAGTTTTAAAAGCATAATTATGATTATTTGGGAATCTTCTTCTACCAGGAACTTGGTGATGCCTTAGGAATAAGTAATCTCTGGTCCCATTTTGATACCTTAAGATGATTTTGTATACTAGGAAGTAAAAATATGTATTACTTTGAGGAGTTTGAAATTAAATAATCAGTTTTGTCATATTATGAAATAAAACAATAAATGATCATGGTTAGGAAACATTGAAGGGATATTTTACCAATATGGGTAAAAGTGAAAATAAATTAAAATTATTCCACTACAACCTTTATAAATGATTATGACAAATTTTATAAAGAATTTTATGAAAGAATTTTTAGATATTTTTTAGCCAAAAATATTGGTTTTAGTGGATGTTTGGTTCATAGTACACCTTTAGAAAAATTGACACATTAATGCACTAGTGGCATGGGAGCATTGTTAGCACACTTGATCATTCTATGACATTGCAACAAACGACTATCAAATCACTAATGGTAAAAATTAGATATAAAACATTGGTGTTCCAAAGAAGATTCAAAGCACCAAACCTCTTTATTATTTAGTTTACTAAGACATCATAACTCTTCACCCTTTGATGGGAAAATACGATACTCCTAATTATACATGAAGCACAAGTGTGCCAAAAGAGACATGACACATTAGCGTGCTAAAATGTACACATTGCACTGAGGCACCTATGTTCTCTAGTAACACATTCTCTTTTCTACAAGTTCACGACATGTTATTATCCATTGGTGCACTTAATTTAAATTACACATTAGTCATTAAGCCTATTCAGTGATGTTTAATAACCATGTCCATAATTATAATATCTTGTTTTTTTTGCAGTAGTCATTAGCAATCATTAAAAAAATAGTCAAAAAATAAAAATATTTACCATAATGTAGTGTTAACATAGAATACACTTCAATCTTTCCCATCTTTTTCTACTACCAAAACCTTGCTTTGACCCAATTCCTATGGATTTATTTCCCATGGGATTAGGAGGGGGAAGCAATGCATTCTTTCCTTTCCTTTAAATTGAGGCAACTTGATTTTAAGCCTTGTTCTCCTCCCTATGAAAATATGGAAAGAAGTCCTTGTGTTCCATGTTTGTAAAGAAATTGCATCATTCATAAGGTGAAGCTACCCACCAATATTCCATGTTTCAAGACTTTAGCTTTGGATAATCCTTCCCTCATTGGCTAGTTTACTAGCCTTTAGGATTATCTCGAATTTATGGGACAATGCATGTAGAAAATTTTGGATGCCCTGATAAAAGGGAAACTATATTAGTACTTTTGTGGTAGAACATAAGGTTAATGATGCTATGCATATATTTTAGAACACAAGGTTAATGACCTTATCTTCGAAATGGCCTCCATTTCATGGGTCTGAGGGACATGTACTTGAATATATGGACCTTCTACCATACTTATTATTGGAGCTTTATAACATAGCTCGATGTAGTGTTTACACCATACTTCTTATTGGAGCTTTATAACACAACTCATTACAGTACTTACAATATACATATGCATATATAAACATAAGCCAAAAAAATATTCTCAAACAAAAAATAGAGAAGGATACAAAGCCTGCATCTAATAAACCATATCCCATGTAAATTCATCGAGCCCAAAGTGGTTCCAAAACAATTTAACTTGCTCGATTTCTCAGTTTTGGAGCATGAGTTGTTTCCACTGCAAAATGCACCAAGGTTTTGGCTAGAATTATCCCTTTGGTTCCACTTGCAATACAACCCAATAAATCACATCATCAACATCATAGACATATCTCTTAAGCATTGAAACATGGAAAAAATCATGGACTTTCATTGTTGGTAGCAGTGCAAGTATATAGGTCACTTGTCCAATCCTCTCAAGGATCTCAAAAGGCCCACAATACTAAGGTTCCAACTCGAAACATGATCCAATCCTCAAGGAGATCCTCTTGGGCTTGATGCGCAAGTACACATGCTCCCCAACTTGAAACTCCTTGAATTCCATTTGTTGATCCACATAAATCTTCTTCTTGCCTTTGCTGCCTTTAAAATCCTTATAATTACCTAACTTTACTACTCCATCTCAAATAACATATATGGTCAAATAAACACCCTATTCACTGGATCACTTATGTTGATAGGAGTATTAAAACTCCGCCCATAGAGAGCCTCAAATGGACTCACCCTCAAGGACTCCTGATACCCATTATTATATGCAAACTCCACTAGTGGAAGATACTCCTCCCACTTCCTTTGTTGATGCATGACATACATCCTTAGCATATCATACATAATATTGTTCACCCTATCTGTCTGTCCATCTGTTTGTAGATGATAAGTCATGCTAAATGTTAAATCTATCCCTAAGCCTGCAAACAACTCCTTCCAAAACTTGGAAGTGAACTTTGAATCTCTGTTTGATACACTCTTCCCTAGAACTCCATGCAACCTCATTATCTCTCTAATGAAGATCTGAGCTACTTCACTAGCTGAATTTTTAGACTTTACTGCAATGAAGTGAGCTACCTTACTAAACCTTTCAACAAAAACCATGATGGAATCATGTTTCTTCAATGTCCATGGAAAACTTGTAATGAATTCCATGGAAATGACCTCCCATTTCTAGGCTGAAAAAAAACCAGCTAGGTGCTTGCATTCATTTTTCACCTACTGACAACCCAAGCAGTTCGCAACAAGCTGAACCACCTCTTTCTTTTGTCGAAGTATTTTGATATATTGGGTAACCTAAATTTAACTTGACATGAAACTCCCTCAAGATAAGCTTCTTGATCTCACTGCTATTTGACACATAAATCATGTTCCTGAATCTCACCAAGCCATTTTTTGTGAGGTGATACTCCTAATATCTATCACCTTAACTCTATTATTGCAATCTCTACTTCAAATTTTAGTACTTGTAATCATGTTACCTTGCATGCAAGATCTACTCCTGCAAATATGTCCCATAAGAGCTCACAACTAAAATGTAATTCACCTGCACTCTCCTACTAAGAGAATTTTCAACCCTGTTCTCCTTGTCCTTGACGTACCTAATCTCAAAGTCAAACACACTGAGAGTAACCAATTATCTAGCTTTCTTGACATTCATATTGGGTTGGTAAAACAAGTACCTCAACCCATTATGATCACTCATCAAGAAGAACCACCTGATAAGAAGATAATGTATCCACATTTTTAATGCATGAATGATAACAACCAACTCAAGGTCATGAGTCACATAGTTTTGCTCATACTCATCCATCTTCCTTGACTCATAGCATATCACCTAACTTCGGTTCCACCTGCAATACAAACTTATCAATCACATGATCAACATCCTAGAAATATCTCTTAAGCATTGAAACATGGAAAAAATCATGGACTTTCATTTTTGGTGGCAGTGCAAGTATATAGGTCACTAGTCCAATCCTCTCAAGGATCTCAAAAGGCCCACAATACCGAGGTTCCAGCTCGGAACATGATCCAATCCTCAAGGAGATCCTCTTGTGCTTGATGCACAAGTACACATGCTCCCCAACTTGAAACTCCTTGAATTTCATTTGTTGATCCACATAAATTTTCTTCCTGCCTTGTGTTGCCTTTAAATTACTTATAATAACCTGAATTTACTACTCCATCTTAAATAACATATCCGTTCTAATCAACACCTTGTTCACTGGATCAATTCTACTGATAGGAGTATTAACACTTCGCCCATAGTGAGCCTCAAATGGACTCACCCTCAAGGACTCCTGATACCAATTATTATATGCAAACTCCACTAGTGGAAGATATTCCTCCCACTTCCTTTGCTGATGCATGACATACATCCTTAGCATATCATACATAATATTTATCACCCTATCTATCTCTCCATCTGTGTGCAGATGATAAGCCGTGCTGAATGTTAACTCTGTCCCTAAGCCTGCAAAAAACTCCTTCCAAAACTTGGAAGTGAACTTTGCATCTCTGTTTGATACACTCTTCCCTGGATCTCCATGCAACCTCATTATCTCTCTAATGAAGATCTGAGCTACTTCACTAGCTAAATTTTTAGACTTTACTGTTGGGTATGTGTTATATTCTTTCCACGACTAAGCACGTGCATGGTTTTTTGGTCCTTAATTTTCGGCGGGTAGTCCGCGTCCATGGTTTTGTGCATGGTTTTGCACATGGTATTGGGGTACGATGGTTTTCGGCCCCTGGTATTTTTGTAGATCTGGTCAAGGGAACTACGGTTATGTTCTAATCCAAGGTTTATGGATTGGGGTTTATGTATGCTTCGGCATGTATATATATGTGTGTTGTAACACTAAAAGGAATATAATGAAAAATCAAGCTGGTCGTCCCAATTTGGGATCCAAGGGAAAATCTCTGTGTTTATCTGTTTTATGTTTTATGCTCTCGCTATTGTTTATTTTCTGTTATAAGATTCGTGTGTAGATAATTTCTGTTCAGGGTTAAAACCTACATTTACTGCAATGAAGTGAGCTACCTTACTCAACCTTTCAACCAAAACCATGATGGAATCATGTTGCTTCGATGTCCTGGGAAAAAATGTAATGAATTCCATGGAAATGACCTCCCATTTCCACTCTAGAATCAAAATAGGTTGAAAAAAAACCAACTAGGTGCTTGCATTCATATTTCACCTACTGACAACCTAAGCAGTTCGCAACAAACTGAACCACCTCTTTCTTCAAATTTGGACAATAGTAGAACTTATTGACTTTTGTCAAAGCCTTTTGATATTATGGGTAGCCTGAATATAACTCGACATGAAACTCCCTCAAGATAAGATTCTTGAGCTCACTGCTATTTGAAACACAAATCATGTTCCTGAATCTCACTAAGCCATTTTTTGTGAGGTGATACTCCTCATCTCTATCACCTTCACTCTATTATTGCAATCTCTACTTCAACTTTCGGTACCTGTAATCATGCTACCTTGCATGAAATATTTTCTCCTGCAAATCTGTCCCATAAGAGCTCACAACTGAAATATGATTCACCTGAACTATCCTACTAAGAGCATCTACAACCCTGTTCTCCTTGTCTTTGATGTACCGAATCTCAAAGTCAAACTCATTGAGAGTAACAAACCATCTAGATTTCTTTACATTCAGATTCGGTTGGTCAAACAAGTACCTCAACCCATTATGATCACTCATTAAGAAGAACCACCTGATAAGAAGATAATGTATCCACATCTTTAATGCATGAATGATAACTACCAAATCAAGATCACGAGGCAACATAGTTCTGCTCATACTCATCCAAATTCCTTGACTCATAGCATATCACCTACCCTTCCTGCATCAACAATCCACCAATTCCTTCCTTGCACGCAATTGTGCAAACCAAAAACTCCTTATTAGGATCCACAATCCTAAAAAACGAAGAATTTTTAATCAAATGCTTCAATTACTCAAAACTAGATGCACACTCCTCAGTCCATTCAAACTTATTCCATTTTCTCTACAAGGATGTAATAGGATAACAAATCCATGAGAAGTTCTTGATGAACTACCTGTAATAACCTGTTAGTCCCTTCAATGATATGAAATCATCCACATTCCTAGGAGGTGGCCACTCCATGATCGTTTTAATCTTTTCCGGGTCCACTTATATCACTTCCTTAGAAACAACATGTCCCAAGTAGTGAATCTGAGACTGAAAGAAACTACACTTTTTGAGCTTGGCATAAAATTGATTCTCTCTCAACAATATCAATACTACCGCCAGGTGCTTTTCATGCTCTTCCTCATTCTTAGAGTATATGAATATAACATAAATAAACACTATCAAAAACTTCTTTAGGTAAGTGTGCAACATGTTGTTCATCAAAGAAATGAAAATGGCTGGAGCATTGGTATGACCAAAAGGAAATACCACAAACTCATAATGTGCATAACTCGTATGGAATGCAGTCATGTAAATGTATTCTTCTTTGATGCACACCTCATGATATACCGATCTCAAATCAATTGTTGAGAATACTGCTACTCCCTTTAGTTGGTCAAACAAGTCATCAATCCACGGCAATGGATACCTATTCTTGATAGTCACTTTATTCAACTGCTTGTAATCAATGGACAAACTGAGAGTATCATCCTTCTTCTTTACAATCAATACTGGTGCACCCCAAGGTGACACAATTGACCTTATTTATCCTTTATCAAGAATCTCCTTAAGCTACATCTTAAATTCCACCAACTCTAGAGTGCTCATTTTGTATGGTGCCTTAGATGTTGGCATTGCTCTTGACATCATTTCAATATAAAATTATGCCTATCTATGAGGGGGAAATCTAAAATCTCTGCAGGAAACACATCTTGAAACTATTGAAAAATAGGGTACTTCTTCAAGACTTCATCATCCTCAACATACTTCCCTTTGTCATTAGAAATATGCACTGAAAACAATACACATCCCTTTTTTGAATAACTGCAACAATTCTCACTTATGTAGGATTCTTCTTTCCCTGCAAGACTCTTCTTTCTCCATTATCATTCAGACACTCAATAGCCTTATTAAAAATCCAATTTAGTATTATGAATCCATAACCAATCCATGCCCAAAAGCCTACTGTATGATCCCAACGGAAGCACATTTAGATGTGCTGATGTAGGCATACCATTCAAACCAAATACACAAGGTCTCACCGAATGATGAACTCTTCTCTTGGTTCCTATAGGCAATTGTACCAACCAAAATTATGCATGCACTTATTTATTCAAGAAACAATTATCCACTAGTTAGGACTAGCATAACTATAATTATTTCCATGATAAATAAAAAAGGAAACAACTTGATCAAAATGGTTGCCTTCCATCTCAATAATGGATTCCTGATGATAAGCCTGCCTATTGTCCATTACTGCATAAATTTGAGGAATACTCTACCCAACTTCTCTAACTATAGGTTCCTCTTGAGCACTGTACATTTGAGGCCTGCCACCTTGGTGTGATGGGAACTCACTCATGTGATTCTCTCCACCACAAGTTCAACACCTCAAAGGCTTCCTACCATCACCCTTATTCTACTCCTTAGGATGCAATCCATGTCCTTTATCAACTGCATTGAAATTTTTGTATGGAGATACATTCTCCTTGTCACTTTCATCTTGAGGTCTTCCTCGCTTCTTAACCTAGTTTCCTTTAGTCTTCTCATTACATTTCCAATCCCGCTTAAGGTCAAAATTTCACTTTGATTTCTCATAACAATGCTTCAGCTTCCTAATGAATTCCTCCAATGATCGAGGCTCATCATACTCAATCTGATCTTTAAATTCTAAGGGAAAACCACTGATGAACCTTTGGACCATTGTTTTCTCATCCTTTAGGTAGGGAACATACCTCAAAAACTCCAAAAAATTGGTCATGTACTCTTCATCTGTCATGAAACCCATCTTAAGCACATAGAATTCCTTGGCCTTTCTATCATAATATCTCTCAAACAGGTACTTCTTCCTGAATAGTCTTTGAAATTCATGCCAACTAAGCTCCTCTACCTTGATGCCTCTGACATGCTTCACATCTTCCCCTCAGATATATGCTTATCCCTTAAGAATGAATATCACTATCTTGGATTTCATATTATCTAAATAATCATTCAATCCAAATAAATTCTTCATCCCAATTAGCCATGCTTCTACATCTTCTTTTTTCTTCACATCCCCATCAAAAGTAGGAGGCTTGTCTTTATTGAACTCCTCTGAAAAAAAATTCTTCTCGCTCCTCCTATAAGGATGCTGGAAGTAATGATGATGATGTCTATCAAAAGTAGAGATAGAATAAAATACATGATTGCTAGCCCGCTTGTCAGGTGTATCCAAAAATCTTTCACCTCTTAGTGTATCATCTCTATCTAACCTATATGTTGATCTATACCTGCTACCACATTCCCCATTACTAGTATTTTCCTCTTTTCCATAATTGATCCTCAGCTATCCTTGCTTCTGTAAATATGAAAGGCACTGAAGGATGACTGCATTAAATTATGCTTGATTTTATTGAGCTTCATAAATCCTTTCCTGTGCCTTAATTAAATTGCTATTATCTGCCTTACTACTTCTGATTTCTGCCTTCAAACTGCTTAGTGTATCTGCTATATCAAGAGAGTACTCTTCTCCATGATGCTTAACTAACCTATCCCATTCCATTGAATCCACATCAAGCCTTTAATGGGATTCATGTGAATTGTATTACACCATTTTTCTCTTCAATTTTGATCTTCTGTCACCTCCAAACATGTCATGTTAGATAAACCAAATAGAGACATAATCAAAATCATACCTTAATGAAGTTCATGTGAGGCTATCACATCTGCAAAAATAAGTCCAGATTAATATGATGTAATCTTCAAAAGCATATAAACTCATAGATAAATATCATGATCATAACAAGAAGTAACCTACATGCATGCATGGTGAACACATACAAAACTGACTTGCATGGATAACCATATGCATTTAGCCCATCCAGTCCAAGCATTTAAACTCGGAAGCCTTGATACCACCCTGTAACAGTCCACCCCACATTTACCCACTTTGACAAGCTCTCCAGGGTAAAAATTAGATGACTGTCACTATGTTATGACTCGACCTCCAATTTCCCCTTATGGGAGTGGGGCCGAATAGATAAAAGCCTCTTACTATCCCCCATGGACAACAAACCACTCATGAGCCTCAAAATCACCCCAGGTGATCAATCCTTGAATTACAACTCTTTTTCACAAGAGAAAGTCCCCAACTACACCCATAACACTACATGCATGTAGTTGGGAGGCTATAACCGCACGCATAGGCGTATTTTCCAACAATTATGAACCAAATTTCTCAATTTAGAGCATGCAGTCACGAGATATATACCACGTTTTCAGGAAAGCCTCTAGACCATTGTCCAAAACTACATGTAACTTTCCAAAATCACGACAATAAGGATAACAATTATAACCAAGCAAAGCTTGAGCCAGATCTTAAACAATACATGCCTAATGCAAGATAGACAATTCGTCAAACACATGAAAAACATATAAGCTACAAGTCATGAATGCATATATGATCACAAACGTCCAAAATTCATTTGAAAATCACTAAGAAGGATAAATTCCCTCTCAAGCTAGCTGCAATAACACTTGTTATCCCATTCATTCATCAACGATCCAGTAACATATCAAATCATGAACAAGAGCCATAGCTAGAGCACATCATAAAACCAAGCATATAACCAACATATAACCAGAATATAAACCATGTAAAATCAACCATCAGGTCACCATAATAAATAGTATGAGTTCTCATAAATCACAATAGGAATATAGATCTTATTAAGATATGAAAATGGAAACCAAGTCAGGGTCTTCCACGTACCACCCAACCATAGATTGGGTTGAACAAAATCACTCTTTCAACCAATCACCCACACGTCATATTTCAAGCATGAGTGTGGGATCGTAAAGGTTAAACCAATATAGAACCAACCAGGGCTTCCATATGCCAAACCACCTCAACCCTCAAACATAGTCACTAGTACATTTGGCGGAAATTCCGACACTTTTGTCATAATCTCAGAAATTTCCCCAATTTCTATCAATTTTTCAAATCCTGGCACACACCGTCGCTATACCAACATTTAGGGATATCGTCACTTTTGTGACGTTTATGTTTGTCGTCGAAATTGCGACGTTTTAAACATTTTGTCGGTGTTACGACATCTATGGGACGAAACGTCGGAATTGCGATGTCGCCTACACATTCGTCAGTCTTGCGACGCTTGGGAGAAACCGTCAGAAAAGTGACGTTTCTCATATAGACATCGATCTTGCACGTTGTGAAGCCAAACGTCGCAAGACCGACGTCTATATGAGAAACACCACTTTTCCAATGGTTTATCCCAAGCATTGCAAGATCGACGTTTAAACAACACAACTTTTTAATAGGAAAACATTTGTTTGGTTTGAAAACAAACTTGGACATGAAAAACAATTACATGCGTGGACATGTAAAGTATTACTTTATTAACAATTGTTCAACATTTGAATATGAAAACATTATATATTTTAACATTTTGTTTATATAAATATGATTTATTTGGATATAATGAGTATTACATTATTGGATAATGTTTTTTTTTTTGTTGGAAAACATGCTTATACATCAAAAAATTTAGATTACACTTACACATGAAAACTTGCACATTTTGGTATATTATTCCAAAGGCTAGGACATGCTTGGGATCTTTTAAATCCTTGATTACAACTTGGTGAGATGAAAACTCTACTATTCTACCTTTACTTGATTAATGAGTGATTTGATATTTTAATTGAAGGTTGCAACAAAGACTCGGAACACATAATACATTATTGAAATGTATGTTATTTTCCTCAGTTGTTATAGACCCTACATCATCAACAATAGAAAAAAAAATTGGTGTTACAATCATTACAGGCAATAAAATTGCATTTATGCTTAACCATATAATAATATGCTCTAGAATAAATAAGCCACTCATTGGAATAAGAAGTAGAGGATGCATTGAAATAGAAACCAAAAGCAAAAGTGTATTTCCAAAAGAGCTAAGCCTGGGTGAAATATTTTGTGGAAACAAAAAACATGATAAGCATATTTTCGGGCGGCCCGTTTTCCGTTTGCTCCCATGTGGCATCGTTCGGTCGGGCACGCCGTGTCGTGCCGTGTGAGGTCGCTCGACTGGGAGCATTCGGGTCGGGTTGTTTCGTTTGAGGGCGCCCGTATGAGTTTTGCTAAGTTGTGACTGTCTGGGTGCCTTGTGCACATTTGAGCGGCCCGTTTTCCATTTTCTCCCTTGTGGCATAGTTTGGTCGGGCGCGCCGTGTCGCGCCGTGTGAGGTCGCCTAACTAAGCACGTTCGGGTCGGACCGTTTCGTTTGAGGGTGCCTGTATCAGTTTTTCTAAGTTGTGACCACCTGGGTGCCTTGTGCACATTCAGGTGGCCCGTTTTCCATTTGCTACCATGTGGCATCGTTCGGTTAGGCGCGCTGTGTCGCGCCATGTGAGGTTGCCCGACCCGGCGCATTCGGGTCGGCCCGTTTCATTCGAGGGCGCCCGTATCAGTTTTGCTAAGTTGTGACCACCTGGGTGCCTTGTGCACATTCGGGTGGCCTGTTTTCTGTTTTCTCCCTTGTGGCATCGTTCAGTCAGGCGCGGCGCCATGTTGTGCTGTGTGAGGTCGCCCGACCGGGCGTGTTCAGGTCGGGTTGGGCCATTTCGTTCGAGGGCACCCGTATCAGTTTTGCTAAGTTGTGACCGCCCGAGTGCCTTGTGCACATTCAGGCACCCCATTTTCCATTTTCTCCCATGTGGCATCGTTCGGTCGGGCGCGCTGTGTCGCGCCGTGTGAGGTCGCATGACCGGGCGCGTTCGGGTCGGGTCAAGCCGTTTTGTTCGAGGGCGTTCGTATCAGTTTTGCTAAGTTGTGACCACCCGGGATCCTTGTGCACGTTCGGGCGGCCCATTTTCCGTTTGATCCCTTGTGGCATCGTTTGGTCTGGCGCGCCGTGTCGCGCTGTGTGAGGTCGCTCGACCGGGCGCGTTTGGGTCGAGTCGTTTCATTCAAGGGTGCCCGTATCAGTTTTGCTATGTTGTGACTGCTCGGGTGCCTTATGCATGTTCGGGCGGCCTGTTTTCCATTTTCTCCCTTGTGGCATCGTTCGATCGGGCGCATTGTGTCGCGCCGTGTGAGGTCGCCTAACCAGGCGCGTTCGGGTTGGGTCTGGCCGTTTCGTTCGAGGGCACCCGTATCAGTTTTGCTAAGTTGTGACCGCCCGGGTGCCTTGTGCATGTTCAGGCGTCCTGTTTGTCGTTTTCTCCCTTGTGGCATCATTCGGTCAGGCGCGGCGTGTCGTGCCATGTGAGGTCGCCCGACTAGGTGCGTTCGGGTCGGGTCGGGCCATTTCGTTCGAGGGCGCCCGTATAAGTTTTGCTAAGTTGTGACCACCCGGGTGCCTTGTGCACATTCGAGCGGCTTGTTTGTCATTTTCTCCCTTGTGGCATCGTTCGATTGGGCACGCCATGTCACGTCGTGTGAGGTCGCTTGACCGGGCACGTTTGGGTCGGGTCAGGCCGTTTCGTTCGAGGGTGCCCGTATCAGTTTTTCTAAGTTGTGACTGCTCGGGTGCCTTGTGCATGTTCGGGTGGCCCGTTTTCCATTTTCTCCCTTGTGGCATCATTCGGTCGGGCGCGTCGTGTGAGGGCACCCGACTGGGCATGTTCTGGTCAGGCCGATTCGTTCGAGGGCGCCCGTATCAGTTTTGCTAAGTTGTGACCACCCGGGTTCCTTGTGCACGGTCGGGCGGCCCGTTTTCCATTTGCTCCCTTGTGGCATCGTTCATTCGGGCGCGTCGCGTCGCGCTGTGTGAGGTCGCCCGACCAAGCGCGGTCAGGTCGGGTAGTTTCGTTCGAGGGCGCCCATATCAATTTTGCTGAGTTGTGACCACTCGGGTGCCTTGTGCACGTTCGAGCGACTCGTTTGCCGTTTTCTCCCTTGTGGCATTGTTCGGTCGGGCGAGCAATGTCGCGCCATGTGAGGTCACTTGACCGGGCATGTTTGGGTCGACCCGTTTCGTTCGAGGGCGCTTGTATCAGTTTTGCTAAGTTGTGACCGCCAGGGTGCCTTGTGAACGTTCGGGTGGCCCGTTTACCATTTTATCCCTTGTGGCATCGTTCAGTCGGGCGTGCCGTGTCGCGCCGTGTGAGGTTGCCCGACCGGGCGCGTTCGGGTCATTTCATTCGAGGGTGCCTCTATCAGTTTTGCTAAGTTGTGACTGCCCGGGTGCCTTGTGCATGTTCGGGCAGCTTGTTTTCCATTTTCTCCCTTGTGGCATTGTTCGGTCGGGCGCGCCATGTCGCGCTGTGTGAGGTCGCCCGATTGGGTGTGTTCGAGTCGTGTCGGGCCGTTTTTTCGAGGGCGCCCGTATCAGTTTTGCTAAGTTGTGACCGCCCAGGTGCCTTGTGCACGTTCAGGTGGCCCATTTTCCATTTGCTCCCTTATGGCATCGTTCGATCGGATGCGCCGTGTCGCATCGTGTGAGGTCGCCTGGCCGGGCGTGATCGAGTCAGGTCAGGCCGTTTCATTCAAGGGCACCCATATCAGTTTTGCTAAGTTGTGACCACCTGGGTGCCTTGCGCACATTCAGGCGGCCTGTTTTCCGTTTTCTCCCTTGTGGCATCGTTTGGTCGGGCGTGCCGTGTCGCGCCGTGTGAGGTCGCTTGACTGGACACGTTTGGGTCGAGTTGGGATGTTTTGTTCGAGGGCATCCGTATCAGTTTTTCTAAGTAGTGATCGCCCGGGTGCCTTGTGCATGTTCGGGTGGCCCGTTTTCTGTTTGCTCCCTTGTGGCATCGTTCAATCGGGCGCGCCGTGTCACGCCATGTGAGGGCACCTGTATTATTTTTGCTAAGTTGTGACAGCCCTGGTGCCTTGTGCATGTTCGGGCAGCCCGTTTGTTGTTTTCTCCCTTATGGTACCGTTCGTTCGGGTGCGCCGTGTCGCGATGTGTGAGGTCTCCCGACCGGGTGCGTTCAGGTTGGGCCGTTTCATTCGAGGGTGCCCGTATCAGTTTTGTTAATTTGTGACTGCCCGGGTGCCTTGTGCACATTCGGGTGGCCCATTTTCCGTTTTCTCCCTTGTGGCATCGTTCGGTTGGGCGCGCCGTGTCGCGCTGTGTGAGGTCGCCCGACAGGGTGCAGTCGGGTCGGGTCGTTTCATTCGAGGGTGCCCATATCAGTTTTGCTGAGTTGTGACCACCTGGGTGCCTTGTGCACGTTCAAGCGGCCCGTTTTCCATTTTCTCCCTTGTGGCATCATTCGATCAGGCGCACCGTGTCGTGCCGTGTGAGGTCGCCCGACCGAGCGCGTTCGGGTCGGGTCGGGCCGTTTCATTCGAGGGCGCCCGTATCAGTTTTGCTAAGTTGTGACCACCCAGGTGCCTTATGTAGGTTCGGGTGGCCAGTTTTCCATTTTATCCCTTGTGGAATTGTTCGGTAGGGCGTGCTGTGTCGCGCCGTGTGAGGTCGCCCGACTGGGCGCGTTCGGGTCGAGTCGGGCCGTTTCGTTCGAGGGCACCCGTATCAGTTTTGCTAAGTTGTGACCACTCGGGTGCCTTGTGCATGTTCAGGCAGCCCGTTTTCCGTTTTCTCCCTTGTGGCATCGTTTGGTCAGGCGCGCCGTGTCGCGCCGTGTGAGGTCGCCTGACCGGGCGCGTTTGGGTCAGGTCGAGCCGTTTCGTTCGAGGGCGCCCGTATCAGTTTTGCTAAGTTGTGACCACTCGGGTACCTTGTGCATGTTCGGGCACCCTGTTTGTTGTTTTCTCCCTTGTGGCATCGTTCGGTCGAGCATGCCGTGTCACGCTGTGTGATGGCGCCTGACCGGGCGTGTTCTGGTCAGGCCGATTCGTTAGAGGGCGCCCGTATCAGTTTTGCTAAGTTGTGACCGCCTGGGTGCCTTATGCATGTTCAAGCGGCTCATTTTCCATTTTCTCCCTTGTGGCATCGTTCAGTCGGGCACGCCATGTCGCGCCATGTGAGGTCGCCCGACCAGGCGCATTTGGGTCGGGTCAGGCCATTTCGTTCAAGGGCGCCCGTATCAGTTTTGCTAATTTGTGACCGCCCAGGTGCCTTGTGCACGTTCAGGTGGCCCGTTTTCCATTTTCTCCCTTGTGGCATCGTTCGGTCGGGCGCGCCGTGTCACGCCATGTGAGGTCACCCGACCGGGCGCGTTCGGGTCGGGTCAAGCCGTTTCGTTCGAGGGCGCCCGTATCAGTTTTGCTAAGTTGTGACTACCTGGGTGCCTTGTGCACGTTCGGGTGGCCCATTTGCCATTTTATCCCTTGTGGCATCATTCGGTCGGGCGTGCCATGTTGCGTCATGTGAGGTCGCCTGACCGGGCGTGTTCGGGTCGGGTTGGGCCATTTCGTTCGAGGGCGCCTGTATCAGTTTTGCTAAGTTGTGACTGCTCAGGTGCCTTATGCACATTTGGGCAGTATTTTTTCCATTTTCTCCCTTGTGGCATCGTTTGGTTTGGCGCGCCTTGTCGCACTGTGTGAGGTCGCCTGACTGGGCGCGTTCGGGTCGGGTCGGGCCGTTTCGTTCGAGGGTGCCCATATCAGTTTTGAAAATTTTTGACTGCCTGGGTGCCTTGTGCATGTTTAGGCGGCCCGTTTTCCGTTTTCTCCCTTGTGGCATCGTTCGGTTAGGCGCACCGTGTCGCGCCATGTGAGGGCGCCCGACCGGGCGTATTCTGGTTGAGCCGATTCGTTCGAGGGCGCCAGTATCAGTTTTGCTAAGTTGTGACTGCCTGGGTGCCTTGTGCACGTTCAGGTGGAATGTTTTCCATTTGCTCCCTTGTAGCATCATTCAGTCGGGCGCGCTGTGTTGCGCCGTGTGAGGTCGCCCGACCGGGTGCGTTCAGGTCAGTTCGGGTCGTTTTGTTCGATGGTGCCTGTATTAGTTTTGCTAAGTTGTGACCATCCGGGTGCCTTGTGCACGTTTGGGTGGCCCGTTTTCTATTTTCTCCCTTGTGGCATCGTTCGTTCGGGCATGCCGTGTCACGCTGTGTGAGGTCGGCGACCGGGCACGTTCGCGTCAGGTCGGGCCATTTCGTTTGAGGGCGCCCATATCAGTTTTGCTAAGTTATGACCACCCGAGTGCGTTGTGCACGTTTGGGTGGCCCGTTTTCCGTTTTCTCCCTTGTGGCATTGTTCGTTCAGGCGCACTGTGTCACACCGTGTGAGGTCGCCCGCCCAGACGCGTTCAGTTCGGGTCGGGCCGTTTTGTTGGAGGGCGCCCGTATCAGTTTTGCTAAGTTGTGACCACCCAGGTGCCTTGTGCACGTTCGGGCGGCCTGTTTGCCATTTGCTCCCTTGTGGCATCGTTCGGTCGGGCATGCTGTGTCACGCCGTGTCAGGTCGCCCTGGTGCAAGTTGTGACCGCCAGGGTGCCTTGTGCACCCCTAAACCCCTTAACCCCATGATCTGCTAGGGGCCGGTTACCTTGATATTAACAGTGGTGTATTCATACTCCTTCTGAATAACCAATAAAGGGTCAAGGAAATTGACCAATATGTTGTCAAGTTTTATCTTATCCATCTCTGGGGTAAGTTGCTTTTCGGCTAACTCCACTGATTTTGATCTCAATTTTGCCAATTGCTTCCTTCTCTCATATGATACCCGAGCCTTTGCCTTTCTCTTCCCTTCTAATTCCATAATAGTGTCATAGTGATGCCAGCCAACTTCTTTGGAAAGCCTTCCTAACAGAAAATACTTATGACCTGGCTGAAGCCTCAACACTTTTAGAGCATCTGGAATGACCTCTCTCTTCCCCAATCTCCCTCTCTCTTTCTCTCTCTCCGTCTCTCTGTCTCTCTACCCTCCAATCCTCTCACAAATATATCCCTCCCTCTATCCTTCTTTCTGCCCCCCTTCCATCTTTGTGTCACTATCTCCCTCTCTTACCCTTCTCTACCTCTCTCAATCCTCTCCCTCTCTCTCTCTCAGCTGATCCATTCCTTCTCCCCCCTCTCCTTTAGTTTATCTCCATCTCTCCCTTGTGACTCCCCTTGTCTCACCACCTCTATCAATCTATGTCTTTATAATTATTCCTTCTCATATATATATATATAGTTAATATATATCATGACATATTGGGACCTATGTTTGGGTTGATTCCGCCTTGTTGGCAAGGTTAAAATGGTTAATCTTTGATAGAAAAAATGTAGATCAAATATTTCATCAAAAAGAGGGAACCATACTCTATATTCTTCCAGGCTATGCCTATCAGTCGCTTGGCCTCTTCTTGCTCTCACATGAATGTAGTCTTGCTTGAATGGTACAGAATAAGGTTTCGCATTATCAACTATTTGTTTGGGACAACTTTTAGTTGTTTCAACACTACTACATTCTAATTCAAGCTTATCCTTTAAACCATCTTAGTCTTTTGTACTCTCTTCAACTTTGTAGTGCTTTCCATTCCTCTCAGCCACATATGTTTCCTTGGTCTGTTAAGGGACAAGGTCGAAAACATTAGGATGTTTTTGCAATAAACAAGGGTATTTCCAGGACACAGTCAGGTGGAGCAAGAGTATAAGAGCCAAATTTCTCATGATTGTGGGACACTCGAACTTAAGATTTTCTAGAGTAGTCATGAGGTGCAGTCTGGTTATTAAGACTTCATCAGATGGCCATTCTCTAGACTTACATTCTTCCAAACAACAACATTTTGAGGATTTAAGAAACTAGAGATTGAAACATACATTTGGTTTGATTGAAATAGACATTTTCATCAATAAATGTAAAGCAATAGCTAACAATCTAACAATACTACAATTAATTAATAAAGAAGACATGGCAACAAAAAACAACAATACTTACAATATTGTTACATTGAACCACATAGAATAACCAACTAATTTAACTAACCCATTTAACCTAAACCCATAAACCCTGGTATATAACCCTAACCCCTAAACCCCTAGTAAACCCCTAACCCATTTAACCCCCTAAACCGGCCTAAACCTATAAACCCTTAACCCCTAACCCCTTAAACCCTAAACCATTAAACCCTTAACCCTAACCCCTTAAACCCTAATTCCCGACCCCTAACCCATCTAACCCCTAAAACCTAAACCCCATTTAGCCCCTAACTTCTAACCTAAATCCTAAAGCACATATCATCCCCTAACCCCCTAAACCCCTAACCCATTTAACCCCCTAAACCCTCAACCTCTAAACCCTTATCCCCTAACCCCTTAAACCCTATTTCCCAACCGACCTAACCCATTTAACCCCCTATATACATAATACATAAATTATAAAGAATATATATATATATATATATATATATAGATTAAAACTCTAAATATTTAAAATACAACATCATTTAATAGTGTAAAGTTTAAAACTCCTTTTAATAAAGCATGATGATCTAGTAGGGTAGAAGGATTACTATATGCAAAAATTAGTCCATTATTTACTCATATAACTTTAATTGCTTCTCAAAAAGATATGTTTTATTTTTTTGATTGTAAATATTTTTAAACAATCAAAATAAACAAACATTTAATTATTTAGAAATTATTTTAATTATTTAAAATGATTATAATTATTAAAAAATATTTATTTTTAAATTAATTTGAGTGGCCTTAAAAAAACACACGTGTTTCATTTCAAAATGTCAAAAATTTTCAAATATCAAAAGTTTTAATTTCCCTCATTCATTTCCCTCCGGTTGCATGGTTTTTCCAGGGAAGGAGGGAGGATCTGATCCAAATCTGAGTTGGGTTGATAGAAAAAATACCAGAGATCCTTCACATCCAGGGGGACCAATGTGGCAACCAGATCGGCTCAAAGTTTTGGGAAGTGGTCTGTGAAGAACACGGGATGGATCCTACTGAGAGATATCAGGGCACTTCAGATCTACAACTTGAAAGGGTTATGGACAGGTCTTCAGACCTGATAACTTCATTTTTGGCCAATCTAGGGCTCGAAACAACTGCGCCAAGGGGCATTACACGGAAGGAGACGAGCTCATTGATTCTGTGCTTGATGTCGTTAGGAAGGAGACTGAGAACTGTGATTGCCTATAAGGTTTGTGTCTTTTTCAGATTCAAATCCTTGACCTTGTGTTTTTGAAATGTAGGATTTCATTTGCAAAAATGATGTGGGTTTTTGTTGTGTACAGGGTTTCATAAAAAGTCCCAATCTGAAGCCGCAGAGTGTTTTCGTTCGTGTCTCTGCAAGTCCCAATCTCAAGCCGTAGAGGTACGATCTCGTTCATGCTTTATGTTTTTTTTTTAATGCATGAAGTAAACTGTTGATGTGATTCTTTGTGATGCCAAATTTGATGAGGAGTCTAATGCGCTGAAGCCGCAGAGTGTTTTCGTCCGTGTCTCTGCAAGTCCCAATTTCAAGCCGTAGAGGTACGATCTCGTTCATGCTTTATGTTTTTTTTTTTAATGCATGAAGTACACTGTTGATTTGATTCTCTGTGATGCAAAATTTGATGACGAGTCTGATGCGCATAATAATTGAAGCAAAATGAGGCATTTGTCTGAGAGGTTACAAGTCTTATTATTGCTAGCCCCCGTATGGTGAAAACAACTTGTTTCTCACTGACAGTAAAGTTTTACCCTTTTATGTATTTTTCGTTAAATGGGTGCCTTTGGTATGATAAACAATGCAATTGTGCCCATCATCATGTTCCGGTGGGGTTTATATTGTCCCGTACTTCTTAGAAAAATTAAATATCAACATCGTGAAGGCTTGAAGCCACAATCATGGATTGACCAGCTCTTGCAAGATCTTTAGGTAGAAATAGCCAAGGAAATAAAAAGCTGGTGAATCATTGTTTTAAAAATAGTACTAAAGCCAGGTGCACATATTCCCCTGACTAAAAAAGGCTTGAATAATTCATGAAATCAGGAAGTTTGAACAGGCCACAGATAAGTGTGAGTAATTTAGTAAACACATGGTTTTAGGGCAAGTTGATGGTATGAAAATTGAGCTATAATGCCAACCAATCACCATCATGAGCACTGAAGGTGATGCTAGTAACAAAACAACTAAGAGATTTTGATGCCTGTTACATGTGCATGCACAACACATAAGCCACATTTCATACCAGCAATTCAGTCAAACAGTAATTGGGCAGTAGGAAGCCACCAGTGATGTAACTAAAGTAAAATCTTAGAATCTATGACAAATATGCTGTAGTATGTAGTTACCTAGCAAAAGAACGTCACACAGATTCAATTAAAGGAGAAGGTGGGTAGTGCTGAGCTAATACCCATAGTCTAAAACTAAGTGACTCCAACACGCTCTAGTCAACCAACAATTCAACACATCAATAATTGTGCTATCACTGATGAATTCCACAACGCACAAGATGCTATAATTTCACACCAGTGAACAGGCAACCAATTTTAGTGTGTAAGGAATCCATTGGGAAGGTGGGCAGTGCTGAGCTAATACCCATAGTCTAAAACTGAGTGACTCCAACACGCTCTAGTCAACCAAAAATTCAACAGATTAATAATAGTGCTGTTACTGGTGAATTACATAGCGCACAAGCTATAATTTCATACCAGTGAACATGCAACCAATTTTAGTGTGTAAGGAATCCATTGGGAAATTGGGACCACTGTTGTTATTCAATGTCCCATTGAATTAACAAACACAAGAATGTGATATAGGCTCACAATTTCTAATAGTTAGCATTTCAATTAAGCCAACAATTAAACAAGCGATTCAGTCAAGCCAACAGTTAAATTGCTCAGCCAATTAATTAAACCAGTGACCACACCGGTAGGAAATTGATTCAAATGCTATGGGGAATCAATTTTAATGCAGTGAGCATTAGGAGTAATTACCGACATAACCATTCAAGCATGAAGAGAACTCAATCACACATCTTAAACAACAGAATTTACCCTGGAAAACTAGAAATTTATGGCTTCTGTTTATGTTCTGGAATTATTGCAAACTAGAGCTATTCACTCTCAATCAGAGAATTCATGTATTCTTATTCCTTGGCCGTACTTTGTAGATTGTGTTGGCTCCAAGACAATCTTAATTCTCCATGGATAGGACCAAAATCCTCTTCATCCTACAATCTATGAACATATTGGTTCATTCCCAAGTCTTCATTTTTTTGCTGTGGTGCCCTTCTTCCAAGCTTCATTGCTTTCAATATTTTCAGTTGTTTTTCCATCAGGCAAGAATCATCTATATAATGTTGCCTTGTAATTCCAACCAACAAGTGGTTCATTCCGTCTTCTTGTCACCCAAATGAGGTCTTTGGTATTTGATGTTCAAGTTTATTTTTGACGGACCATTGACTCCAAACTTTGCCAATAATTTTCCCTCTACAAATTTAGAGGAGGGTTTCTTTTAGTTCCATTTTGGATCACAAATTCAAAGAAGTGACTATGAAATTTGCAATTATCTTTATATAGAGATTATACAAGGGAGTGCTACCATTGTTATCTTTATGATTAATTTCAATGTACACTGTATTTCATTGCAAGCATCAAATAAATGCAATGTTTTTTCTTGAATTCTAATGATTTGAAAGTTTGAAATAAAACAAACTATTTGAAAAACCTTATTCCAGAAACATTAATTGTTTTAATGTTCTAGATGGATGCAGCCTAGAAGACTACTACTTCATGAAGTGTAGGTGAGATTTGTATAATTTTGAAATATAATATAGGGACTATGCCCTTACAACATGCATGGAATTTTAGAAACCTCATGATGAGTACCATACAACTATGCAAATGCATGACATGCGTTGAATCACTAGCAGACATTCTAAAAGTGTTATGTTCAAACTGTCCATATGGGACACGTAACATTAGCCAATCTACTTGAAACAATATATGCATATGAAAAGGAATTTAAATGTTCTAATAGATGAACAAGGTAGAAGAATTCTACTAAATATAGCTTGAAATATGGTTTACACTAATGTATCAGCGTAATAGTGACAATGCCTCCACAATTCATTCGCTTGGCACTTCAACATTTCGTGAACATTTGAGGGAAAAATTGCATGATAGTAATAATTTTGCTCTTGAAAACTTTGGAAAATCAATGCTAGTTCATGTCAGGTAGGGGTGCAATCATAGTGCTTAGATTTCACTGTTCATACTCTAATTTGCTCTTAAATTTTATCAGTAAATATTTTAATGTGTTAACCCAAATTCCATATTTTAATATGTTAAACCATACTCCTCTTAGTTATGATATTTGCCTTAGAATTGAATGATTTGTCTAGCTGATACTTCCCCCCTTGATCACTAGGTCTGGCTGATAATTCCCCCCTTGATTCACCAGAAGGCTTGAAGCCACAATCATGGATTGACCAGCTCTTGCAAGATCTTTAGGTAGAAATAGCCAAGGAAATAAAAAGCTGGTGAATTTTTGTTTTAAAAATAGTACTAAAGCCAGGTGCACATATGCCCCTGACTAAAAAAGTTTCGTTATTCTCGATGTCAGGTTTTCTTAGCCTGTAACTGTTTTTCAAGCTGTTTTCCTGGAATTTTTAATATCGGACTCTGCGATATCAGGACATAATTATTATGCTACATCAGAAGTTGAGTTATTTTGCAGAAATTGGAAATGTTAAAAATATGAGAACAAAATGTAATTTTATGTTTATTCAAGGAAATTTTTACGAGGTTATTCACTTTTACAAATGAAAATATAGTTACCAAAACTATTGTAAAGGAGCCTCCTTCATATGGGTTGTTCCTAGCGATGAGGAGGCTATATAGTAAACCATAATGTAATAATTTTCTTTAAAAAGATAAATCTAATCGCTTTTCTCGTGCATATTTATTTCACAAGTTGTCAGGGTTTTACAATGTAAATCCTGTGTATTTGTATAGCATTTTATTGGGAATGATTTAATTTGCAGATCCTGAATTCTGGGTGTGCTTTGATGATTCATTGATATTGCAATTGGAAAGGAGAAACGGTTAATTCACTTCCGTAATAGTTTTGATTTTGATGTTGATTTTGCAATTAGGAAAGAGAATCGAATAACACCCTTCCATACTTGTTTTGATTTTGATGCTGGTTTTGTAATTAGAAAGAGAATAGGATACCTCTATTTAAGGGTTGATGTGCTTTACCCTGCAAACGAGCAGTATGTATGCTGCTTGTCGGTTACCCTGAAAACGAGCAGTATGTGCTTTACCTTGAAAACGAGCAGTATAGAAAAATTAAATATCAACATCGTGAAGAACGATTCACCAGAAGGCTTGAAGCCACAATCATGGATTGACCAGCTCTTGCAAGATATTTAGGTAGAAATAGCCAAGGAAATAAAAAGCTGGTGGCATTGCAGACTTCTTGCCATTATGCCTGTACATAAGCCTAAATACAAGAATTGGATAGGTATTGGCAAGGAAACTTCCAGACTTTAATTATCAACCACTTACCCACTTTTAATTGACCAAGTTGTCCACTCTGTATTTAAGCAATGCATCCCAACATTCCTTGCTGCTTCATCATACAAGGCATCGGTATACTAATTATAGTCTTGAATTTGTAGCTATTATCCAGTACTCATCTAGTTAATTCCCGCAGAATTGTACCATTCATTATGAATATATGGGCTATAGAGAATCAAGATTAATCCAATCCAAACATTATATGCAGGTGAGATATATTGCTTGTTGGTTGTAGTTCTTCATGTTATACTTTAAATGCATGATTATTGTTTCGATCACTCACAATGTGTACCTAAGGCACTATTATGGATGAAATTAAATTTATATCAATAAAACTAGAAATTGTTACAGAAAAGCAAACCATGAAATATTAATTGAACCAACAAGCTCAAGGATGGCTTAGGCAAAAGAAAAGGGTCACTCTTAGAATTCTTCATTTGTAAACACTATTAGTTGCTCACTTGCCAAGCTTGTAAAAATGTACAATAAATGTGAGTACAAATATCTCAAGTTCAAATCCCTGATTTTTTATTCGTGAACACCTGCGTTCATGATGGATACAGGGGACTGATTATTTTGGGGAAAAAACACATAATTGACATTCTATTGTTCTGTGTGTCCATGCAGTTGGTGACTTGAACCACCTGATCTCTGCAACCATGAGGTCTATGGTCTATAAATAAGGGTTTAGGGTCAGTTGTTCCTAAGGTGGAAGGAGTTGTGTATGGGTATTTAGCATGATGGCCCAAGTTCTAGAAGCCAAAAGTCTTACCTAGCCATAGCAGAAGCAAAATCCAAAATGGAAAATTCCTTTACGAACGAAAAATCCATTGTTAGAGTTTCTATGGTAGTTTAACACCTCGTTATGTGCAAGCCATGATTGTCATGTCTTTGAATATCCAGGTGATAGGCAACACTTCGAAAAAATTAGGCCTGAAGAGACTTGAGGAAGCCCACAACCAAGAAATTTTTTTATTTAGGAATCTATGATTGAAGGCTCCAGACTCCAAAGTATCTGGGGAATTAGGGAAGCATTATGTAACGTTAATATACAAAATTAATATTAATGAATATATATAATTAATGAATTGAGGAAGTATAGTTCAAGTTTTGTATACGCTGAGGAAGTTTTTCTTTTATGTCTTCTAGATCAGAGACTTAAGTGTGAGAATGTTTATTGGATATGGTTTGAATGTTCGAGTCGTGGGTGAGGTGTTTTTATTTTTGTTGGAAATCATAACCGTAATTTGGTGAAACCCAGTAACAACTCATCACAAAATTTAAAGTTTTATATGTTGGTGAGACCTATATTAATTCGGTTGAGTTTATAATCGACACAAGCCAAGAATTGTTATCATAGATACAACTATAATTGGTGTAAATGGAATGGTTTTAGTTTTCGTTATAGTTGAATCTTGGTGATTCTAGAAACACCTTATTTTTTATTCAATTCCATTGGTTGGAGAAACCATGTAAGTGAAGACCAGACTGGTGGGTCATGTTGATAGGCCACGAGAGTGAAGACCAGACTATATATTAATTCATTTTTAAATTTTTTTTTTAACTTATCGTCGGTATTGTGACGCTTCCTAAGGGTCGGTCTTTCGACACTTTCAATCTATGAAAATTTTAACTTATCGTCGGTATTGCGACGCTTCCTAAGCGTCGATATTCTGACACTTTCAATCTATGAAATTTTTAACTTATCGTCGGTTTTGTGACGCCTCCTAAGCGTCGGTCTTCCGACACTTTCAACCTACGAAATTTTTTCCTTTCGTCGCTCTTACAACGCTTCTTAAGCGTTGGTATTTCGATGCGTTCAACCTACCAAAATTTTTGCCTTTCGTCGCTCTTGCGATGCTTCCTAAGCATCGGTCTTCCGATGCTTTCAACCTATGAAATTTTTTTCCTTTCGTCAGTATTGCGATGCTTTATGAAGAGCGACGTTTAGGAAGAGCGACATTCTAAATGTTGGACGACATATCGTCGGACTTGCGACAGTTAAGCAAGCGTCGGTATTGCAACACTTTGCAAGCATCAGAATAGCGACAATTTGCAAAACATCGGAAAAAGTGTTAGTATTGCGACACTTTGGCAAAGCGTTGGAATTGCGACGTAATGGCTAACCACGTTTTGTCCGGCCTCAAATTGTCGCTCTTGCGATGACTATGTGTCGGAATAGCGACGAAGTAACCGTCGAAAATTGGGCCAAATTTTCTAGTGAGTGATCTCACCTATACGGTCTAGAAATCGCTAACATCAACCAGATTGGTCTCTACCCAAACTGTCCAGGGATATAGGAACTATTAACTCAAATCACAACCTCTAGGGAACTCAAGTTTTTCTAGGGATCCAGAGTGTTTGTCCCAAACCACAGGCTCCAAGGACCAGTAACTCAACTTGCAACCTCCAAGGAACCCAAGTTGTTTAAGGGCTCCAAATAATTTTTTCCAACCCAAAGCCATAGGAAACAATAGAACCAATCAGAAAACCAAATGGGGAACCCACTACACCATGGATATCCAGGAAATGGTAAGGCAAGGTTGAAACCACTTTCAATACATGTAAATATCCATGCCAATGAAAACACATAACCATAGAACCACAAGCATACACCTTGCATCCAAAAGTCAACAAGGAGATTGGTGATCCCTGGTATTGCACCAAGAGTGCTGCAACTACTAGTGGCTGCCCTACTTTACTTTAACAACCCGGGGTACGTAAAAACTTGGAGGTGGCAGTGCTATATACACAAAAATTCATTTTTCCCATGTCATCCTCTTCTACTTTACGAAAAGGTGTTATTTATTAAACTATGATAAGAACTGGAAAGTAAATTGCTGGAAGGAAATGAAAGAAAGGAAACTAACTTAAATTGCAAAAAGGAAATGACAGAAATGAAAATAATTTAATTTGCAGAAAGGAAATGATGGAAATGAAACTAATTTAATATGTAGAAAGAAAATGACAGAAAGGAAAGTAATTTAATTTTCAGAAAGGAAATGACAGAAATGAAACTAATTTAATTTTTAGAAAGGAAACTAATTTAATTTTCAGAAAGGAAATTACGGAAATGAAACAATTTTAATTTGTAGAAAGGAAATGACGGAAAGGAAACTAATTCAATTTGTAGAAAGGAAATGACGGAAATGAAAATAATTTAATTTGTAGAAAGGAAATGGGAGAAGGGAAACTAATTTAAATTACACTTAACTTGGCCAATCGGCTAAACACACCCTGATCTATCTATCATGCTCCTATCTATGCAACTATTCATGACCTAATTCTAATTTTAAGAGGTGTTGCTTTCAGTTTGGAGAAGAAAGGGGTAAAGGTGCTAATGGAGGGCTTAATCAAATGAAACAAGGGTTGGGGGAGTGAAAAAAGGGTTTAAAAATTTTAATATCACAACAAATATTTGGAGTGGGAGGCTTTGAAAAGTGCGATGGCGGAATTTCGATGGATGGACGAATGTTTGATATGCGATATTGCAATATCACAAGGTTGGAAGAGAAACAATAGTACAGTTAGGAAGAAAGTGCGAAGTGCTAAATGCGATATGACTGAAATCACGAAATGCGAAATGAAATGGGTGACGTGGCATCGAAGTACGAAAATATCACAATCAGGGTTCAGAGGCATAAAGTACTATTGGGAACAAATAGAAATGCGATTTGCGATTTGCAACAAGTCTCTAAAGGAAAAAGGGAAAAGTTTGTGAAATGCGATGGGTGATGTGTCATAATGCTACAGTAATGTCGCAATCGGCAGTTGGGAGTGGTAAGTGTTAACGAAGTGAGAGAGAAATGCGATATGTGATGGGGATAGAAACTACGAAATGTGATTTGTGATAAAGATGACGTGGTAGAGTGCTACAATAATTTCACAATCAGCGGTTGGGAGCAGTATGTGTTAAAGAAGACCAAGTGGAGCAAGGATTTACGATTTGCAATAGAGTGAAGTATGGTAGCGGGTGTTTCGAGGAGCAAGGGCGGAGGTTGAATTCTAATGCATTTGTAAGTGTTTTTGGGAATGAGAAGGGTAGCGGCTGCAAAGAAGAGGAAAAGGAGGGAACGAAGGGCATAACAACAGTGCTCAGGTTGTGAAGGCATAGATGGAAAATGAAGCGGGAAGGCACCACGAAGGTACTCTAGGGCTTTAACACCAATTCCTTCAATCAACCCTGCTAACTTATGCACAAAGAAACATAAAATGCATGAAAATACAATACAAAAGACTGAAACTGTTATTGCACTCTACTCTAATCTGAGAAGCAGTGAATCATAAACAAAAAGCATTTTTGGTCTACGGGAAGGTCTACCCTCCTCGAGATCTATCGAAAAAGATGAGAGGGAAGGTTGCCTCACAATTTTATGGAGTTCATCAACTATTCTACAACACAGATAAGCAGATTAAATCTATAATAAAAAATTAAAAAAATAATGGAAATATTAGAAATAGAACTAGCTAAATGATAGAAAAGAAAATAATGAAAACATTAGAGAATTTGAGGCACATAGGTTGGGCCCTAACCCACGAGCCCAACTCTCTGGAACTAAATCAATAAAATGGAGTCTGTCTGCTCATTTAAGGAAGAGAATAGCCTTGTTATATTTCTAATATTTTAATCAGTGAGTATAATGATAAAAAGATTAATATCTTGCAGCAAAAGTTTTGAATGGAATCGAATGGCATGGGATGGAATGGAATGCAAATGGAATGGAATGGACTGGCATCGAATGGATCAGAATTGACCCTAATTATCTCTTGATCAGCTTTATTTATCCTTGAGGGCAGTTACCAATAGATCCCTAGAAAATAGTGATTGAGTCCACTTCGACTCCAAGTAAACCATAGATTGAGTGCACTTCGTCTTCAATTTCCTTGGTTGCATTTGATAGTTAAGGAGGGTGGACAACCCCCTTGAATCTATCCAAGATTTCTCAATAATTTCCTGACATTGTGCTCATTTATTCTTCAATATTGATCTTCCAGTAGCAGGGAGCAAGTTCCTAAATTATCTCCTTCTCCAAATCTGCATAATCTGCCCAATATTCTCACAATATTCTATAAAAATAATCAATATTAGGCACAAATATGCAATTACCTTTAAAACTTCCTAAGAACATATTAAAGCATAAGAAAACATTATTAAGTGCAGAAGGAGAGATTTAATATATATTTTCGTGTGCATAAGGTAGATGGGCCTAAGAAAGATTAGATGGGCCTTAATTTATGTCTAATTTAGAGGCCCATCAGAGACCACACATGCAACATGTTACCTGCAAAGTAATACTGTTGTATCTACTGATCCAACTATATACTTGTGCTTCCTTTCTTTCCTTTGATTTTTTTCTCCAATCCAAGTGAATTCTAGAATGATCCAAGGATGCTCCAAGAATTCTCTAAGTGTGGAAGAGTATGAGAGAATCAAAGAGTGGAAGGAGAGAACCAAAACTGAGCTAACAGAATCTAAGCTGAAAATTGAGAACTTATTCTCTGATGCCTTTTTATTATTCATGTCCCCCTTTTCTTCAATTTTCCTGTAATTTCCCTTGCATGAAAATTGGTGTCTCTTCACCTTCTTTTTCTCCTATTTTCCTTTATTTTCATAAATAAATTCCATTTATTGCCTCTTTTCCTTTTTCCAATTTCCATAGCCATTATGAACCATAAGTGATGCCCACTATAATTTTTTTCCCACCATTCATCTTGGAATACATGTCCCATAACCTTGGTCGTATTTTATTTACATGGAAAATTAACTAGGGTTGTTACAATGGCGCAAAGGGAGAGGAATATAATAAACCATAGTTAGCTAGTAGGTGGTGAGCCCTGGTATTGGACCAAGAGTGCTACAATTCCCAGGGGCTGCCCTACTTTACTTTACGAACCCAAGGTTCATACAAACTTTGAGGTTACAATGTTATGTATATGAAAGGGTGTTATTTCTTAAATTATGAGAACAAATGGAAAGTAAATTATTGGAAGGAAATGACATGAAAGAAATTAAACTAAAGTGCTAAAAAGAAATGACAAGAATGAACTAATTTAATTAGCAAAAAGGGAAATGACTGAAAATAAATGGCACAAATGAAACTAATTAGAAACCACACTTAACTTGGCCAAACGGTAAATGCATTCTACTTATCCTATGACCTATCTACCATGCTTTTATTCATGAAAATAAACTATACATGACTTAATTCTAACTAAAAAGAGTTAATTTGCAGCTTGGAGGAAGGAAAAGGGCTAAAAGAGCAAATTGAGGGCTTAGCGCATGAAATAGGGCTTAGAAATGGAAAGCAGGGATTAAACCCTTAGAAAAATTGACTATAACGTGAGAAATGAATTTGGAGCGGAAAATAAGTGAAAAAGGCTTAGATACAGAAAGAGGGGGTTTAAAACCTTATAAAACTCTACTATAGCACAAGAAATCGCTTTGGAGCAGAAATATCTCAAGAGTGACGCGACATAATGTGATGGAGGTAAAATTTGCGATGTGCGAGGTTGCAATCACAAATTCCCAAGTTTAAATGGATAGCAGTACGTGCTAAATAGAATGAACTGAAATGTGCGAAGTGCGTTGTGCACTACGGTAAAGGTTGTGGGAGGCGATGTGCGATAGAGATGACATGCCGGTGAAAGGAAAAAATGGAAAAGTTGTGGGCTGCAATGTACAATATGGTATGAACTGCGGGATGCTATTTGTGATACCGCAATCGCAAGAACAAGCGGTAAATGTTAAGGGTAAGACCTAAAAGATGCGAAGTGTGATTGATGTGGTGGTGGGACCGTGGTGGAGTAATCGCATCAATGGAAATAAGCGGTAAGTGTTATGCAAAAAGGTAAATGATGCGATTTACGATTTGCATGATCGCAATATCACAATCGGCCAGAACAAGCAGCAAGTGTTTAAGGGTAAGAGTTGAATGTTGTGATTTGCGAAATGCGATGTACGGTGGAGGGAATTTTGAGGAGAAAGACGAAGGTCAATTTTCAATGGTTTTTCAAGCGTTTTGCATTAAAACGAGTAAGGCGACGATGATCAATAGAAAAAATGAATACGACGAGCAATCGACAAATGAGAGTGGTAAGTATTCAAGACAAAAGGTAAAAAATGTGAAGTGCGACTACGATGTACGGTGGTGGGAGTTTCAAGGAGGAAAGGCAGAAGATGGATTTTGATGGATTTTCCAAGTGTTTAGCATTTAAAATGTAAAGGCATTGTGAATGAAAACAAAAAAGGAATCAGGCTTTGAAGGGCTAAGTGCGTTAGGAAAAGAAAAGGGTAAGTGTAGCAGTTAAAGTGAGAAGTAAAGGAGGGAAATGGAAGCGAACGAGCAGTGCTCAAAAGTGAATCACACCTGCAGTTTTATGCACGGGAAACAAACAAAAATGTGGGGTGAAATAGTGAAGGAAAGACTTGGAGTTGGTAAATGCAAATTCTTCCCCAAACTCGAACAGAAAGCAATTTTGGCCTATGGGGAGGTCTTTCCACTAGAACTCTATTGACATAGATGAGAAGGGAGAGACTTAACCACAGTTTTTGAGTTTTTCCTCTATTTCACTATGTATAAGAAATTGAGACTACAGCAACACCAAAACTAAATAGCAATGAAACTTATCATAAGCATATCTAAATTAAATGGAAGAAGCGAAACTAGCTAAATGACAGAAAGGAAAAGATAAGGACAACAGAGAAGCTGAGGCACATGGATTGGGACCTAACCCACGAGCCCAACCCTCTTAACTTAAATCAATAAAATGTAATCAGTCTGCTCATTTCATAAAATAATAACTGCATACATCTATGAAAGTTTGATCCTTGAATAAAACAAAAATCTCAATAGCTGATAACAATAGTTCTAAATGGAATCGAGACTAGAATAGAATAACTCTTCCTAGCTCTAGCTCTGCTCTATTTATCCTACAGGGAAGCTGCCAACAACTCCCTTGAAAATGGTTATTGAGTCCACTTTGAATCCAGGTAAACATAGATTGAGTGCCCTTTCTCTTCAGGTTCTTCGCTGCCTCTTGAATTTATAATTTCTTGGAGAGAATCTTTGGGATCCTTTGGCTGCCTTTGAGGGTGGACAATACTCCTATATTTTCTCCTTGTTGTCTCCTCCTAGTCTTTGTGATAAAATATTTATAAAAGTGCTTAATAAATCATGATTTTCTACACTCAACCTTATATTAGGCACTCATAGTATTTTAGCCTTATTCACCACCTATACTAGCATCATAAACCCAAATAATAATAAAATGCAAGAAAAATAGATCTAAGAAGGAAAAAAGGTGACTATTAACCCCTCCAAATATGTCTAATGATGGATCTCATCATCACCCCCCTACTGAATGGTTGCTCATCCTATAAGCAACTGATACTCCTCCTTCGTTTCCTTAAAAGCTTTAACAACGCCCCTGATTTCTTGAGGAAGGAGTGTGGGAGTTTCCCCAAGTGGGTAAAATCCATCATTCTTTTCTGCATTCTCCCATTCTCTATCCTATGCATTTGTGTACACTTCTTTAGTTAGCCCCAACAACAAAGGTGGGTTGAGATTTAGCCCCAACCATTGGATTTTTTTTGCCTGCATGGCCATTTTGTATAATGGTGCCCTTTCAAATGCTCCCCTCAGTCTTTCTGGAGTATGATACTCCATGTTCTTGAGGCTATGTGGGAGGCTATTCCAGCTCCTCTAGCTGGCCATAATGCACTCCTCTTCTATCTGCCTAGAAACACCATCAAAGTGGCCTATCACCTGGTTTTGAGCCTGAAGGTAGCTTTTAAACATTGCAAGGTCCTTTTCAATCAAACGATGGTTAAGGATGACTCCTCTTGAGTTGAACACTTCTAGTCTGATGTATAAGGGTTCTCTATTTCTTCTTCTCATGACCTTCCATATCTCCTTGGCTCTATTGTCCTCATTCACCATCCAAGATTCTAGAGCCATTAACTGCATATCCCCCATTGTAGGATTGGGGTCCCAAAGCTCTATATTTTCCAGCACCAAATTATGCATATAAAACTTTGCCATATTTTCCTGATCATCTATGTTGGCTTGCTTGTAGAACTTCGTGAATTTCCTACAACCTTGGAAAGGGAGTGATCCATGGGAGGCTAGAGTGTTGATTTGAAATAAAAGCCATTTTTATTTGAGGTACACAACATATGAGTCAAAGGGGAATATGTGCTTAAGGGCTTCTATGCATAAGTCCACCATGGTGGCTACTTGCTCCTCTTTTTGCTGCAATTGATACTTTAGTGCTGCATTCTCTACCTGTGCCTTCTGCAGCTGCTCCTTCAGAGATATTTCTTTGATGCTTTCCTCCCCCCTTGGAGATTCTTCAATGATGATCAGGCTTAGGGGAGAATTCTTTGGTTTCCTCTGATTCTTGTCAACTCTATATTACCTAGAGGTCTGCCTTTTTCTTTTTGCGCTTAGAGGAGCCATGTTGGCAGTTATATTTGTGTAGTGAGGGGATGTGACACTGGGTTGTGAGTCTGTGTCTTGCCCACTTTCTGTTATCTCTCTGACTTCTATGGACATCTCTTCTATTTTTATTTGGCCCATTTGTCTCTCTCTCTTCTTCTTCTGGTTCTTCTTGTTTTTACTGGTTCTTCCTCTTCTTCTTTTTGGTTCTTCTTCTTCTTTTTTCTGGTTCTTCTTCTTCTTCTTCAAACATTGCGTGCTTCTGTCGGTCCTCTCCCTCTAAAAATTGTCAATTCACTGGTTTGGATGACATGACATCTCCTTTTATTAGATGACACAGCTAAATTTGGAGTGCCAATATATCTCTGCTCAGCTCCAGTTCTGTCGTAGACAATTGGTTCCTTCTCCCTGTTAATTCAGGATGTACTACATGTTTTCCTCCCCTCGTTCTCCTTTACTCCATTGATTAAAAATTTTTCTTTTGCATGCCTAGGTGGCATGTACTCCCAGTTTTATTCCAGTCATACCTCACGGTGGTGGCCGAGTTAACTGGACACCTTTCTGCCCCTTAAACTCTAAGTCTGAAAATTAATTATTTCTGGCTATTATGAATGCATAGCAAGGGGTGAGAGCTTATATCTGAGTTTACCTGTTGTTCCCAAGGCGGTTGCAAGAGCTAGTGTTACATGTTATTTTTTCACCATCACATTTGACTATTCATATGGGTCTATCACCACCTATATCATGTTCCCCTAGAGGTAAAAAACACTAATGTTCCTAAATCAAGTCTTGGAATTGGAGAAAAGCTCTGTAAAAACCTTAAAAGTTTACCTGTGCGGTTTTTATAGCCTTTCCCTGCACATGCACTACTTTTTGGTCAATAAACTGCGGCGACCCCTGCACTTTTTGCCACCATTACCTGCGCACCCCCGCGAAAAGAAAAATAAAAGAAAAATTAAATTCTAGAAGCCTAGCTGGTCGAATATTCTTCCAACTAGAAGCTTGTAGAGTCACGATCAGTTCGAGCTTTATCCCTCCACTCATGGAGCTTATCCCTTGGTCCATGGAGCTCAAATCCTTTCATGAGAGGAATCCATCCCTCTCTTCATGGAACTGAAACTACCTCCATTTACCTATAAATTGAGCTCAAGTTTCAGGTTGAAGGGTAGACATACATGGTAGTTGCTGAAGAAAATTCATAAGAGTGCATACTTTCTACACTAGTAAGTTGTTGTTGGCATGAGAATGATCACACCATTGTGTCTATAACTCCAAGCTGGTATTCAGAGATGAAGGCTTATCAAAATGAAGGAGAAATGATTGTTCAGGACCCCAGGAGAAATCTGTACGACATCAAGGCATCAGGTTGTAATATTACTCTTTTTTATTCAAGATAATACATATGGATCTCTTTTTCTCATTGAGTTTTTCTTATGCTTATTGAAATAACATCAATACTTAGACTCCTTGATGAGTAAGTTGGATTAGTTTTTCTTGATTATTATAATTTGCAGATGCTTTGATCCTTTTTTCTTGTCTTTGATTGTAGGTTCTACTTATTGGAGAAACCACTTTGGAGCAACGGGATAAAAGACTATATCGAACGTTTGGATTTCAAGGTAGGGGCATGTCCTCTCTACTTTCTTATAATAATTCTGAAATGCAATTAATCTAGAGAAAAAGGTTTCCAAATGGAAGTTTGTTTCTAGCTACTCACTGAGTACTAGGGAGATCGCTCTTGTTTGCAATAGGGATTAATCCACGTAACAAAATGGCGACCATACTTGGGAACTAGAGCTTAGTTTTATTTATTTAATTTTAGTTTGAATTTTAGAGTTTTCTGATTTTTACATCTCTGAGTCGGGTTGGGTATATAACTTTTAAGAATCCCTAAAAAATAAAGCTGATTATTTATTTTTTCCAAGTTTTTTCCCTGCCTGCACAGTTTTCAGCAGAAAACAGTGCGGCAACCTACACAACTTTTAGTTCAATTCAGTGTGCATGTTCTTTGTCTTCCACTATAAACTGCGCACCCCCAGAAACTTTTTGAAAAAATTAAATTTCTCTTTTTTAGAGCCAGATAACCTGATTCTTTATGTTTGCACTGATCTATCTTAGTTGTCAAACCTTGTGCGAGAATTTCTTTTCAGAAATTTTTTCATTTGTGTGATTTATCATCCTATTTGCATTTTATAAGTGAGAGTTTGCCCTAATTTATTGCTTCTCCATATCAAAGATACCTTCATTTACCTCAGCTTACTGGTATGATGATATTGTCTTTTTGAGCCATTTAGGATCATTGCAAACCTTACTTTTATGAAAAATTGATTCCTTTTTCATTTGAAAATATGGAAGATCTTTTAGCTTACTGAAGCCTGACATAACACCAAAGCATTTTTGGATGTTTTCATTTATGCTGAGATAAATAGAAATTTTTCTTAGTCTGATCACAAACTAGGAGAAAACGTCCTCAAACATTCTAGATAAATTTCAAAATTAGATTTTTCTTTGATTTTGAAATTTATATTTTTAGAGTTTTTTAGAAATTGTTTTCCTTTGGAAATGGTTTGTTTATTGAATTACAGTTTTTGATTTTATTGTTCGAGGAATTTCATTTCAAAAGAGTAATTGATCATTCTTTCAAATTGAGTTCTTAATGAAATTATCTTCTTTTCAAGGATTTTGTTTATGAATGAAAGAATTGGTGTGTTAAAATTGATAAATCCCTCAATCTTTCCATTAAATAGTATTCATTGAAAAGAAAGAGTTGCACTTCTCATTTAGATGCATTTAGAGTATTTCTGAGTCGGGTCACAAACATCATTAAAGTTTCAACTCCATACCCTTTTTCTTAAGCAATAACCAAATTAATACAACATGTTAATAAAATCAATCTATATACTTTACATTTTCTAGGGCTCAATCCACCAACATAGCTTAGGCTAGTGTTTTGGAGTAGGTTACAATAAACATTCCAAAACAGTTTAAACAAACAAGTAGAATCTTGCGGTAGGAAAATCCAATTGTGGTATTTGTGCTCTGGGAAGCTCTTCTTAAAAGATTCAAGCATGAAATCATGTCGGAACCAGTGAGGTAATCGTACCTATCTCATTGGGAAATATAGAAGATGTGCACGTAATACAAACGGTAAACCTCGGATTAACCATTGTTGAGGAGCCTGGTGTCACTTGTTGGAAAACCTTGGATTTACCATATCGAAGAGCCTTCAAGGGGATTGAGCTTGATACTCTGCCCTTGAGTGTATATCGGATTGTAGATTGTTCCCCCAAATACATTTGTTTCTATTGGTGACCTTAGTGACCATAATATTCAGGATTTTTGTTGTGAAACCAACTCGAAAAATAGAAGAAAAGAGATATCAACACCTTAGAAATAAGCCACTTCAAGGGGGAAACCTCCAATACATTACATGAATGAACAATTCTTGGATGATACAAATGAAAAAACCTCCTTTCTATATATAGGAGTCCATGGGGCCACAATGTAATCCTAGTGGGGCCACAATGTAATCCTAGCCAACCTAACAATAGTAATGTAAGGGAACAATAATAACAATATGGGGGTTACAGGGGTACAAAAATAACAATAAGGGGGGCTACACTAGCATAATAAGGGACTACACTATTAATACAAGGCTTAACATGCCCCTCACCTTCAAACAAGTGTTGTCCTCAACGCTTGATTTTTTCTTGATGCTTCTGTATAAAATTCTCATCCTCCCATATGGAATGTTCTACAGGAAAGTTCTTCCACTTGTTGAGATACTCTGAAATTGATCGTACTTGTCGATTTCTTGTTTCTGTGACAGCTTCATAACTTCTTTCGATGTGATGTTTATCTTCCTGTTGTTTCATTAGATTCTGCACCAAAGTTAGGTTATCCTTTGAGAGTTGGAGAACTTGTTGTTGATGCTCGATGTGATATTCCACTAATTTATCATCCATATTAGCTATTATTTGATCCTTCAAACCATCCAACTTAGCCTCCGTTTCTGCTTTTAAACCATCTATGTCATCTTCGGTTGCTCTTCGTAAGATCGAAATTTGTTGCACTTGGTACCGTAATTTTGATATCTCATATTGTAATTCTTCCTCTTCATGCATCATAGTATAGATTTTTGAGGGTTTAATTGGTATGGAATTATTTTTTTAAGGCATTATAAAACCAAATATTGGTAAAAATTCCAAGATATTCCCTTGGAATTACTTCAAACTACTTTTTCAAACAAACGTTATGCAATTTTAAAAACCAAATACACACCTTTTTCTTGATTTTGAGGAGCTCGATATTGAAACTGAATTATCTTGGTGATTTCCGATATTCAATATCTGAAATTTGGCCCTAAGGTAGACCTCTAAATCCTATTTAGAATGTCACAGGTCTGACCTGCTTTGGAATCTTCAAGGAAAATTTATGTCCAATCTCCCACAATGACCTAATTATGGACTGGTTCAGTAGAGCAAACTTGTACAACTTTCCACGTGTCATTGTTTCCTCCTTTGGCTCTAAAATTGATAGAAAAGAAACTACAGTCCATGTGATTGTGGCCACTTTTTACAGCATTCCAATCTGTTGCTCAGAGAGAGAGTTATGAATATTTTCCCATAATCACCTCTTTGAGATGAAATTCGGGATCCTAAAAAAGACCTAACTTCCAAAAATAATATCTCCAAACATATTTCGAACCAAGCTTTGAAATTTTTCAAATATGTTCCTCAGGATTTCGGTTTCACACTTTAAAAATTTCAGATTCTGGACCTTCGTAGAAAAAACGTTATAGCGAAAATTCCCCGATTACCTTTTTAAGTGAAATTCAGGAGCCTGTAAAAAGCCCTAACTTCCACAGATCATATCTCTGAAAATATTGTGAACCAAGCTCTGAAATTTTGCGAAAATGTTCCTCAGGATTTCGGCTTCACACTCTAAAATTTTTAGCTTCTGAACCTTCTTAGAAAAAAAGTTATAGTGAAAATTCCACGATGACTTGTTTAGAGCAACGAAAACCTTAGAATCCAAAGCTCTGATACCAAATGTTGTGAAACCAGCTCCAAAAATAGAAGAAAAGAGATATCAATGCCTAAGAACTAAGCCACTTCGAGGGGGCAACCTCCAATACATTAAATGAATGAACAATTTTTGGATGATACAAATGAAAAAACCTCTTTTCTATATATAGGAGTCCATAGGGCCACAACGTAATCCTAGTGGGGCCACAATGTAATCCTAGCCAACCTAACAATAATAATGTAAGGGCACAATAATAAAAATATGGGGGTTACAAGGGTACAAAAATAACAATAAGGGGGGCTACACTAACATAATAAGGGACTACACTATTAATATAGGGCTTAACAAATTTTCCCAAGGTAACGGTGGAGGGAAGGTCCCACTCTACCTGGAACAGACGTCGGCTAGACTCACTTGGAATTTCCAGAGGGTACTCTTCACTTCGAGATGGCATAAGTGGAGGGAATTGCACCAGAATGTTTCATTAAGCAGGTTTTCGGGGTAACTATTCCAACCACCAAGTTTTCCACATTAGAATTCTATGACGTTGGATTTCATCACCAACTAGTGTTTTTAGTGTGGAAACATACTGTTTGTGTGTGGATTGTCTCTTATATTTTGTATGCGTGTGTTCAATTTTATTGTTTCCTTAGCAACTTTAGGTCTATTTTGTTGATATATTTTTTGATTTCGAGTGTTAAACATTAACCGTGGTTGAATTACCAAGACACTCTTGTAGAATGCAGGGGAAACCCCCTGAGTACACACCAAGTTAATTAGAAAAGCTTAAATATGAAAGAGGTCAACCATCAGGAATCAAATCAACTGAAAAAGAGGAAACATCTGTAGAAATGCATCCTGATTACGAAGTGTATCAACCTCAAACAGTAGAAAGTTATCAAGAACAACCATAAATTTCTGAACTAGTTGAAGTTGCATCTACAAATAGTGAATTATCAGCTACTGAACCCAAAATTTTTGAACCTGAAACTAAATCTACTTCATCTGTGTCTACTTTAGAGTTCATAACCCAAACCCCTGGATGTCCTCGTTCACCTCGAGTGAAGCTTTGCATTACCTAAAACCTTCCTTCTGGCATAATTAGTATCGAATAAATTATTGACACAGAAGAAGAAGTTGTACTCCCTCCACGTCAAGAATATTTTGATCTAATGCATAGTGAATCGATTTAACATTATAGACCTTTTAAACCAGATCCTTGGTATTCTCAGTTAACCAACTTTCTACATAATTCTGGTCTCAATTATTCACCACCCTGTATTCCTTTTTACTCCATACCCATAGGTAGTTATAGGCCTTCATCAAACATGTCTGGTGAGTCATCCATGTTTTCTTCATCGCCATAATTTTTTTTGTATGGTGGTCCATTAGTTGCTTCAGGATACTAGTCGCTTTCTGTTACTTTCTCAGGAGCATCTCCCTCTCCCGAAAAAATTGTACAATCAACTGGTCCCAATGAATCTGATACCGAAACTTTGACAATGGAACAAGTCTACATGATGTCTGGAAATATTCCTATACCTGCCCCTCAAGGTAGTAATTTACTGCCCCGAGGGAAACCTCAAGGGAAATATCTACCCCAAGGACAATATCCTCCTCAAGGGAAATACTCTATTCCAGGGCCAAAACCTCTTCAAGGGCAGTAACCTATGCCAGGGAAACAACCTTTTCAAGGACATCAGCCTCCTTTGGGGAAATTTTTTTATCAAGAACAACAATTATTTCAAGGAGGTAAACCTTTCAGTGGAAATTATCCAGCAAATTATAAAATTTACGTTCTGATTCCTCAACCTGGTTATGGCCAACCTTACACACCACAACATTTAATGGGAGCTCCTTATCCTGGATTAAACACAGTGTGGAATCCGTCGTTGAACCAATCGAATTTGCAACCTACCATGCAAGTACCTTATAATTAGCCTAGTCAGCCAATTGGTTATACCCAAATCCAGCAATCTGTCCAACCTATGCTTCAAGTTATACCTCAGGTATTTTCACCTAGTAGTGTTCAACAACCTGGGCCGAGTACACCTAGAAATCCTGTTCAAACCACTACATCAACTTCTGTTCAACAACCTAGTACACTTATCCTTGGATTTTACCAAGTCCCTATTTCTATAACTCCTCAAGTACCAACATCAATTGTATCACAACCAATCCCTCAAGTCACTACTCATCAACTTGGACCTACAATTCAGTCTACTGTTCAAACATCTGCAGGGCAACTTGGTACAACTACAATTATAACAAGCCAACCTTACACAGGTCAGTTTTTTTTTCAACCATATCAAGGGCAGTTTCAATATGGAACCTTAGGACAAAATCCAGTCTACCAAAGTCAACCGTACCCTGGTTATATATATTAGATACTATCTCAACCTCAGTTTGGTACGGCTAACCCTGGTTATCCCAGAGGCATTCCAATTCCAACCGCATAGGCTATTCCAGGCTACCCTGGATATCCTCCTCCCGGTACTGGTATCGTTCCTTAGGGTTACCAATTTTCTAAACAGGACCCTAACCATCGGTTACCATTCATTGCAACTTTGGACTTTCTAGATTTGTCGCACCTCATGAACGATTCGATTTATTATTTTCTGTTTTGGCCACCAATGTCGAATAAGTTGCCTAGTGATATTCCTAAGTTTGAAGGTAAATCAAGAGAAGACCCCTCAAATCATGTCATGACTTACCACCTTTGGTGCGCATCCAAATATTTAATCGATGATTCTATTCGATTGATATTATTTCAAACAACATTGATAGGCTTAGCTGCAAAGTGGTATATTGAACTACCACGCGACTCGTTAAAAAATTTCAACGTGTTAGGAGAAAATTTCCTAACACACTTTCAGTTGCCAGCCTATTACAGCAATGGCACAAAAATCTTAAATTCCTTAAAACAAAGTACGTCTACATACATCTCAGATCACATACATGAATGGAGACGTAGATGACGTTTAGTGAAAGTTTTCATTTTGGATCAAATTTTGGTAGAATGGTTTATCAAATCATTACTTCCAAAGATCAGTGAAGATGTAGATAAGGAAGTAATTGTTATGGAAGAACATTTCACATCTTAAGCACAATACTTAGACCTTGTATATAGATAGTCTGGTACTTAATACAAAAAAATTCCTGACTTGCCGCATCTAGGTCAAATAACTACAACTCCTGGTTTTCATTCTGCAGACGATGTAATTGGTATAGTTAGCACTAACAGAGTAAGAAGAAGTCATCCAAATCTACTTCTCCCATTATAACTTTACCAGATTCATCGAAAGGAGATTCTTCCCTTAAAACTTCTGCCGACATTCATGTTGTAGAATCATCCACAGCCAAATCCAAAACTGGTAATAAGAAGAAAGGAAAGAATAAAAAAAGCAAATTACATCTCCCAAAGAGAAAACATAAAAGAACGAACTAGTTGATGAAAAATGAAAACCTCGTTATCCTTGTCTTATCTGTGACAAGGATCACTATACTAAAGAGTGTACACATCGGTCCGAGGTCTCTAAGTTTGTCAAAGGTTCACCCACACTCGTTGTCTTGAAGAATCCTTTTCCCACTCAAGATAGTAAAATGATAGGATCTTCTTCAAATTCATCGGAAAATATTTTAATGATGTCTCAGGTCATGGTTGCGACATGATCTCAATACTATGGAACAAAAAATCCTGTAACTGGTAAAGAGACAAAAAATTCTAGTCAAACACCAGCCATACCTCCTTTAGTTTCTGAACCACTTTGAATTGAGAAACCTAATCCTGATTTAGTGATTAAACCACTTGATAAAGGTGTACTTCGAAATTCAGGTTTCAATCCACATGAAAGAGCTGCTCAGAATTACAACATTGTTGAAGATTTGGCGATATCCCCTTCAACAACGTCTGCCTTAGAAGTGCTACAATCATGTCTAGCATCAAGGAAATTACTATTATCAACTATCAAAGCTATTGATCCTCAGGATTCGAACCTCATGGTCTTTTACTTCGAAAATTTTACACCGAGACACCCTCACCAAATGGCTTTTCAGATTCTAGTATTAGTCAAATCCACACAAGTTTTTTGTATTGTAATTGATGAGGGGGAATCTATGTGTATAATGTCATTAAACTGTTGGAAAAATCTTGGTTCTCCAACACTCAACCAATTTCCAACTATCCTTAAAGCGTGTTATGGAAGATTATTTCATCCATATGGAATACTCCAGGATCTACCTATAGAAGTAGGAGGCAAAATCGTTAATTTAGAGGTGGAAGTTGTCGATGGCCCTCTTGATTACAAGCTTATTTTGGCTCATAGCTGGTCTCATGCAATGAATGATTTCGTTTCATCAGTCTTTTGGGTAATCATGTTTCCTCATAAAGGAAATATTGTGAAAATCAATCAGTTGTCATACTTTTCATCAGACCTTGCTTCTACAGATATCATCCAGCATGTCGAAAAAATGACTATCCCATACGAAGATGTTAGTGTAGGACTAGTGAAGGATTCCGCTCTCATGGGAAATTTCTCCATACCTCCACCTAACATACCATGCAAAATTTCCAACATCAATATGATCTCATCAAGCATTATACCATTTGTTGACATCTGGGTAGTGCCTTCAGAATCACAATTGGACTCTTTCAATGACGAGCTGCCTTTGAGTCCTTTTGAAAAAGAATATGTAGTAGTACAATAATATTCTCAAACACTTTCAACTACTCCTGATCAAATGAATGTGATCAGTGAAGAATAATCTTCTCTATCAAGCTCAACCATGACATCATTTTCAGATCCCTTTCAACATGTATTTAACACTGATGAAAGTATTCAAGAAATTTTGTCATCAAATTAATTACCCCGGGATGATATAAATCATAGATCTTCATTTTTACCTGATCTTGATAAGTTTGAAAATGATTTTTCATCTATTTTTACGATTTATTATGTCAAGGAACCAAAGAATCCCATATCTATTACACATTCGGATTCTAAGACTAATTTGGGAAATATTTCTACAACTATTCCTATTGACATATCAATTAAACCTAGAATTATTGAAAACATTCATATAGGTGCTTCTTGTACGATGGAAGAGATTAACATTTACAAATCCCTATTTCAAGAATTCCGAGACATTTTTTCTTGGTCTTATGAAGAGATGCCAAGAATTGATCCTAAGATTATAATTCATGAAATTAATACATACCTGGATGCCAAGCCTATTAGATAAATATTATGTCCAATACATCTGCGGAAAACTGCAGATATCAAATTTGAAGTTGAGAAGCTATTACGAGCAAGATTTATTTATCCAATTCCATTGACAGATTGGGTATCTAACATAGTTCCTGTTACAAATAAACAAGGGACTATAAGAGTATGTGTCGATTATAGGGACATTAATAAATCATGTCCAAAACACAATTATCCTACACCCTATATCGACCAAATTATTGATGATTGTGCCAGAAATGAAATATTCTCATTTATGCATGGTTTTTCTGGCTATAATCAAATCAAAATACTCCCCGTCGATCAACCCAAAACAACGTTTATATGTCCTTGGGGGAAATTTTCTTATTTCAAATCACCTTTCGGATTAAAAAATGCGGGTGCAACTTTTTAAAGAGCTATGTCTTATGCTTTTCATGATATCAAACATATTGCACAACCTTATCTGGGTGATTTACCTACTCATTCTTTACGCATAGATGATCATTCTACACACTTACGAGCTGTTTTCATGAGATGTAGGCATTACAAAATTCATTTGAATCCGCACAAAAGTGTTTTTTGTGTACAATTAGGACGATTAAATGGATTCATCGTTTCAAAATATGGCATTCGTGTTGACCCGTCGAAGGTTGAGCCTATCATCAATTTACCTTTTCCTTCCACTCCTCGCCAACTCCAAAGTTTGCAAGGGAAAGAAATTTTTTTACGTAGGTTTATCCTGAACTATGTTGAGTTAACAAAAGGTTTTACCCGGTTGTTGAAACAAAGTGTTCCCTTTTTTTGGGATGAGATTGCTGATAAATATTTTGATGCACTAAAACATGCGTTGACCCATGCACCGTTATTACATCCACCTAATTACCACCAAGATTAATTTTATACTTAGCTACCTCTAATTCCACCATTGGAATGGTCTTGGTTCAGGAGGATGAATCTCACAATGAACATGTGATCTATTATCTAAGTCAGAATCTCAATCCGAAGAATATTAAATATTCGCATGTGGAGAAATTAGCCTTGGCAGTAGTCCAAGTTGTCCAATGATTCCGTCACTACATACTGTTACGTAAAACAACCATGATATATAATTGCAACTCGATGATGTATATCTTGACAAAACAATTAATCGCGAGAAAATAATCCAAATGGATTGTCATCCTACAAGAGTTTGATTTAGAATTTGAGAAATCCAAGTCAAAGAAATCAGTATTGTTTGCTGAGCTTATGTGTGAATTTCCCAATACTGAGACAAAAACTATGGTAGAGAGTCCCATATCCCTGATGAATCTCTATTTCTCATCTGTACGTTAGACCCATGGTATGGAGATATCATTATATATCTTCAAACCCAAACCTTTCGCCCAAATATTCCATGTTCATATTGATGGAGAATCCGATATCAATCCCAGCAATACAATATTGTTGGTGACACTCTTTATCTTCATGGTGTGGATTCTGTTTTCCAATGTTGTATAACTCACACCGAGGCTGAAAAGTTTTTAAATGATTTCCACTCTGGAGCATGTGGTGGTCATATGTCTGGGTTTGCCACAACCCAAAAGATATTGCGCGCTAGGTATTTTTGGGCATCCTTATTCAAATATTATATCATTGAGGTTCGAAAATGCCACAACTGCGAAATTTTTGATTGAAATATGTGTGCACCTCTAGGTCCTCTTCACTCGATTATTATTGTCGATCCTTTTGCGAAAAGGGGCATTGGTTTCATTACATTTAACCCTCACTTGGCTGGGAGGCATGGGTATACTATTCTCGTCGTAGATTACTTTACCAAATGGGCCGAGGCGATGCCTACATTCGTGGATGACGACAAAAATGCAGCTACTTTCGTATTCAATCATGTGATTACTTGTTTCGTTTTGCGTCAAGCTATTATCATAGACCATGGGAGTCATTTTCGAAATATTATGATGACCAAAATTTCCGATCAACTTGGCCTACGCCATGATAATTCTACTCTGTATTACCCGCAGGCTAATAGTTGAGTTGAAGCAGTCAACAAGGTTTTAACTACTATGATTAAACAGATTATCAAGACTCACAAATCAAATTGGCATACCATGCTTTTTTTAGCACTACGGACATACCGAACCTCTGCAAAAACTGCTACAGGATTCACGCTTTTTCAACTTGTCTATGGTTTAGAATCCGTGTTACCCATTGAATGCAAAATACCGTCACTCAAATTAGCCATTGAGTTGTTACCAGCTACCTTTGAAGAAGAAAAATGATTTCTATACTTAGCATAATTAGATGAGACTTGACGCAACGCTGGATTGGTTTCCGAAGCTCATAAGACATGTGTGAAAGCTCAGTATGATCAAAGTGTTAACCCTCACATTTATTCAGAAGGTGACCTAGTTGTAGTATACGATCAAGCTAACGATATGATAGGCACTGGAAAATTCGAACTGATGTTGCATGGTCCCTATATTGTCAAGCGTGTTCTTGAAAAAGGAGCCTATGAATTAATTGATTATGACGGGGTCCCTTTAGATAAGCCCAAAAATGGTCTTTATCTTAAGAGATATTATTCTTGACTTTCGTGTGAAGATCTCTCTTGTACAATAGTTACTTTTTAGAAAAGTGTCCCTAGATTAGTTTTGTTGTTACTACTATCGTTGCTTATCTTGATTACTCTTGATATTGCAGATGTCAACATCCCTTCAAACATACATTGGTTTTGTTGATGGTGCTTTTTGTATTACCAAAAATATCTCTTCCATGGCTTGGGTTATCTATTCACCCATCGATGAGTTAGTTTCTATTCATGGGATATGCCTTGGTCGAACAACGAACACTATTGCAGAATATAACGCAGTCACTGATTTTTTATTTGATGCCATTTCATTTGGTATTCAATGTTTTATCATTAGGTTGGACTCACAACTCATTTCATTACATTTAAACAGTGTTTATGCAATTAGAAATCCAGTGTTATTAAGATTATTTTTGAAGGTTCGTCTCTTGGAACGAAAATTTGATTATATCGAATATCAACATATTTCAAGAAATTTAAACACATTAGCCGATGCATTAGCTAATCGTGTTCTAAATAGACATTTTCAACATTAACAAAGTAAAACAAAACAACTTTCAATCCACGTTGAACAATATACTCAGAGAACGAAGGTAGAAATATCATTAGGATAGATAAGTTTGTTTTCAAAAAGTATTACATTGTTTGTGATCATAGGGTCAAACACCTTATGATATAATAGATACTAATACAAAAAAAATGTCGATCTACCATGATTATCCACTATCTGTGGTGATGATCATGGTAATAGACTATAGCATGCGCCACCTTGCACAGAAAAATCCTGAATGGACCCGGAACACCTGTCACGTGTCTCTAAAGCCTAAGAGGGATATCATCTATTCCTATCTCAGGGATATCTATGGTCAACCTCTCAAGGTTATGCTCTATGTCTACTAGGATCTCTGTTGCCTAGTCCTCTGGAGTTGCTATAGGCTGGGATTCTCACCTGTCAAAGCGACGAAGTGTTGTTGGTCGTTGTGGACCGACATCTGCATTTAAATATTTTTGTCAGTATTGGATGATAAAAATAAAATAAAAACTATATTAAAAACATCAAAATAATTCACTAACTTGTCTCGTCCCACTGTGCCTCTGGAGGCAAAGATCTTTCAGGATCACCCCTGTAATACATTCCTGCATAAGGAAAGTCTTCAATGGTGAATACTTGGTTCCTAAGCCACATGAAGTATGCTGGAGTAAACCGAACTACTGAGCTACCCTCGTCACCATGGTGAGCCATTATTTCTACCCATCACACCATTCGAGGTTCTTGAGGAGCCCCACTATCTACTGGAATCAGCTAAGGAGCGAGAAACATATTTCTCTCTAAAGCAAATGAAATGAGAAAGGCGCCATATCCGAAGTTTTTCAACTTCGCATTCTTTGCTCTAGTCAATTGGCCTTTCATATTGGCCCATACTCCTTTGCACCAGTTGAATATGGTTCCTCCAAGGCACTCGACCGCTGTTTGCACCTATGACTTAGTAGCCACATGAGGAGCTGCACTCCTGCATAATCTAGTCACTAAAAATGCTATCACTTTGAGATCCAATCGCAAGATAGTTTTAATATGTATGTGACCATCCTTCAAGTCTACCTCATTGCTGCAATATTATTCTTTGTAGCTGGTAGTGGGAAGACCTCCCTATCTGGCCCCAAATAAGGATATGCTTCTTCCTCTCCAGGACAATCTGGTAAGGAAATAAATATCCTCTAGCTCAATCTTGAGGCGGTGGTCACCAATTATGAATCTTGAACATCCCACGTATTTACGAGCCAAACCATTAACTCCACTCATGCCTTCATCCCTTGGATATCCCATAATTCGTATAAACCACAATTATTCAATGCACACATCATTGTATTGTCATCCATGGCTTCATTATCTATGAGCTAGTTCTCACGTTATTGCCACTCCAACATGGTGAAACAACCTACAATCCAACACATTTAAAATTTAAAACCATTTGGAAGCAAACCTGAACCATTTTTAAAGAGAAATTTGAATTTTTAAAACGTTCGTGGTGCATGCACATGTTCTGTGTGCAAACAGTGCGGTTGTTTGCACGTGCTCCATGCAGAACTCGTGACAACCCAATAATTTTTCCTTTTAAAATGATCAAGGTCTGCGATTATCACATGGATTTCCCGCGCACCCTCGAGGGCATATTTTTAAACATAAAATTCTCCTAAAAAATGAAATGAAGGCTCAAAATGAAAAATGAAACGGATAAAAATGAAGCTAAGGATGATGTGGATTACCTGGTTCTGACGATTCGATAAATGGACGGTCGGTTCTCTCAATATCTGCTCTAGAAGTTTTTAGCCAAAAGCTCTGTATGCACTGCTCTGAACACAAAATATGAAAATTATTTGTTTTAACCCCTTTTTATAGTTTTAAAATGAATAAAATATTATTAATTAATTTATTTTTCACTTTAAAATGTCATTTTTAAATACTTTTACATTTTGGAAATAGGTATGTGTAATCGTTTGAGTTTTTGTGTAGGATACATGATATTTTTGGTGAAAATAATTATTTTGACATTGAGTATACTTTTATCACTTTTTCGGGCTCCGTAAAATTACGAAAAAGAGAAACCTTGAAGTTCTCTTTTAAGCCCTTTTCAGACTCTCGAATATGAAATATCACCAAGTAATTAACTATTCAAACTCGTTAAAGTAAATGAACAATCGTCCCTTCAGTATAATTTTACCCCTTTTCTGAACTGAAATGGACTAATTACGAAAAAGGTATACGTTGACTATTCATGGTCAATAGAGTTCTCTCCTGCATTATTTTATCCTTTTTCAGGCCTGAGAGACTAAATTTATGAAAAATAACAACCACAAAGTTTACTTATATTTTTCTTCTGACTCCCTAAAACTGAAAAATGTCAAGTTTATCCTATATTGGACTCGTTAAAATTTAATAGTAAAGGACCTGTCAATTACAAACAGGACCAAGCCACTCCTTCTTAGTGTTTTATTTTAATACTAAGATGGACTCATCTGAAGGATGAGCTTACACCAACAAGAAAATGTTATCCTACTCAAGCTTGAAAAAAATAAAGAGGTACTTGCTAGTAATGGTGGGGGAGAAAGAGAGAAAAATAATTCAGTTGTCACCCTTGTTTAAAAAGTAGCATGCCACTCTTGAACATGACACTTTGTCACACTTGTACCTGGGTTGGGAAATCATTTATCTAATAGTTAATCGAACCACATTGAAAGTCTTCAGTCGGTTTCTGGGTATTAGCTTTAGGTCAAATGCTGCCAAGCCATCTGCACTGTCATTATGTGTTCAAAAGAGAGTTCAAATAAACCATTCATTGCAAACATTTGTCTCCATTCACGTTGACCATCCCTGAGTAAGTCCTTGTGAATATTTCTTAAAAAATTGATCTAATGGTTTCGTGTCATGGGCTTTCCTACGACGGGTCACCTTCTATCGACGCCAGCTCATCATATAAAAATTTGATCTAGAATCCTATCAGTACCTTGGAATATGCATGCCTTAATGGCAGGTTTCTCGCCTTCGACGACCGGTTGCATCATTGAACTTCGATCGAAAAATTCTATGAGTGTTCGACTGCAAATCATTCATTCACACTTCATAGATTGTACTGGAGTACTTTGATAGCCATTGTCATTATTGGTGGTTTCTCTCACACTTGTTAACGGTTCGCGTCATTGAACAGTAATCAAGTGGTTTCTAACATGTTCTACTTCAACACAATCAATCACATGGACATAATCGTACTAGTTCAAGGATCGAGAAATCAAGACCGTGGATCTAGTTTCCACCATCCAGGCTACGAGGAGTTTTATTATTCATGATACAGTAGACTACTCATGATGGATGGCTACGCCCATACTGTTTCTACTTTTGATGTAATATTGAAACCATATCTGTACCATAACATTTAGTTAGTTTTGATCTGAGTATGGGAATGCCTACCTCAACGATGATTTTTACAGGTTTTCGACCGGTGTCTCCAATCCAATCCTCGGAATGATAAATAACTTCACTCTTCACAATAAACTTAGAATTCACACTTTAGGGGGTAATGTGTTACACGTTATTTTGTCACCATGAAATTTGACTATTCATATGGGTCTATCACCACCTATATCATGTTCCCTTAGAGGTAAAAAACACTAATGTTACTAAATCAAATCTTGGAATTGGAGAAAAGCTCTGTAAAAGCCTTAAAAGTCTACTTGTGTGGTTTTTATAGCCTTTCCCTATGCATGAGCTGCTTTTTGGTCAATAAACTATGGCAACCCCAACACGTTTTGCCACTATTACTTGTGCACCCCTGCAAAAAGAAAAATAAAAGAAAAAGTAAATTCTAGAAGCCTAGCTGGTTGAATATTCTCCCAACTGGAAGCTTATAGAGTCGGGATCAATTTGAGCTTTATCCCTCCACTCATGGAGCTTATCCCTTGGTCCATGGAGCTCAAATCCCTTTATGAGAGGAATCCATCCCCCTCTTCATGGAACTAAAACTACCTCCATTTCCCTATAAATTGAGCTCAAGTTTCGGGTTGAAGGGTAGACATACATGGTAGTTGTTGAATAAAATTCATAAGAGTGCATACTTTCTACACTAGTGAGTTGTTGTTTGCATTAGAGTGATCACATCCTTGTGTCTATAACTCCAAGCTGGTATTCAGAGAGGAAGGCTTATCAAACTGAAGGAGAAACGATTTTTCAGGACCCCGGGAAAAATCTATACGACATCAGGGCATCAGGTTGTAAGACTACTCTTTTTTATTCAAGATAATACATATGGATCTCTTTTTCTCATTGAGTTGTTCTTATGCTGATTGAAATAACAAAAATACTTAGAATCCTTGATCACTAAGTTGGATTAGATTTTCTTGATTATTATATGTTGCATATGCTTTGATCCTTTTGTCTTGTCTTTGATTGTAGGTTCTACTTATTGGAGAAACCACTTTGGAGCGATGGGATAAAAGACTATATAGAATAAAGGAATAAAGGATTTTTTCCTCTAATTTTCCTAATGTTTCCCCTACAACTTCGTCGGATGCATCAGTGTGGATGTGGAAATGCGGAGTCCAATTTGGACCTCAGAGTATGGGGTCAGTAGTTAGTTGCTTCTTAATGAGCTCAAAAGCCTCTTAACAAGGACCAGACCAAGTAAACTCAGAATCTTTGGCCAATAACCCAAATAATGGCGAAGCCATCTTGCTGAAATCTTTGATGAACCTTCTATAGTAACTAGCTAAGCCCAAGAAACTCCTGACATCTTTCTGCTTTTGAGGAGCAGGTACTCTTTTGATGATAGTGATTTTGTTCAGGTCTACCTATATTCCTGCTTGGGATATGGAGTGTCCTAATACAACCCCTATTTTCTTCAAGAATTCACACTTTTCTGGGCTTAAGAAGAGATGCATCTCAATGAACCTTCTTAGTACTTTACCCAAATTAGAGAGAGCTTCCTGGAAGTCATCCACATATGGTATGAAATCATCCATGTAAATTTCGACAGAGTTATGGACTAACTCATAAAACATGCTTAGGACAACTCTCTGGAAGGTGGCTGGGGTAGCCATTCGGGACTTGCTCTATAAAGGGCAAAGGGAAATGGTCTTTCTTGGTGGCTTTGTTAAGTTCTCTATAATCAACACAAATTTGCCACTTCCCATTCTTCTTTGGGACTAGGAAAAGAGGAGATATCCACTCACTATCGGATATAGGATATATGAACCCTGCATCCAATAGTTTATGCATCTCTTCTTTGACTATGTCCTTTAAATCCAGGCTCATTCTTCTTTGGGGTTGTATCACAGGCTTGCATCCTTCTTTGATGTAGATGTGATGTCTGCATATTGAAGGATGCACCCCTTTCATGTCCTTGTAATCCCAAGAAAATGCCTCAAGATTTTATTTCAAAAGCTAACATATCTGCTTCTCTTCTTCATTTGAGAGGTTTGGGTTGATTTTCAGAGCTCTGGATGGGCCAAAATTGACAGCCTTGGTGGTTTTAGATGTTGTCTCAAATGATTGCACTTCCAGACTCTTTGACTAGGGTTTCGAGAGGAGTGTTAGTGGGGGACTGGTTTTGAATGGCATGGTCGATGAGTTCATCTTCGTTAAGCTGCCCCCCTCTAAGGATAGAATCTATGGTACACATAGGGTAGTGTTATATAACTCATCTTCTTTATCCTCCAACCATATAGGGAGATCATGATCAATGGAAGGTTGGGCTGGAGGATATAACACTAGTTGTTTAGACAAGGGCCTAATTTTTATAGTCATGTTTTCGGCCCGACAAATAATATAAGTGTTTGTAGTGGCTAACCAAGGTCTCCCTAAGATGAGAGGATAACCATTAAACTTGGTCTTTGGCTGCAGGACCAGGAAATCTATAAGATAATCCCAAGAGTCAATGGTAACCATAAAATCCTCAACAATTCCTTCTGGTATTACTATGGACCGAGATACAAGTTACAGAACTGTTGTGGTTTTCCTCAAAGTCCCTTGGAGATTAAGTTTCAACATAGTTTCCTTGGTCATGATATTGATGGCAAACCCTAAATCAATCAGAGTGTTGGGGACTATGACACCATCTATATGTACATCAACAACTGGACTAGCAGGGTCTAGGTATTTTGGAAATATCACCTTCCCCAACATCAGGTCATACAATTGTCCTACCACATTGATGGTGGGGGCATCTCTATTCCTCGTTTCAGGTTTCTTGAAGCACTTTTATTTGATGAGCCTATCGTAGATAAGGACATCCTTATTGGCCTGGAGAAGTGGTATATTTAAACACAAATTTTCCAATTCTCCCAGGAGTTCAGTCTCCCTTGGGGTGTGCTGACTATGGTGGATCAAGCACTCAGGAAAAGGAGGTTGTTGGATTTGAGTGCTATCTTCTTCCTTTTCCTCCTCAACCTCTATTGGTGGAGATGGGGGATGGTTGTCTGGGAGTACTCTTCCTGACCTGAGATTAACCTCATGTGTCTCCAAAACATAAGCTAAATGGGATGTTTCTCCACTGGGAGCCTGCTATGCCTGTCTGGTGTTCGGGTTCGGATTGGGCTGTGCAGGTATAGGTAGCCTAGGTGGAGCAGCATGAGTAAGCTGAGGTTGAGGTTGGGGTGGATGCATTAGAGAAGGTAGTTGATTTGTTGAGGCCTCCACCCTTGGGATCTATTATTCCATTGAGGTTGTTGTGGAACATACTGCTGAAATGGTCGGTTTACTGGCCAAGGATGATATGAAGGGTTGGAAGGCCAAGTAGGAGGTGTAGACCAGGATGAACGAGTGGGCGTGTACCAAGGTTGTATGGGTGCACTTTGATTATTGTAATAGTAAGAGTGAGGTGCACCTTGCATAACTTGTTGATATGGCCAAGGGCCCTGAGGCATCCTCTGGTTGATGAAACAGAGTTGCTTTGGCATTATTTCCCCACCTTGATATACAACTTTAAGTCCAGGTAAGGAGGGACACTTGTTTGTGGAATGATTCGTTTCACAAACTAATAAAACCTCTATGACATTTAGTGGACATTCATTTCTTGGGCGTTTCCTAGTACATCTAGAACAAAAGATGACCAGGGTCCTCTCTGCTTCCTCTTGATTCCTTTTGACCTGCATTGCGTCCATTTGAAAACAAAAGGTGTGCAACATGTCACTCTTGAAGTCCTCTAGCATTTTTCCAATCTCATGTTTTATGAAGGTGGAAGACGAAGGGGTGTTGGATGTACTTTGGCTAGCTCTGCCCTTTTTCCTAAATTCCCTAGAATGGTTCCCAAAGACAGTTTTGATTGTTTCATAGGGTTGTTAGTAGATATCCCCTCCTGATAACATATTCAAGGTTTCTATCATCTCTTCACTAATCCCTCGAATAAGTACAAGTTTGAGTGAGTCAGGATCAAGGGTACAATTGGATCTCTTATAGTTCAATTGAAACCTCTCTTCATAATCCTCTAGGGATTCATTAGGCCCTAGAGTCATCGTAAATATCTCATCCTTAGTTTCCTTGGACCTACAATAGTCTTTGTACTTGCTTCTAAAGGTCTCTTCCATCTGTGCCCAGGTAGTGATGATATCCCCAGGCAGACCCATGAACCAGCACAAGGCTTCATCCTTAAGGGTGGATGTGAATAGCTTCAACTTTTTATCATCAGAGGTGTAGTCATAAGTCCTACAGACAACAAAAAATTCAAACATGAATGTGTCAGGGTCCTCAGAGGTGAGTCCATGGAAGCGTGGAAGAGCTGAGGGGCTAATGTTTTTCATCTTAGTGTCCCCATTTGTATCTCTTATGGGAAAGGCTCTCTGGGTCCCAGCCATGGTCAAGATAGGTGAAGAAGGTCCCTCAGTTGAAATAAGGTCTTCTTCTTCTTCCCCAATAGGATCCTCAAAATATTCAGAAGGCTCTCCTAGAGGGGGTTCAATCTCACTGCCACTGAAGAAGAGTGAAGGGTGGCTAGGAGTTGATGTGGGGGTTTTAGGTAAGGTTTGTCTTTGAGTATTTGTAGTCCTATGAGGCATGAAATTATATATTTTTTTGTACTTTTTCAATATTTATGAAGTGACAAGAAAATAAAGGAAAGAAGAAAAGAATGCTAAAACATAATCAAAATATCTACTAGACACCTCGCCGGCAACGACGCCAAAAAGTGGTGAGCCCTGGTATTGCACCAAGAGTGCTGCAACTCCTAGTGGCTGCCCTACTATACTTTATCAACTCAGGGTTCGTACAAACTTTGAGGTGACAGTGTTATATACACAACATATGCAATTTTTTCTTGTCATCCTCTTCTGCTTTACGAAAGGGTGCTATTTATTAAATTATGAGAACAACTAGTTTGTAAATTACTGGAAGGAAATGAAAGGAAGGAAATTAAACTAAAGTGTTGAAAAGAAATGACAAGAATGAACTAATTTAATTGGAAAAAATGGAAATGACTAAAATGAAACTAACCTAACTTGCTGAAAATAAATGGCAAAAAGGAAACTAATTCTAAGCCACACTTAACTTGGCCAAAAGGCTAAATGATTTCTACTTATCCTATGATCTATCTACCATGCTATTATTCATGCAACTAAACTATCCATGACTTAACTCTAACTAAAAAGAGTTAATTTGCAGCTTGGAGGAAGAAAAAGGGATAAAAGAGCGAATTGAGGGCGTAGCACATAAAACAGGGCTTAGGAATAGAAAGTGAGAGTTGAACCCTTAGAAAACTTGACTATAACGTGAGAAACGACTTTGGAGTGGAAAAGAATAGAAAAAGGCTTGGTGGTGGAAAGAGGGGGTTTAAAACCTTATGAAACCTTAGTATAGCGCAAGAGATGGCTTTGGAGGGGAAAGATCTCAAGAGTGACATGGCATAATGCGATGGAGGTAAAAGTTGCGATGTGCGATGTCGTAATCACAACTTCGCAAGTTTAAATGGATAGTGGTAAGGGCTTAACGAAATAAACTGAAATGTGCGAAGTTTGATGTGCACTGCGGTAAAGGTTGTGGGAGGTGATGTGCGATGGGGATGCCATGGCGGTGAAAAGAAAAAGGGAAAAGTTGCGAGCTACGATTTGTGATATGGTATGAACTGTGGGATGCGATTTGTGATACCGCAATCGAAAGAACGAGTCGTAAGCGTTAAGGGTAAGACCTAAAGGATGCGAAGTGCGATTGACATGGCGGTGGGATAGTGGCAGAGTTATCGCATCGATGGAAATAAGCAGTAAGTGTTATGCAAAAAGGTAAATGATGCAATTTGCGATTTGCACGATCGCAATATCGCAATCGGCCAGAACAAGTGGTAAGTGTTTAAAGGTAAGAGATGAATGTTGCGATTTGTGAAATGCGATGTACGGTGGCGGGAATTTCGAGGAGAAAGGTGAAGGTTGATTTTCAATGGTTTTCAAGCATTTTGCATTAAAACGAGTAATGCGGCGACGATAGATAGAACAAAGGAATACAACATGTAATTGGCAAAGGAGAGTGGTAAGTCTTCAAGACAAATGGTAAACAATGCGAAGTGCGACTGTGATGTACGGTGGTGGGAGTTTCGAGGAGGAAAGGCGGAAGACGAATTTTGATGGTTTTTCCAAGTGTTTAGCATTTAAAATGTAAAGGAACCGTGAATGAAACAAACAAAGGAATCAGGCTTTGAAGGGCTAAGTGCGTTAGGAAAGGAAAAAGGTAAGTGGAGCGGTTAAAGTGAGAAGTAAAGGAGGGAAATGGAAGTGGATGAGCAATTCTCAGAAGTGAAGCACACTTGCAGATTTATGCACAGGAAACAAACAGAAATGCGGGGTGAAATATTGAAGGAAAGGCTTGGACTTGGTAAATAAAAATTCTTCCCCAAACTCAAACAAAAAGAAATTTTGGCTTGTGGGGAGGTCTGCCTGACTCAAACTCTATTGATAGAGATGAGAGGGGAGAAACTTAATGATAGTTTTGGAGTTTTTCCTCTATTTCAATATGCATAAGCAATTGAAACTACAAAAACACAAAAACTAAATAGCAATGAAACTTATCAGAAGCAGATCTAACTTAAATGGTAGAAGCGAAACTAGCTAAATGACAGAAAGGAAAAGATAAGAACAATAGAGAATTTGAGGCACATGGGTTGGGACTTAACCCACGAGCCTAACCCTATGAACTTAAATCAATCAAATGGAATTAGTTTGCTCATTTCATAAAAGAATAACTACATACATCTCTGAAATTTTTATCCCTGAATAAAACAAAAATCTCAATAGCTCATAACAATAGTTCTAAATGGAATCGAGACTAGAATAGACTAGCTCTTCCTAGCTCTAACTCTGCTCTATTTATCCTACAGGGAAGATGCCAAAAACTCCCTTGAAAATTGTGATTAAGTCCACTTTGACTCCAAGTAAACATAGATTGAGTGCCCTTTGTCTTCAGTTTCTCGACTGCCTCTTGGATTTCGAATTGCTTGGAGAGAATCTTTGGGATCCTTCGGCTGCCTTTGAGGTTGGACAATCCACCTATATTTTCTTCTTGCTGTCTCCTCCAAGTCTTTGTGATAAAATATTTATAAAAGTGCTTAATAAATCATTATTTTTTGCACTCAACCTTATATTAGGCACTCAGAGTATGTTAGCCTTAATCACCACCTATACTAGCATCATAAACCCAAATAATAATAAAATGCAAGAAAAAGAGATCTAAGAAGGAAAAAAGGTGACTATTAACCCCTCCAGATATTTCTAATTATGGAGCTCATCTGTAGGTATGCTATTTTATTTTCGACCGTTGAACATGCATTGGAATAATAGCTAGAATAAGGATAATGGGGGATGAGACTTGGCTAAGGAGAGTTTTCAGTCAACAACTCAATGAAACCTTGTGTATTCAGGTACAATTCTAAAGTTTCCGGAGCATATTTATGATGAGTTGGGAATCTCCTTCTACCAAAAGCTTGGTGATGCCTTGGGAATAAGCAATCTCCAGTCCCATGTGGTGACCTTAAGATGATTTTTTTATTCTAGAAAGTAAAAATATGCATTACTTTGAGGAGTTTTAAATTAAATAATTAGTTTTGTCATATTATGAAATAAAATAATAAAAAATCATGTTTAAGAAACATAGAGGGAATATTTTACCAATAATGTAGGGGTAAAAGTGAAATTAAATTAAAAGATATTCCACTACAACCTTTATAAATGATTATGAATGTTTTTACAGAAGATTTTACAAATGACATTTTAGATATTTTTTAGCCCAAAAAACTTTGTTTTAGTGGATGTTTGGCTCATAGTGCACCTTTAGAAAACATGAGACATTAATGCACTAGTGGTATGGGAGTATTGTTGGCACAATTGATCATTCTATTACATTGCAACAAATGACAATCAGAACACTAGTGGTCAAAATTAGGGTTCGAAATAAGATTCAAAGCACCAACCCTCTTTATTATTTAGATTACCAAGACATCATAACTCTTCACCCGTTGATAGGAAAGGGCAATACTCCTAATTATAAATGAAGCAAAAGAGTGCCAAAGTAGAAATGACACACTAGCATGCTAAAATGGACACATTGCACTGTGGCACCTATTTTCTCTAGTAGCACATTCTCTTTTTCACGACATACTATTATCCATTGGTGCACTTAATTTAAATTACACATTAGTCATTAAGCCTTTTCAATGATGATTAATAACCATGGCCATAATTAGAAAAACCTTGTTTTTTTTTGTCATTAGCAATCATTAATTCAATAGTAAAAAAATAAAAATATTTACCATCATGCAACATTAACATAGAATACAATTCAATCTCTCCCATATTTTGATACTACCAAAACTGTGTTTTGACCCAAATCCTATGGATTTCTTAGCCATGGGTTTTAGGAAGGGGGGAGGGGGGGGGGGGGGGGGGGGCATGCATTCTTTCCTTTCCTTTAAATTGAGTTAACTGGATTTTAAGCCTTGATCTCCTTCCTATGAAAATATGGAAGGAATGCCATATGATCCATGTTTGTAAAGAAATTTCATCATTATGTTGATGGTGATGGAACCGCTAACATTTAGGGGATCCCCCCGATATGAAGTCCAAATTATACCTCACACCGTTTGATGTAGGAGTCCCATCTAGAATAAAGGCCCAATTTCCATATTCTTAAAGACTTTCCTTGGCTCTGTCTATCAACAAGAGAGAGGGGTGCATATTTAGTTTTTAAAAGAAAGGGAGGTGTTCCTGGTCAATGTCCAATTGCAAGTGTGTTGAGGTTCTTCTACTGCAAGGAGAGAGATAATTTAGCCTCTAAAATAGATGTAATTGTACCACCCAAGAAGAGACACAAATGAATTGAAGGATCCATATAAAATCTAATGAAATAGTACACAAGGTATGCGATGGTCATTACAACCAACAATTGAGAAAGATCTGCCTAATATCCCACGGAATAGTCCACAAGGATGGGATAACAATAACAACTATTACAAGACATTACCAATAAGATAAGTACTAAAATAAACAAAATAGTTCAACTATCTTAGCACATGTGAAAGAAAACATGAAACACAAACATCAACCGAATAGTCTTACAAACATTCATAGTCCATGCATGAAGAACATGTTGGCCTCAAAAGGATTTTGTTAATAAGTAAAAGTTATAAGACACATATGTACAATGAACATATCTAGCTCCAATAGTGGAGCATTGGAGCCACTCCTTGCTCCATAAAAGAACTAGCTCATCTCTCTAATTCTTTGCTGGTGGAGCCAAGGTGAAAAGGTCATTTTCTCATACAATGAGTGAGTATATGTAACCAAGGGTGAATCTTTGACTACCCTCATGACAACTTGAATTCCTATGAATTTTCAACTTACATGAATCTTTACATCCTATGGGTGTCCTTTGGACTTCCACTTTACAATACATTTTGAATATAAGATAAATGGTTCACAAAATAGTGATGTGGCATATGACCCTTCATGACATGACATGACATGATACTGGTGACATAGAGTGCTTGATGACATGGAAATGTCAATCCACTGTTGTTGCTGAGAGTTGAATGTCTTCATGAAAGAGTTTTCCTTTTCATCTCCACACGCCTCGGTGATAAGGAGTCTTCAATGATATCAAGTCTTGGATAATGGTCACAAAATGGTGTCCTTTCGCTTTCTCCTGATCAATCAACTAGTAAGTTTAGTTGCAAGTGTGTCTTTGAGCATGCTTCCCTCCTTCTTCTCCTTCTTCACCATATCACCATGACACGATAGATTCATTAGAGAAATTTCAAGATATAAAGTGGTCCTCCTAAGGAAATTATAAAATAATAGTGGAAATAATAAAATAAGAGTAGATTACATCATCAAATTTTAGAGGGAAAAAAGAAAAAAACTACTTTTTGAACTCTTATTTTCAACTTATCTCCCTATGGGTTTACTCAAATTTTGAGCAGGAATACTCGTTGGATGTAGAATTTGATTCCTCATCAAAGGAGTGCCCATGTTGCATACTTTCGATGGACCCTGCTACATGAAAAATGAGAAATACATGAAAAACATTTCTCATTTTTCGTGTAGCAGGGTCCATCAAAAGTATGCAACATGGGTATTCCTAGATGAGGATTTAAATTTCACATCCAACGAGAAATCTTGCTCAAAATTTGAGTAAAACCTTAGGGATATAAGTTGAAAATACCAGTTGAAAATGTAATTTATTTATTTTATTATTTATAATATTTTTACTTTTTTACTCCAAAAATGGCGAATCATCCCCCATGGTTGAAATCATCATATTGAATCCTATTGGTTCTCATAAAGTTTGTTTTTGTTGTACATTGTTCTTAGGAGGCCCATTTTAGACCTCAAAATTCCCCTAATGGCCTATTCCTTCAATTAACTCATCACGAGATGACATCAATCCGAAAACCCCTAGCCTAAGATGACGAATTCTGATCCATGAACCGAGCTTGAAACACGTGACAGGATGGAAAGGGAGGCTCAGTGACTGTGTAGTTATGCAGTTCAAGAAGGCAAGGGGAAGACTTGATCCTTGAGACTGCGTAATGCACAGTTCAGGGTGGGATGAGGGACATGACTGTGAAGTTTCCAGAGCCAGTGGGACAAGCTGAAGGGATGGGCACTAGGAGAGCTTAATCCACAGTTATGGGAGTCAAGGGAGGTCGAGATACTACATAAATGCACAGTTCAAGAGATCAGGGAGTGAGCTTGAGGCTTGTGGTTTCGAAGTGCACAATTCAAGCCAGTCTAGAGGTCATGACTGCACAATTACAAAAGTTAGGGTCAAGGCTTGGTCACAAAAAGTGCAAAGTGCAGCAATCCTCAAAGGCAGAAAATTTGCATTACGCAGTTCCAAGTAGCAAGGTCACGAACAAATGACTGATTCTGTGCAGTGCGCATCTCAAGGGAGGTCGGGTGAAGATAAGTCGCTCGGTCGAGGAGTTTTATGAAAATGACTAAGTGTGGGACCAGTGATATTGGTGTGAACAATTATGAACTTTAAATGTGATCAGACACTTAGCATATTTGACGAATCAAACAACATAGATCATCCATGACATACAAACAAATAATTTCCCTCCATGTGAAAACTTTACAACCATTTATGACAAGTGCGACACCAAAGATACACTTTACGACAACCATGACGACACTTATGCGATAGTGCTCAAATATTTGGAAATGAACATGATAGATACTTACAAGTTTAGAACAACTAATTTGCACAAAGGTGACCTCTTGGAACCACTAGAATAGGATCATACATACAGTGCGACAACCAACATGCTAAAATATAACACTTTTCATATCTTACGAGAAGGATCACAACGTTCTAAGAAAACCAATAAAATGAGATTCAAAGTTTCCGACAATAATGAACAAGACCAAGGATGGCTCCAAAATTTGGTGTAGGCCAAAATTATGGAGGGGGTTGTAGAACCTACAACACTTGGCGACACATTGGTGGAATTATATCTTCTCTGTCTCGATTAACTTCTTTTGTGTAGGGCCTTGGTTCTTCGGGGAGTATTGACTCATCGTGCAGATCACAATGGTTTCCCCACTTACCTCGTGAATAGATGAAGAATTTGCTATTCCATTTAATTTTGAATAAAAAATATTCAACATTATCACATTGTTTCAAGCACGTATTTTAAGAGTATATTTTTTTCATCTCTTGTGTTGCTCCGCTACTAGCAGGAATAGACAACACCTCTCACTGTAGGAACACAAACATTTATATGCTGCCAGTGAGCCTAAAAAATACCCCGAAATTTTTCCTTTATTTACCTCTCTGTGTAGGAAGCCTTTCTCTTCTTTCACACACACACACACACACACACACACACACACATATATAAATATATTAAAGAGGATTGTGCATTGGCACTTATTAATTTTGGGTAGAAGAGGGATCCTGAATTATTGAGAGAAGGAGAGGTTGTTCCTTCAGAGAAGCATATAGATACTTCTGATTTAGGTTTGCTCATTTATTTTTTCCCCTTCTCCATTTCTACTGATTGGATAAGCATGAAAACACCAAAACATAAAAGATTGCATATAGGCACAAGGTTTCCCGGATAGATACGAGTTAATGGTTTTCCAAAAACTCTCCTTACTGACGGATCATATTTTCCGTCAGAACTTCATTGTCCAAAAGACATAACCAAAATAAAGAAGATGGACCAAAGGCTAATGAAAAGTGTCACAAGAATCTTTAGAATTCAGCCACACACAACCTCAAAAACCAACATATGGCAAAGGAAAACACTTATTCACACAATGGGACGAGAAATAAAGAAAACAACAAGAACAAGATTAAACAAAACAAAAAAAAACTATGTACATAGTGTAGGGCACAACCCCTGATGCTCATTGAAAATAGTGTTTCAGATATTGGCCATTGACAGGGAGAGAGTCATTCTTCTCGTCAAGTGATTGAAGGCAATAAGTGTGTTGTCCAAGCTTCTTGTATACAATAAATGCTCTAATCCACAGGGATTGAAACTTAGTGTGTTTTCCTTTGTCTTTGTGGGCTTTGTACCACTTCAAGACTAGGTCACCCACACTAAAGTTGTTCTTCCCTGCAAAATTCTTTTCAAGCCACCTCTTGATACAATTTTGATGAAGTAAATATTTTTATTTGGATTTCAATATTTCTTCCCGGAGCTTATGAAGGGTGTCCATCCTACATTGCACTAAAAAACATGGATTTCCTTGGGATTATTGGGAGAGTTGGAGAGAATAAAGTAGATATTAGGCGAGAGGATGGATTATTTTCTGTATACCAGGAAGTAAGGGGAGGTGTTCAGGGAAGGCTTAGGCATGAACCAGTCATCCCACAAAGCATTTACCTAAGAAAATTTCTAGTTCCTCTGCTTAGAGAATATGGTCTTCTTAATGATGCAGATCAGATTCTTATTCATGGATTCAAAAAGACCATTGCCTTGAGGGTATTAGTTATCATAATGCTTCAATACAATTCCATTTCCAATGCAAAGTCATAAATTTTTAACGATGATAAATATATTTTATTTTAAGAAATAAGTGAAGTAGGAAGGCTAAACCTGGAAATGATGTTCCATAGCAGAAAGTTGATGACTTCCTTATCATTCACATCTTTGAGTGGAATTGATTATGTCCACAACGTAAAGTAATCTATGCCAGTGAGAATATAGTGGTGTTTCATGTGGAAGTATTTCTCCAATAATATCCAAGCCCCATTGTTGAAACGATTCTTCCACTATGATAGGCTGCAGTGGGGTAGTTGACTTCTTGTTTCTAGATACACACCTTTGACATACCAGAAAATTTTATACGTAATCATGAGCATCTTTAAATAGTGTGGGCCACTAAAATCTAGCCCACATGATTTTATGCATTTTTGTGTTTCCCATAAAGTGTCCCTCAGCTGGTCTGCCATGGAGATCACAAAATTCCTTCTCTAACTCATGTGCATCTAAAAACCTGAGCAATAATCCATTATGGTGTTTTTTTAAAAGCACCCCATGCACCAACTGGTAAGATAATGCTTTAAGCCTTAGTGCCCTCTTTTTTTGTGCGGAAAAATGGGAGGGCACGCTGTCATGCTCAAGATATTGGTGCACGACCACGTAACAAGGATATGTGCTAGTAGTGGGGGTGGTTAGCTCGATTTTGTACATTTCAATTTCTTGCTCCCACCCTGAACAATATTCTTCTTCTTTTGCATCCACTACTTCTTCTGGCAGTCGACAAAGACCATCGCCCTTGATTGTGTGAACTGGCTTGATTTCTAGATCATATTCCTGGAAACTAGTCATCCAATTCACTCTCCTTTAACCTAGTTCTTGTTGAAAAAGAAGTGATATGACTGCTGGGTACATAATCTAAGATAATACATTGATTCTTCAATAAATAGGGCTGAAAGTTCTTCATTGCCTTGTATAATATATAAAATTGTTTATCCACAACGAGATAGTTTAGTTCAGGTTTTTGTAGGCTGACACTCATGAAAGAAATAGGTCACTCATTGTTAAGGTCATCCTTCTGCATGAGTACAACGACAAGATATGTGTCAGAAGAAAAGGTATAAAGAAAAAAATCCTTGTTGAAATATGGGTTTCATAACATGGGTGCTTCTGAGATAGCTTGTTTGATATGGGAAAACATATGCTTTTCCCTCTTATCCAATTTTTAGATAAAATACTTCTTCACTGTCTCTTATATTGGTTTTACAATCTGAGCATAAGAAAAGATGAACTTACAGAGGAAGTTGATCTTCCCCATGAAGGATTGCATAGATTTCTTGTTTATTGGGAAGGGAATCTGCATGATTTTTTTGACCCTATCTGAGTCTACCTTAAAACCACTTTTAGTGATAATGTGGCCCATGGTATTACCCCTGGACACTGCGAAGATGATTTTCTTGGGATTGAGGGATATCTCATACTTGCAACATCGCTCGAAATTTTTCTTTAAATGGCGAATGTGATCTAACCTCTATTTGGAAAAAACATTTATAGACCACTATGAACTGCAAAATCAATCTGTAGAATGCAACGTCCATAGCTCATTGAAGCGTTGCACCAAAATTGATTAACCCAAATGGAATTCGCTTAAACGTGAATGTACCCCACTTCATTCAAAAGGTGGTTTTGAGTTTGTCAGGTTTTGAGACCAGAACCTGGTTGTAGCATGAATATATAACTATCAAGAAAAAAAAAATCAGACCTAGATATTGTTTGCAATATTTTATCCATGGATGACACGAGGTAGTTATACTTACCTGAGGAACGATTGAGATTTCAGAAATCGAAACATATATGGATTTACCTAGAATTATTTCTGATTAGGACCAAATTTGACACCCAAGTGGAGTGCCACATTTTTATATGATTTAAGCATCCAACAAATTCCTCAACCCTTTCTAGATGAGAGGCTCAAGCGTCATATTTACTTTTCTCAGATTCTCTTGAAACAAATTGGCCCCTTCTTTTATCGATATTACATGCTGCATTATCCATTTTTCATAATTTTTAAGCTTGTCGTATATCCACACGAACACATCTTGTTACTGCGTGAATAAGAAGATAAAGGCTTGCTGCTCTTGTGGCATACAACAAGTACCAATATTGAAATATTTTGGATCCTTGTAAATTTACAACTTAATCTATTCATGCGACAATGTGGAATTATGGTTTTGGCATTAACAGGTCCCTAGAAGCGATTCTTCTGGTCATACAACTTCTCTAAAGATACGACACCCTTTGGGATGCAATTTCCTTTTCTTGTGCTGGCTGCATCCTGTAGTGTCTTTTCATGCTTTTCCTCATCGATTTATGCATATTTGAGCACATCAACATTCCCCATGAAGCACAGTATTGGCTGGTCATCATTAAAAATAGATAAATTAGTGATGTTATAGGGGATGGATGGTTTATAAATAATTTCTATAGAAAAATCCTCTGTTAATGGTGAAAAACTAGGAGCAACATTTGCTAATACATTTGCAATTTCATTACACATTCTTGGAACATAAATAGTATTAAAAGATTGTAATTGCGAAATTAAATGCAATACCTATTCTTGATAACTCTTTAGATGAGGTGAAACAAAATGTATGGTGTCACGTACCTATCACACCACAAATTTTGAATCACCTACTGCTTTTAAGGATGCAACATTGAGGTCGATGGATTTTTGTAAGCCCAAGATGAGTGCCTCAAATGCAATAGTTTTTTTTGTGCACACAAATTCTAAACGGATAGAGATAAAAAAATTTCTCTGTAGTGGGTCTGTTAAAACGCAACCAAATCTAGAGCCTTCCTGTGTCTTAGAACCACCAAAGTACAAATTCCATTCTCTGCAGTGGGTCTGTTAAAACACAACCAAATCTAGAGCCTTCCTGTGCCTTAGAACCACCAAAGTACAAATTCCACATGTCATATGTACAAGGATCATGAACTACACTGGTTCTAGTGCTACTACTACTACTACTACTATTACCACTAACTATACAAAGGTCATTTACACCAGTTGGACTAGGAAGGAGCCCCAACTGTGTTTCAGGTGGGACTCGGGATGGTTGTGCAATATAACACCCTAGTTGGGTTTCCAGGAAGAAATTACTGAAAATGAGTTCTCGAAAGCCATTTTTTTTGTTATGTTTGTTCAAGGGAGTAACATTATGTTTCATGTATCTTTCTAAATTGAACTGAATTTGGTTGTTTCTTCCCTTATACAAAAGCCATAAGTGTGACTAGTATGTAGCAAAGTATCCTTGTAACTTACTTGACTAGTCTCTACTTAAAAATAGTCTGTATGCCTCCGGCATATCCAGAATCACTATGTTTATGCATTGGTGAACTTCTCTGTCAGATGATAAATGAATGATCACATATTTGAGTTCACCAACTTTGTGGAAAAGAGTCTTGTCCAGCTGAATAATTTTTGTATATTTTTTATTCCATTTTTCATTGATTTTATTTGTGATAGATGATGGCATTACATTCAATGATGCACCAGAATCAACCAATCAATTGTGTACATTGAAATTGAAAATTTCAAGCGTTAATAGAAAGGGAGAGCAAAGTTTATTCACTTCCATTGTTAAATCATTAAGTATTGGCTCAAAGGAACCATAAGATGTACCTGATCCCTTGTCTAAAGGGGAATTTATACCTGTGGATAACTTCCCAAGTGCGCGTAGGAGAATGTCCCGCTGGCTCGTGATATTTGTTAACCAAAAAATTGAAATGTTCGCATGAAACTTATTAAAATATTAAAATATTTTATAGTCCACATCGGAAGGGAGACCAAAGTATCTGGGGAAGTGGCCTGAATTATGATTTCTAGAGCAATGGTTTTGTCTTTGTTGTTTGCAGAAGTGTTTTTGTTGAGGGCATTTTCCTATACTTTCTCTGAGTTGATTGGAAGAATGATTTTCCTTAACAATTCTTCTTTGAGTTTCTACTTCGTCAACTCTATTGTAACGACGGACCCTTGGATTCTTAAATTATATTGGTTGGTTTTATTCTGAGCTAGAGGGTCACCCATAGGTTGTTTCTTGGCTATGCTCTTTTGGGCTATAAGTATGCAATTGAACATATTTACCGTAGGACCAACACTTGGAGTCTCATCGGTTGTAGAAACTTCCTTGTTTATTTTTCAGGCTCGATCTACTCATTATCAAGCACCACATCACAAAGATGCATAGCAACAACGTTCATGGCATGATCCACTATGGGAATATTTTCTAGAAATGAAAAGCTTGATGATATTAATAGTATGTATCCATACCCAAACCTTCGTAATTCAACATTAAGTTCGATCTCTGTGTAGAATTTGTCGGTTGGTTACTACTTCTACCCAAAATCACAATCCTTTTAGGAAGGTTGAATGGCGGAGGCTTTCTTTTCACAATGGTCTCACTTGACCTTTGTTTGAGTTCTGCCATCTCATTTGACAGATACTTAACCATGCGGGTCAAGTTCTACAGATCCGACAATTCTTTCTCTTTGGCCTTACTTACAGAGGCTTGATACCTTTTTCCTTTGTCTTTGGAGTCCTTTGTTGGTTCACCATATGAGATGACTCCATTTGAGCTCAATTCATTCTCAACCATGATAAGCTCTTCATAATTTTCCATTAATGTTGTTTTTGTAGTTCGCTTAGTGAATAACGAAATGCTTGTTGGAAAGGCAGAATTTTAGCAATCTATTGCGATGGGGTCATGAGGTTTCATTTCTTCTGGAAATATATTCAAGACACGGTAGAACCTCTGATTGAAGTATTTTATTTTCTATTTCTACTCCATATTTAGATTAGCCCGGTATTTAAATAACATGGCGGGGGTCTTATCATCAACAAAATTTTCAAGGAAAATTTTATTAAACCCCCTCCAATTCTGAATGAAGTTCGGAGGAAGGCTGTGGTACCATACAAATTCTCTACCATCCAAGGTACATGGGAAAAGTATACATGCAACATCATCTTAATGTACCTAAAGTGTTTGCAGATGTAGGTAAAATTTGTCTAGATGGTCTTTGACCTTCACTATTTTATCATGGTCATACTTTGTTAATAGCTTCTCCAAATGCTTTGACATATTGTGCAACATACCTAGAATTTCAAGTGGGCCATGATTCATCCAACCCTGATCTTGGTCTTCCATGTATTATTCTTCGCTCTCCTCCTCTTCTTTGCTAGATTGTGATGGTTTTTCTTCTTCTTCCTCATCACCCAACCCACAAAAAGTTATGCTTGAGAGTACGGGGTTATCTCTATTGGCACCACTGAAAACTGGAGATTATTCTGCATTTTCCAAATAATATGCTAACTCTTCAAGGGTGGAAAGAACCACGTATTCAAGGGAGGAAACCACTATCCCAGCTAGGGTAGTTTTTTTCTTCTATGACGAATATGGAAGACTAAGTACTCCTGCAATCAATCCAATTGCTTTTATGAACTGACGGGTTATAGGATGGATAACTCGAAGTTGATTATATTGGATTTCACAAGTTTGAGTCGGATGTGGTTGGGAAGAGTCACCAAATTCAAAAACGCGAGTAGGGGAGATGAACTGAATGTTTGTACCTTGATCATAAGATGAGATGTTGGGGTTGGGGGGTTTATCTGCCATAAAAAATTGGCTTACCTCCTTCTAGTGCCTAAAATGTTGACGATGCTGAACTTGCCAACATTTAGGGGATCTCCCCGATATTAAGTCCCAATTAGAACTCACATTGTTTGGTGTAAGAGCCCCATCCAAAATAAAGGTCAGGTTTCCATATTCTTAGAGATTTTCCTTATCTTTGATTATCATCAAGGGATAGGGGTGCAATTGTAATTTCAAAAAGAAAGGGAGGGGGGGGGGTGGGGGTGTGCTTGGTGAATTTCCATTTACAAGTATGTGGAGGTTATTTTAATGTGGGGATAGAGATAAGTGAGCCTCGAAGAGAGAGGTAATAGTACCACCCAAGAAAAGACACACATGAATAGAAGGATCCGTATAACCTATAGTGGAATAGTCCACAAGGGATGCGATAGTAGTTACAACCAACAATTGAGAAGGATTTTCATAATATCCTACGAAATAGTACACAAGGATGGGACATCAATAAAAACCATTATACCGCATTCTCAATAAGATAAGTACTCAAATAACTGAAATATTTCAACTATATCGCCACATGTGAAAGCAAACATGAAACAAAAAAATTCGCAGAATAGTCTTACAAACATTCATAGTCAATGCATGAAGAACGTGCTAGCCTCGGAAGGCTTCTGTTATTAAGTAAAAGTTCCAAGACACATATGTACAATGAACATCACTAGCTCCAATAGTGGAGCATTGGAGCCACACCTCTCCACAAAATAACTAGGTTATCTCTGTAATGCTTTGCTGGTGGAGCCAAGGTGAAAAATTCCTCTGATCATACAATGAGGGAGAATATATAACCAAGGGTGACTCTTTGAATACCCTCATGATTGTTTGACTTCCTATAAATTTTCATCTGACACGCCTCTTTAAATCGTATGTGTGTCCTTTGGATTTCCACTTTAAAATACATTTAAATACAATATACATGGTCCACAATAGTGATGTGGCATATGACAACTCATGACATGACATGAAATGAAACTACTGATATGGATTTCTTGATGACATGGAAATGTCAAGCCACTACTATTGCTGAGAGTTGAATGTCTTCATGAAAGTGTTTTCCTTTTCACCTCTACATGCCTCGGTGATAAGGAGTCTTAAATGATCTCAAGTCTTAGATAGTGGTCACAAAATGGTGTCCTTTCGCTTTCTCTTGATCAATCAGCTTGTATGTTCAGCTGTAAGAGTTTCTTTGAGTATGCTTCCCTCCTTCTCCTTCTTCATCATATTTCCATGACTTGATAGAGTACATGTTCCGACAATTCACTCATGATAAGATGACATCAATTCAAAAATCCCTAACCTAAGATGATGTATTCTGATCCATGAATTGAGCCTGGAATAAGTGACATGCCATACATGAAGGCTCCGTGACTGCATAGTTACATATTTTAGGTAGGTAATGGGAATAATTGAGCCTTGATACTGCACAATATGCAGTTCAATCTGGGTTGAGGGACATGACTATGCAATTTCCAGAGCTAGTGGGATAGGTTGAAGGGATGGGCATTGGGAGAGCTTACTCCGTAGTTCTGGGAGTCAAGGAAGGTCAGGATAATATGAATATGTGAAGTTCATGGGCTAAGGGAGTGAGCTTGAGGCTTATGGTTGTGAAGTGCGTAGTTCGAGATGGGTTGGAGGTCATGACTGCGTAATTCTGGAGGTCAAGGTCAAGGCTTGGTCACAGAAACTACGTAGTGCAGCAATCCAAGGAGGAAAGAACTTCACACTGCGTAGTGCCAAGATGTAAGTTATGGCTAGAGGATTGAGATCGTGCAATGTGCAACTCAAGGGAAGATGGGTGAAGCTAAGTTGTTCGGTAGGGGAGTTTTCTAAAAAATGACTAAGTGTGGGACCAGTGAGATCGATGTGAATAATGATGAAATTTGGCTGTGATCACACACTTATAATATTTGATGACTCAAACAACATAGATCATCCATGAAATACAAAAAAATAATTTACCTTCATGTGACAACTTTACGGCTGATTATGACAAGTGCGACACCAAAGATACACTTTACGACGACCGTGTTGACACTTGTGCAACAATGCTCAAAGCTTTGGTAATGAGTGTGATGGGTAATTACAAGGTTATAAAAACTCATTTTCACAGATGTGAGCACTTGGAACCACTGGAACAGACTCATAAATACAATGCAACAACCAACATGCCAAAATACAACACTTTTCTTATCTTACGAGAGGGATCACAAAATTCTAAGAAAACCAATAAAATGAGCTTCAAAGTTTGCGACAATAATGAACAAGACTAGGGAAGGATCTGAAATTTGGTATAGGCCAAAATTTTGGAGGGGGTTCTAGCAACTACAACACATTCCTAAGGTGAAGCTACTCACCATTATTCCATGTTTGAAGGCTTTAGCTTTGGATGATCCTTCCCTTATTGGCCAATTTATGAGCATCTAACATTCTCCCAAAATTATGGGACAATGCAAGTAGAAAATATTTGATGTCCTAATCAAAGGTAAAATATATTAGTAATTTTATGGTAGAGGATACTATGCATCTATTTTTTAACACAAGGGTAGGGACCTTCTCCTCGAAATCCCCTCGATTGCATGGGTCTGAGGGACATGTACTTGAATAGATGGACCTTGCACCATACTGATTATTGGAGCTTTATAACATAGCTCGATGCAATATTTACAATACAATGCTTATCAAAGATTTACAAAACAACTCGTTGTAGTATTTACAATACACATACGCATATATAAACATAAAACAAAATACATAAAACAAATGCATCTGCTCAACCAATAGATAAATAAGGATAGAAATCTCACATTTGATCAACTATATCCCATGTAGCTTCATCGGGAAAAAAGTGATTCCATTGCACTTTATCTTGCTCGATTTATCAGTTTCGGAGCATGAGTTGTTTCCGCTACAAGGTGCACTGAGATCCTGGCCATAATTCTCCCTCTTGTTCCATTTGCAATAAAGGTCAATCAATCACATGATCAACATCCTGGAAATATCTCTTAAGCAATGAAACATGGAAAAAATCATGGAATTTCACTATTGGCGACAGTGAAAGTCTGTAGATCATTGGTCGGATCCTCTCAAGGATCTAAAATGACCCAAAACACTGAGGTGCCAACTTGCCACATGATCCAATTCTTAAGGAGCTCCTCTTGGGCTTGATGCAAAAGTACACATGTTCCCTGACTTGAAACTATTTTAATTATATATGTTGATTTACATAACTCTTCTACATGGCCCATGTTTCCTTTAAATTCCTTCTAATAATCTACATCTACTGCTCCATCTCATCCAAATTATCCAGTCCAATCAACACCCTGTTCACTGGATCACTTTAATTGATATGAGTATTACAACTCCACCCATAAAGAGCCTCAAATGGACTCATCCTCAAGGTCTCTTGATACCCATTATTATATGCAAACTCCACCAGTGGAAGATAATCCTCCCACTTCCTCTGATAATGCATGACATATATTCTCAACATATCCTAAAGAATCATGTTCACCATGTTCAACCACAACCATGATGGAATCATGCTTATTTGATGTCCTCGATAAATCTATAATGGATTCCATGTAAATGACCTCCCATTTCCACTCTGGAATTGAAATAGGTTGTAACAAACTAGTTGGGGTCTTGCATTTGACTTTCGCCTGCTGACAATCCAAGCACTTCACAACAAACTCAACCACCCCTTTCTTCAAATTTATCCAATAGTAGAACTTCTTGACTTCTGTCAAAGTCTTATGATATCTTGGGTGGACTAAATATGTGTAACACCCCCTTCCTAGATCTACCGAAGCAACTATCCAACTCGGGTAAATATGTGATAAGAGGCTACTATAACGATATTCAACCTCCTAGGTGATCTTAAGGAAGTGGAACCAACAGAAACATAACACAGAAACATTGTACAACAACAAAAAAACTCCCAGGAGGTAACCCAACCATTATGCCCTCTTACCCCTGGGTCACAATGAAATTTTGACCCTCTTTGATACATAGTGGCAGGTATAACACTACATGCTAATGGCTAGGAGACTATATATAGAGGCATAACACTATATGTCAGTGGCAAGGGCCCCAAATAATCAGTTATGTGCCAACAAGCCTAGGATTTGAGCCACCTTTTCATGCCCAGAACCCAGTGCTCTGCCCAGAACTTCATGAAAAAATCAAAGATGATAAATAACAATAGTGCAATGATATAGAAGAAATCACATCATTAAAAAATCACCTGCACCCCTCCTAACCATGACTAGAATTTTTTCAAACATGTCACAAACATGAAAGCTACAGTTATAAACAACATGACAGAGCAAAAGGGTCTCATACTTATCTAAGAATCGCTAAGAATCTTTGCTCCCCTACATCATTAACTTCCATACAATATATTTGACCATAGATACATTGTGCACTCATTTATAGGTAAAAACATGGAGACAACCATATGTCATCACTGTCAACATACATGTTTATAACCAACATAATAACAAAAGAAATACAGTGGATACAACAACAATAAAATACACATCATAACCAATACATTTATACATCAAATAGAAAAGGAATGAGATTCTCATTTATGAATATAAAAACCAATAGGAGATGGAACTTCCACATTCCACTCAACCATAGATTAGCTGAGCCATATCTCTCTTCACGCAATCACCCCTTGCCATATTCCAAGCATGAATGTGGGACTCATAACTAACCAAAAAGAGCCAAACAAGAATGAATGCTACCATATTTATCCACCTACACCATGAGGAATTTTCCTGTCTCCTAGTATCTTAGGCTTTAGTGTAATCCACAGTCCGAATCAAGGATCACTAGGCCCTAAATCGATACATACTCTCCAGGATTTACCGTACATCCCATCACGAGACTACTAGGCCAAAATAGAGAGCACCCACCTCTCAAGATTTACTGCAATCCATATCAGACTAGTAGGCCCTAAATTGAGGAAAACTACCTCTAGGATTTCCCATATATCCCACCATTCATAGGAAAGTATTCCTAGGCCCACTGAGGCGACAGACTATCTGGATTTACGGCAAGCCACAATACGGTTCAGGAGCTACTAGGCCATGTGTTATACCAATTCAGAGATCCACCTCATTTGGCTTCGAATCCAATCCGAAAATTCAGCTCAACTGAAGTATGATAACACATCTCATCAAGGCTATATAGAAATGGAAAGGCTAGGCTGAAAACACTGTCACACCTGGAAAAAACCCATGTCAAGAGATGCTATATATAGCAAGGAAATCACATATGAAAATCAATACCTGCAAAGAATCTTGTTGTAGCTACTTTATCCTGCTCTTCCTTTCTTTCTCCAATGCCAAAGCGCTCCAAGAAAACTCAGTTTCCAAGAGAGATATAGAGATAGAGAATAATGAGAGAGATCCAAAATTGAACTGATAGAAGCTTACCAACTGATCCTCAAAAGCATTTTTATTAATGAGGCCTCTATTTTCTTCATTTTCCATTATTTTCCTTCAATTTCCTCCTCACATGCAACCTGTGACCTGTCACCTTCATTTTCTCCTAATTTCCATTATTTTAATAAATAAAATGCCAATTAATGCCTCATTCCTTTCCAAAGTATTTTCCATTTCCTTTTCCAATTTTCTTTAGCCATAATAAACCAAAGTCAACACCCGCTAGGATGTTTTTCCCAACATTTAGCTTGGAATAAGTGTCCCATCAATTGTGGTCATTATTTTTAACTTTATTAACCTTTATTACATGTATTTTTCAGCAAGGCTGTTATAGAACCCCCCCCCCCCCCCCTTGGGGGAACATTGTCCTCGGTGTTCAATGACAACTACAACCAACAAAATCACTGAAAAACAAAACATACTACCTATGTAGCTTTATAGCACAACTCTTTCCAATATTTACAATCAATAAAATGCTCAAAATAAAAAATCATCATGACAATCATACCATGTACTGGAGCTTTATAACACAACTCATTACGATATTTACAATAGTATACAAAAATACACATTTTCTCCACCAAAAAATAAAATTATACGATGCCTGTATCAGTAATAAGGGAATCCAGAGGCTCACACCTCCACCCTCAAATTAGTACCATGATTCACATCCAATGTCCAGTGCTACAATCCTACACTACTGTACCCTTAGTCAACAATTATTGGCTCATTGGGGGCACACTCCCAATGTGCATCTGATTCCATCTGTAAATGGTAATGACTAAAAAGAGCCCATCCCCGACCTTCCCTTTTATGCTACATAGTCCCTTGGGAAATCAAGTCACCCTTTCCATGCAATCACTCACCTTCCAAATTCTACTGGCACCCCCATCCTGGGAGTTCCATCCATTGGCAAGGTCCCCTCACATCAAAATTTCAAGAAACCAATGCATATACCTGCCTCAAACCATCATACTGGTCATAACATGCTCATGGAAATAAATGGACACTATTGGGTACTAGTTCCCCGCAATGGCCCTGCTCCTTAAGTTCTTTACCAACATATTGCTTCTTGTTTCAATTATTTTTGTTGTTGTTTCTAATTCTTGCAGTTAGTTTCAACCACCTAGCCGGGGGTTTCCCTTATTTCCTGTACCAAGCACATAATTTCCATTAGATTCAAAATAAATTGAAATAAATTCAAATCATACCTCATTGGTATCTCGTCAATAAGGTACACTTGCAATCCTGTACACGTTTTGTCACACAAGCCAAACTAGTTGTTTGATGAAATCATCATGTATAACATATCACATCATGAAATAAAATATTGATACTTATCCTTCATCAACCCTTACTTCTACCTTTGTTCTTTTGTACACACATTGGATCAATTTCCACACCAGGCAAGCACCCAGTTCCCTTGCTTCTCTTCACTCACATACACATACAGACATTGTACAACAAAACACATACACCCACACATGACATACAACACCATATAATATAGGCACCTGCACCTGGAATACAACACATACACCTACACCTAGTGTATAATACATACACCTACACTGAAATGCAACAAATACACCTACATTTAGGTGTTCCACACAACAAGTACACCTGCATCTGGTGTACGACACAACACAATACATACACCTGCATTTGGCATACAATACAATACATTTACGGAGTACAAAAAAACAAATACACATGTCACAATACCACGACTACATCATGCACATACATTGTACCACATGCCCGCAACACAACATGTATGACATGCACAGACCACCACATGTATACTGGTACCATATGTACAACATGTACACTGTACCACCTATACATAACACTATCTGCACAACGTGTGCACAATATCACATGTATGTGACACCACATGAAAAATGTGTACACAACGCCAAATGTACACTGCACCACCTATACAATGTGTACACATTACCACATCTACACAATAACACATGCACGATATGTACACGACACAACATGTACACAACACCACAGGTACGACATGTACACGACACCACCTGCACACAACACCACATGTACAACATGTACACAAAACCACATTCACAAAGCACCACATGTACAATCATGCACACAACTCCATATGCACATAGAACCATATGTATAACACGAAAACAACACCATATGTACATAGCACTACATATACAACATGTACATTACACCATATGTACACAACTCCACATATCCAACATGTGCACAACACCATATGCACACAACACCACATATGCAACATGTGCACCATATGGTATATACATAATGCCTCATATCCAACATGTACATAGAACCATCTATATCTAGTACTTCATATGAAATATACACACAAACCATATATACAAAAAACATACAACATCATATGTACACAATACTACATATGTTTCATGTACACATCACCATAGGTACAGTCAATGAATATACAACATGCACAACATATACACAACAATAGTACTGTACATCCATAAACCGCACACTGACCCCATAAGAAACCTTACTTTTGGTGTCCTTCCACTATCCATGTTTATCCTAGCATGCCGCAGATCACACTACTTTCACTTCTCTGATGTACCCCTCAACCTTACTTGTCCATAACATAAACATAGGCATAATACAAGCATATAATATTAATTCAATTCCACATGATATTGACCTTGTATATATTTCAGGGCTACTCTTCCCACTTGATTCCTCATAATACCAAGAACCTCTTCATGCCATTCACCTGCATAAGCAATCATTCCTCCACAAGAATGATCCCTGATAACCCTATCAGACAATGACATAGATACATACACACATACTTACATATATAATCATTAGCATAAAAAATCATCATCCTGTTAGACAACGACATACATAAACACATATATGCACATATGAACATCAACATAAAGCAATCATGATCTCGTCACACAATGCCATTCATATATTAATACATGCATACATGTATAAACACCAACATAATCATGATGACATCACAATTACCAGATATCATAAGGTCAAGGTTAAGATAACTTCCTTTATCGGTGCACAACGTGCACAACATTGAGAAAAATAGTTCCTGACATAGCCATTGCATCTAACACCTCAGATCCACTTTCTTTACCTTCTCTATTGCCTTTCTCATGTATGTTCTGCCACCATCCATTTACCATAATGGACCCAACCAGTCCAACTGAATGTCATATTCTTACCTTCTACTACCCTTTACTCATGCACTGAGCTTCATCTGTGTCTTACATTACCTATTTGGTACCACACAAATCTCCTCGAGCTCCATTAACTTTCCTCTTTTCCAACTAATTCTCAAGACTCTTAAAACATAAAAGGAAAGAACAAGAACAAACAATAAGAAGACAATGAAAAACCAAAAGCAATATGACAACGCAACAAAGTGGCATGATCATGCACTAGACGCAATAAGGACCACAAATCAAGTGCAACAAATCACAAAATACCAAAAGCACAAGACTAGAAACAACCACCATGACTCAATCCCCATGGTTCGTAGTGCTTCCCAAGGAAATATCAACCTGAGTTTCTTTAATATTTCATAACGGTCTCTTTTCCATGCAATTACCTGCATCATACTGACATAAACACATAATCATTTGTGTTTAATATAAACATACAATATACCAGTTACCTTACCTTGTTGTGCCAAACATGCTACCTATAATTAAACACGCATGTTAGCCATATGTACAAAATATTAAGACGACATATCTGTCAATTTGAAATCAAATTTTACCAAAACTAAAAACCATGCCATAATCAACAATTGAATCACATTCATTAGTCATAATACATAATTCTACAACTATCAGCTACTTACACTCAAGTACATATCATTTGTCTGAACACACATGTGTCAGTACAACCATCTAAAAACAAGATCATTCATTCATGCAATATTATAGATACAAAATCATATCATACAAGTAATAAAACATTCAAACAATAGATAAATGGCATAATAAATGCCAAACACTAAAATACCAAATAGGCGACATAATCGAACATTCAAGCACCAAGTATAAACATAACCAAAACCATAGCTAAATGCACCTCAGGGGAGGCCATCTTATCTGCACAATTAATCTATTTAGCACAATATAACAACACTATAGATAAAACAAAAATAAGATCATGACATCCATAACAATAACCAACTAACATGTTCACATCCTAAGCTCATAAACGATTGTCATTTATGCATAACAATCACAGGTGCGCAATCAACCTAGATTACTACAACACACTATCATAATTATGTTGACTCATACTTGAATGCCATAACCCTAACCAATTGCATGGGTCAATCCAAATTAGCATGATGCATATAACATCAAGATATTAATTATATAACCCTAATCATCAAGTTAACTAACATATAACAACAATAAGTTAACATATAACATGTTCATCAACAACATATAACATAATCATCGAGCTAAATACATGGCAACCAATAAAATATTCATCAAAAATATATAACATAGTCATCAAGTTAATATGTGTTTAGTCAGCTATAAAATTTGTCATATCAAATGCTGGCTAAATCATTTTTGGAGCCTTCAAGAAACAATTCTTATTGCTAAAAAATTTTATCTCTTAAAGACTCTTGAAGGTCTCATGCCCTTTGTCTAAATCTTCACTGCTCTTTCCATTTTAAAACTCAGAAATTCTGCTGATTCCATAGAGGAAAGACTGCTGCAAAACACCCTTTTCCCTTTTTTCACTTCAAAATAACCTTCATTTTTACCCCTTTCATTCCCATGGAATTCTTCTATTTTCCATTTGTTTCCCATTTTCCCTTCATATAATCCTCTTTACAGAGTTTAAAACTTATTTTTTAAACTCATGCACTCCTACTTTTGCTCCATAGAATTTCGGGAACAAGTGTTGAAGTCTAGAAGCGCTAATCGCATCGGAGGAAAGCAGAACATTTAGATTGAAAGACCAAATAAACCGGTTCCGATGCGATTGGCCCTCATATATTAAACCTTTGGGCCCATCACATTCCACATAGACTGTATGGCCCGCAAATGGCGCACATCCATTTCATATTTATATATCCATACATACATAAAGCTTTGAATTATATTAAAAATTTTGGGTTTTTCATGTTATAAAGGGTTTTCCGGCGGTCAAGTTTTAAGACGATATCGGCCGTTGATTATCTGTTAGATCCAGCCGGCCGGGTCTTCTGTCATCGCATTTTTTCATCGGGCGCACTTTATTCATCTCCCCAATTGGTCATCCCGATCAATCGAGAGCCGTCGATCTACCTCCCCGCCTTCCCAGATCTAACGGTCCACATTCACTCTGATCATTAACCTGTCCTCCGCCTTTCGAACCCCTCCGATTCATTTCCCACCGTCAATCTGATTTGCAGATCGACGGTTAACGCTTCATCGCTTCAGCACCTCCAAGTTCTCTGCCTCGTCGATGCCTTTGCCTCTGATTGAATCTGGACCGTCCACGTGTCCAGATCGGACGGTCTAGATCCCGCCTCCCTACTTTGGTTTAAATTCATGCGCCCCGCTCATAATGTTGTTCGACCAATCCCGACCGTTGATCTCTGCAGATCAGTGGTCCTTATTAAATATTTCTCCGCTTTGTTATTTCATCCAACCCCAAGATTCGATCCCAGCCGTTCATCTGTTCTATCCAACGGCTCGTATTAACCCTACCGAGCCCAACCCCTGTGGGTCCTGCCTCCCTCCAAAGCTAATCTCCGCCGTTCATCTCAGATCCTACGGCCCATATTAAAACCACCCTGCCTGCTAAAAACCCGCGCATCATGTTTGTATCGCGCTCGCTCCCACCGTTTGATTTGACGACCCAGATCTTATGGCTAATATGCATTTTCGCGTAACTTTCAGCAAGGTCATTAATTTCCAAAAATCACGCGATATGTGCGGTATTTAAAATCCACGTGGCGTCCTCTAACGCATATCGCGTTCAGAAGGTTAATATCGCCTCCCCACCTTTTCATCGCGCGAAAACAAATGTTTTCTTTGCCGAAACCACTTTTCCCCCATTTGCACTATGGTCTATCGCATTCTACCTCGACTGTCGATCCCTGCAGATCAACGATCCCAGACCATTTTCACATTGTTCTATCACCCTCCGCCTTTTCCAAAGGACTTTCAACGAACTATCATAGGCGTTGATCTCCATGGGCTTATCGCATCCGACGGCCCTTCTTCTTCCCGAAGCCAAATTCGATTTCTAATTCATTTTTCCTCCGCCAAAGGTTTTTCGCTCATTTCCTTTCGTTTTTTCTTCTAAAAACCCATAATGTGACCCCTTCACATTATTTATTCACGGCTAATCCTGATCGTCGATCTATTCGAGATCGATGGATCTGACTTAAAACTCCCCACCATTTCATTAACCACCTCCTTTTGACCCCGCAAGCGAATCTCCGCCGTTGAATGTTTCCATCCAACGACCACGCTCTTAACCTAAACCTATGAAGCAGTTTTACCCAAAAAATGCATGATTTCTTAATTGTTTTTTAATTTTTGCAGGTGTTGAACGATTTTTCCGTTATATAAAAGGGAAAACCAAAGGCCGGGGATGACGATCTCCCGCGCCTTTGTACATAAACGAAAACCATTCCACAGGGGTTCAAACTTCACGTTTCGTCAATGCTTCATGAGCATTGATGCCATATGAGCCCTATGCAGCCCTGCACATCAAAAAACACAACAGAATTGAAGGATTAAACATTAATTTAATGGATTATGGCTAAAAGTCGATTATCAAAGGCCTAATCCATTGGATTAAACACATTAAAAGACAAATCAAGAATATCTATCAGTCCGAAAAGCCTACGCTACCACATCAGGGGCTAATTGAATCCCCCAGCTACCACAGAGCCACCTACTGCCTCAAAGCAATCAAAAGGAGGCCGAGTAATGACCAGAACAGAGCATATCTGCTCCTTACAGCTGAATATTTATTTCAAATCAAAGAATCTAATATAAACTATCAGCGAAGTTATTGTAAAAGATGACACAGAGCCTTAAAGTCAACGTAAGCTTCCAACAATCTTAATTATTTAATGCAAACCAATTAATACAGAAAAAATATCAGAATGTTCTCCATTGAGCCCCTCAAAGGCCGAGAAACAGTAAACTATATTAATTGAACTTAGAAGATATTTAATCCCATTCCACCTCTTCATCTCTCCTATAAATACTTTTGAAGAAGATGAGATAAGGGTTGGTTGATCACTTGCTGTAGTATTGAAACTCTCTGAAATAATACATAGTTTGTTGAAGTTGAAGAAGAAATTGAAGTCTTGAAAGCCTTGATGATGTTGTTGCATGCTTGTTCTTGAGAAGGCTCTATCATTGGATCCATGAGCTTGGCTATTGGTGAAGTATCCTGAACTGTTCATGTTTTCTCCTGTTTTCATTTTGTTCCATAATTTATTACTACAGTGGGTTGAAAGTTTTAGGCTAAGAAATGACTCCTGGAAGCACCTTAGACCTTTTCATCCTTCACTGTTTCATGTTTTCTTCTGCTGAGGTATTTTAGAGTCTTTAATCTCTCTCTTTAGTCCTCATGCTTGTTTATTTCTATAATAGTTCGAATAAGTTGGTTTCAGCATGATTTATGGTTCTCCCTGCTTGTCTGCTGCCACTTAAAGGTTGTTATTGAAGTCTCCCTTTGAAGTATCTTTGTTTACAGTGAGCTAAGGAGGTTTGTTCTGATCATGCCCTTTGTCCTTGCTTAAACAGTTGTCTTAAAGGTCTTTATAGTTGTGATCATAGATGTATTTAGGTGTTCCCTCTTCTATGACCGTAATTATCAGTGAATCTTTTATGTTTTCTAAGTCATTTGAAATAAAATCTTTGAGGAAATAGGGTGTTCCCTGAATCTTAGATTTCATTTTAAAAGTTGTTTTGAAATCATTGTTTGCTTAAAGGTGTGATTTGTAGAATTCATGGTTAGCCCTGTCTATCAAAAAGCTCTTTATTGTTCAACCTATGTTTTCAAATTCCCTTTGTTGAGAATTAAACTTCTCTTTCCAAATCATTGATGTCCATCTCATTTCAAAAACCAAAGGATCCTGTGGCCAAGTTATATTTGCCCTCTGATATCCCATATCCATTGATAAGTTTGTCATGACTCTTTTTGACTCCATTGCCCAATGAACCAGATGTTTCTCCATTCTATATATCTTTCCTAGGCCTTTCATGTTCTGTTGTATCAATCCAACCAAACAAACAAACAAACACCTGCACTTAATAACTAGTCTAAAATCCATATTCTAAGCACACAAGATAAAACTTTTCAAACAAACATTCGAGAGATCCCTCTCTGAGAACAGGAGGACTAGATCCCAGAACTCTAAAGATTGGTTCTGATGTTGCCTTGTCTTTTGATTTTCCAAACTATCAAAACACGAGACACCAAAATAATGGCGATCACGGTGGGACACTGAGTAAAATCTTCAAAACAAAACACTCGCTGTCTAGTATAACATAAGTAACCTCCCTCAAGCACTACCAAGCAATGGTAATCATGATAGGACCTTTTGAATCAGTGACAAACTAAGTGACCCTTAGGATTCTCATAAAGCCTTATCAAACCTTGAAGGATGCAGTTACCAAGCCATAAGAGTGAAATCTGTATGTTTTGACACCCTAGCTAAGTGTTAAGTCAGATTTAGGACACTCTCATAACCTATAAGACCAAAATAACTCAGAAAAACCCAAAAAAATTGCAGTTTGGCTTCACAAATAAACATGGTGGTGGAACCATCCAATATCTTACCTTCATAAAAGCTAAAAAGTTTCCACCTGGCGACTCCACTAGCCCCAGTAGGCATATTACTCATCTAGATTCCCAGGTCTCTTTAGGACTGTGTTAAACAACTTTGAAAGATTTTAGGAGTCCCTTACTAGATAAGACATTGTGAGAGGTAAAAAATCCAAAAAATAGCCCTTAAAACCTCAACCTCTCTCATTTTTTGAAGAGCAGTCTGGCTTCACATAGGATCAACACTATATCCCATCCAGACCCAAATCCTCCTTTAATCATTGACAATCCTGAGAGAATTCTATGGCAGACTTCTGACTCAGGAAAATCAGCTGCTAATAGGAGCCTCTTAAGAACAATTTCCATCCCTAAAAACCTTGTTGTCCTAGAGGATTCACACTTTGATTTACATCATACACATAACATATTTAGAACTAGATCTCAAGGTGATTTAAACAAGACTGATCTTAACTTTACAGATTTGCAACAGAGCTTTAGTAGAGAAGCCTCACCTTCTACTCCTCCTGATTCCCAGCTTCTTCATCACTTTATTCTTTTCCATAACAAGTCTGCTCAAAATCAGTTTGTTGGCCCAAGTATTTCTTCCACTCCAATTCATACTACCACTATTCAAAACACTTCTGTTCAGCCCACTTTTACTCTTGTAAATCTCCCTCTTGTAAATCCACCCTTATTTCCAGCCAGGAAACATGGTATGCCCCATTAGTGTTACCACAACCTCTACTTCCCTTACCAAATGATTACCAATCTAAAATCCCTCACTTCACTGGAAAAGAGTCTACAACAGCCCAACATCATGTAGATAGGATGGAAGATGCATTTGATTACATGGAGATAGAAGAAGAAACTGTGAAGATGAGGATCTTCGCCCAAATTTTAGGAGGAGATGTAAAGAAATGGTTTAAAAACTTACCTCCTAACAGCATAAATGATCTCCCTGCCTTGCATCAAACATTCATCAACAAATGGGAACTCAAAAATAATCCTCTCCAAATACTAGCAGAGTATAGCAGCCTCAAGAGAAATCAAGGGGAGAGTGTTCATGATTACTCCACTAGGTTCAATAGCATTTACAATGCTCTCCCACCTCACATGAAACCTCCTCAAGGCATGGCCTTGGTAAGGTATCCCAAAGGCATTGATGCTGAAATGACTTATCAGTTAATGGGGAGAGATTACTTAACCTTAGAAGACATACAAAAAGGAGCTATGAGTGTAGAAGAAAACATAATTGAGAAAAGAAATAGGTTGAGATTAGAGAAGAGGGTAACTTATAATGATGACCTACTACCCTCAACCTCAGCTTCTGACACAAAAATTGACAACCTAGTGAAGGTGATGGAGAGGATGCTTGAAAAGATCAATTTGAATGAGAGAGTGCCACCAAGAGAACCTCAAAATAACCAAAACATAAATAGAAATCAGAATTATAGAAGAGAAAACAATCAAGATAAGAAAAAGGAAAGTGACCAACAGATTAGACCTCCCTTCCAACAGAACTATGTAGATCAATATGAGGAAGATAGGGAGTTGGAAAGGTTGGGAGAATCTCATGTAAACTTGATTGGATCAGACAGTGGAGATGATGTTTTCCTCACTGAAGAAGACCAAGGCTTTTTTCTCTTATGATCAAAATACAAACAAAGATGAAGATTCTGATGACTATAGATTGGGGTTTGAAAATGAAATCATGGAGGTGCACAAACAATATGATCTTAGGAGCAAGGGGAACATAGATAAGTCAAAGGATAAGAACACTAATACTGCTATCAAGAAAAACACAGAAACTCAGCCTAAGAAGACATCAGACAAACCCATCATTTTGGCTAAAAAACCAGATGTAAACAAAGATAAAAATAGCCAGCCAAATGTTGAACAGAGTACTCCTAGCACTTCAGCTAGTGGTCCTAAAAAAACCATCCCAATTACCAGTCCAAAAAAGGTTCAGCAAATCAAAACTGCTGAAAAGAATTCAATGGAAAAAACAAATGTAAATATCAACAAATCAATTGTTCCTTTCAGCCTTGAGGGAGAGATCGCCAAGATAAAAATTACCATTCCCCTAGCTGAATTAGTAACCCAAGAAGTGTAAAAAAACAAAGTTTTGAAAGCTTTAAACCTAGGAAGTGATACTGACACCTTAAACTTGACAGATGACAAACCTGAGTTGTTGTTTGGTCCAGAGGTTGAAGGAAAATACCAAGAAGGGGCTATCCCTCCCTTCTATGTTAGTTTGAACATACATGAGAAAATCTTACATAATGCCATGTTAGACTCTGGAGCTTCACACAATCTAATGCCCAAGGTAGTGATGGAAATCTTAGGCTTAGAAATTACTAAACCATACAAAGATTTGTATTCCTTTGACTCAAGCAGAGTCAAATGTTTGGGTTTAATCAAAGATTTATGTGTTAATTTAGCTCAAATTCCTGCTAAGAGTCTAGTGATGGACATAGTTGTAGCTGACATTCCCCCTAAGTATGGCATGCTCTTATCAAGATCATGGGGAGCCAAACTTCAGGGAAGTCTTCAAATGGACATGTCTTATGCCACCATCCTCGTTTTTAACCAAAACAGGAGACTATACACGGAATCTCACATGAAGTACATGGTGAGCAACATAGACAAACCAAACAACTCTCCAATCTATTCTATTCAATCAAGTTTAGATTCCTTTATTTTGTGCAACGAAGATGAAATCGCTCAACAAGATAAGGAAAACATAGACCCAATCAGTTCACCAGAACAATCAAATCTTCCCTCGAATCAAATTCAAAACATTGACAATCAACAGCAACAAGAAAATGAAAATGAAGCAGATGTACTTTGGACAATAAACTTTGATGGATCCTGTAATAAAACAAGTGCAGGGGCAGGTGTTTGGATTCAAAATACGAATCAGAGTTTTTCATATAAATTAGATTTCCCATGCACTAACAATATTGCTGAGTACGAAGCACTTCTCCTAGGCTTACAATTTCTTAAACAGTTAGAAGCCCAAAAGATATCCATCTTAGGGGATTCTGAACTTATCATAAGACAAATCAAAGGAAAATACTCAGCTAGAAATCCAAGGCTTAGGGAATATCGGAACGCTGCCCTTGATCTATTGAAAACCTTTGAAAAGTATGAACTTATTTTCATTCCAAGAGCACTAAATCATCTAGCAAATGAACTCGCTTTCAATGCCAGCAATTGCCAAATACCTGAGATAAATGAACAGCTTAGCGTAAAGGTAAAACACAGGCCTGATGTGCCTGATAACGAAGATCACTGGCAAGTGTTTGACTCTGACAAACACATAAATGATTTCTTAAAATCAGAAAACGATTTCGACATACCAATATCAGAAACCAGCCATAAAGAAAATTGTTTGTGTATTGAACAAATCCCAGAAGTTGAAATGACATATTCTGCTGATGTAAATCATTATGAGAATCCTTTTGAAGCAGAGATAATTGAAAATGCGGACCAAGAAGACTTGGAAGTTTTACAATGCAAAAATGATAAAATTCCAAGAGGTATCACACCTTTAGAACACCTTTTTGATTTTAACGATGTAGCCAAAGAACCGAGAATGGAGCCTGTGGAAACAAATGTAGAAGAACATAACATAGGCAGTCTAGCATAACCCAAGATGATTAAATTGTCTTGCACTCTCCCAGCTCACATAAAATTGCAATATATAGAGTTGTTCAAAGATTTTAAAGATGTTTTTTTCTTGGGGATTCAAAGATTTTAAATCATATGATACCAACATCATTCAGAACAAAATTCCCCTCAAAGAAAATCAAAATCCTTTCAAACAAAAGCTAAGGAGAATAAACCCTCTTTTCCTCCCTTTAGTTAAGGCAGAAATCGAAAAGATGCATGATGCTGGGATCATAGTACCCATTAGATATTCAGAATGGGTATCAAACTTAGTTTCTGTTAGAAAGAAAACAGGGGAAATCAGGCTCTGTATTGACTTCAGAAATTTAAATAGAGCCTCTTTAAAAGACAACTACCCCTTACCCAAGATGGACCATATACTTCAAAGGGTAGTTGGGTCAAAAAGGATATCCCTCTTAGATGGGTTCTCGGGTTACATCCAGGTGTTAGTGCTCCCAAGTGATCAAATCAAAACCGCTTTTACCACACCTTGGGGCACCTTTATGTATGTAAAAATGCCTTTCGGACTAATGAATGCAGGGGCCACCTTCCAAAGGGCCATGGAAATAGCCTTTTCTGAAGATATTGGCTATTTCATAATTATTTACCTTGATGACATAACCGTTTTCTCGAAAACTGATGAAGAACATTTGATTCACTGGAGAAAAGTTTTTGAGAAGTGTAGGAAATTTGGCTTGTCATTGAATCCAAAAAAGACACTCTTTGTTCTCCAACAGGGTAAAATTCTTGGCCATATAATTTTAGAAGAGGGAATCAAAATAGATCCCACAAGGATAGATGGCATATTGCAGATCAACCATCCAAGAAACCTCAAAGAATTACAATCTTTCATTGGAAAGATTAATTTTTTGAGGAGGTTCATCCCCAACCTTGTTGAGCTATTAAAAAAAATTACAAACATGCTTAAGAAATATGTGGGTGTAAAATGGACTTTACCAGCTAAAAAATCATTCGAACTGGTCAAACAAGATCTAACTCAAACACCAGTTCTGATTAGTCCAAATTTTACCAAAGACTTTTATATATTTTCTTTTGCATCTGAACATACAATAGCTGCAGTGCTACTTCAAAAGAATGATTTAGGGCAAGAACAACCAATATCCTTCTTTAGTAGGGCCTTAAGATATGCTCCTCTCAAATATAACATCATGGAGAAGCAAGCCTTAGCATTAGTGAAAGCTTTAAAGGACTTTAGGGTCTATATTTTACACTCTCACATAATTTATTTTGTTCCACATACTGTTGTCAAGGACATTCTAAGTCAAGACCTTGATGGTAAAAGGGGAAAATGGATTGCAACTATTCTTGAGTATGACTTAGAAATTAGGCCCACCAAACTAGTTAAAGGGCAAGGATTAGCAAAACTTATGGCTGAGTCTAACTTCCAAGCACTAGACATGAATATGGTAGATGTGTTGGAAGAAATAGAAGAATCTACTACTCCTTTTATTGAAGAAACATTTCTAAATTCTCCTTGGTATGTTGACATTATTTATGTGCTTTTATATTTAAATGCCCATCCTTCTCTGTCTAAAACTAAAGCTAGATTTTTGAAAAAAAAAGCTTTGAGTTTTTGCATCTTAGATGGGGTATTATATTGGAAAAATGCTGTTGGAATTTTGCTTAAATGTTTACTTGAAGATGATGCAAGAAAAATCATGCATGAGTTGCATGACGGAGAATGTGGAGGACACCTCTACTGGAAGGCCACATCGAACAAAATTCTTAGATCTGGTTACTATTGGCCTACCCTTTTCCCAGACACTCAGAAGTTGGTCATGTCTTGCCATAAGTGTCAAATCTTTGATGGCAAAAGAAAACTTCTTCCTTTACCCTTACATCCTATCAGAGTTGAGACACCTTTTCAACAATGGGGTCTAGACTTCATTGGAGAAATCCACCCATCTTCCTCAGCCCAACATAAGTGGATCCTCATGGCCACTAACTTCTTTACCAAATGGATAGAAGCTATACCTTCCAGAAATGCTAATGACTCTGTCATTATCAAGTTTCTTGAAACAAATATCCTATCCAGATTTGGTTGTCCTAGAAAAATCATAACAGACAATGCTGCTGCTTTTAAATCTAAGAAGATGGTTGATTTCTGTTACAAATACCACATAACCTTGGGCCATTCTACTGCCTACTATCCCCAAGGAAATGGATTAGCTTAATCTTCCAACAAGAGCCTCATCAATATCATCAAAAAGCTGTTGGAACAGAATTAGAAATCATGGCACAGTAAGCTAGTTTATGCCATATGGGCTAATAGGTTAACTACAAAGAAGTCAATAAATATGTCCCCCTATCAGCTGGTCTATGGCATGGATGCAGTTTTTCCCACCTCATTAGGAGTTCCAGTCATGAAACTCCTTCAAGAAGTGCAGATTGAAGAGAATGATATGCAGAGGAGAATCAACCAAACAATCCATTTACAGCAGACCAGAGAAGAAGTTTATGAGAGAACATAGTTGGTCCAATAAAATATGAGTAAGCTCTTTGATAAGAGGACTAAGGCAGAAAATTTCCAAGTTGGAAATTTTGTTCTTAAGTGGGATTAAAGAAGAGAAGAGAAGGGAAAACATGGAAAGTTTGAGAACTTGTGGAAAGGGCCATATATTATCCATGCTAAGAGGGGTCACAATGCATTTTTCTTGAAAGAATTGAATGGGGAAGATCTGTATGGAGGCTCTGTCAATGGAAGGATGCTAAAGAATTACTTTTGCCAAGAATCATGAGTTTCAAAGAATTTTATTTTCATTTTAAATATCATATTCTGAACGTTGCATTCAAAGTTATAGAAATAAAAATACAAAAACAATAGAAAATAGAAAAGAGGGCAAATTGTAAAACAAGAAAGGTACAACCCCATACCAAAAAGAGAAACAAAATCTGAAAGTGTGCAAGCTCAAATGCCACTCCTAAAAACACACTCCTAGTAAATCATACAGCTTAATCATGACTAATTAGTTTTAAATTTTCTGCTGATAGGTTAGAGAATTTGATTTGCCAAAACAGCTTAATCTTGGCTTATCAGTAGATAGATTAGGTTAAAAATTAAAGGTTCAAAAATGCTCAAAATGTGAACCTCAGTTCTCGAAGAAAAGAATGAATCCAATTTGTTTCAAATTCTGAGTCAAAACAAAGATAAAAACTGGTTCTAATCAACTCAAAATCTAAACTAGACAGCTAAGGAAAAACAGCTCAAAACAAAAGTAAAAACAGGGTTGTAAAAAGGTGAAGGAAGTGCTCTAAATTTTTAGATCTTAAGCCTTCCATTTTAAATTTAATTTTCTGCAAATTTATATCTATGTGCAGCTTGTTTTTATGCCATAGATCAGCAACAAGTTAGTCTATCCAATTCTGACTTGTATGCTTTTAAATTTCTGTTTTAGAAATAGTGAATAAAAATCTAATAAATTGTTTAATCCTAACAGATTAGTAGATTAGATAGAGAAGCATATGAACTCAACTGTTTAATTTGAGTTCATGGGGAAATAAGGATAGAAATAGATTAGTTTCTTGCTTTCAAAAGAATAAAATGTTGTAAGAGAGTTTTCCAATCCAAGTGCACTCTAAAGAAGAAAAAATGTTAGATCAGTAGGATTGGGTAGGTAGAAGCTGGTATTGATGAAAGTCCATTTATTTTTCATGGATGTTAATACTTTCAGAGAAAAAGAAGACCATTAAAAATGAAAAAAACGGCCCAATAGATATGGCACTAATCAGCCCCCAGGGAATGCAAGTCTGAAATTCTTGATACCTTCAAGAAGGCATCATCACCATGTGGAGTCACTGTTAGTCAGCTATAAAATTTGTCATATCAAATGTTGGCTAAATCATTTTTGGAGCCTTCAAGAAACAATTCTTATTGCTAAAAAATGTTATCTCTTGAAGACTCTTGAAGGCCTCATGCCCTTTGTCTAAATCTTCACTGCTGTTTCCATTTTAAACTCATAAATTCTGCTGATTCCATAGAGGAAAGACTGCTGCAAAACACCATTTTCCCTTTTTCCACTTCAAACTAACCTTCATTTTTACCCCTTTCATTCCCATGGAATTCTTCTATTTTCCATTTGTTTCCCATTTCCCCTTCATAAAATCCTCTTTACATAGTTTAAAACTCCTTTTTAAACCTCCCCTCCCCCGCTTTTACTCCATAGAACCTATGCCCCGGGACCAAGTGTTGAAGTTCCGAAGCGCTAATCGCATCGAAGGAAAACAGAATGGTTAGATTGAAAGACGAAGTTCGACAGTTCCGATGCGATTAGCCCTCATATATATTAAACCCTGGGCCCATCGCATTCCACATAAACCCATGGTCCCGCAAACGGGCGCCTATCCATTTCATATTTATATATCCCACGCATACCATAAAAAATTTGTATTATATTAAAGATTTTGGGCTTTTTCATGTTATAAGGGTTTTCCGCCGGTGCAAGTTTAAGACGATATCGACCATTGATCTACAACCGATCAACGACCCGCACTACATCGCGTCGCAAGTTTTCATCGGGCGCACTTTATTCCTCTCCCTGATTGGTCATCCATTGATCAATCGAGAGCCGTCGATCTACCTCCCTTCCTTCCCAGATCTAACGGTCCACATTCACTTCGATCATTAACCTGTCCTCCGCCTTTCGAACCCCTACGATTCATTTCCCACCGTCGATCTGATCTGCAGATCGACGGTCAACGCTTCATCGCTTCGGTGCCTCCAAGTTCTTTGCCCTGCTGATGCCTTTGCCTCCGATTGAATCTAGACCATCCACGTGTCCAGATTGGACGATCTAGATCGCGCCTCCCTACTTTGGTTTAAATTCATGCGCCCCGCTCATAATGTTGTTCGATCAATCCCGACCGTTGATCTCTGCAGATCAACGATCCTTATTAAATATTTCTCCGCTTTGTTATTTCGTCCAACCCCAATATTTAATTCCAGCCGTTCATCTATTCTATCCAACGGCTCGTATTAACCTCGCCAGGCTCGACCCCTGTGGGTCCTGCCTCCCTCCAAATCTAATCTCTGCCATTCATCTTAGATCCTACGGCCCATATTAAAACCACCCTGCCTGCTAAAAACCCACGCATCATGTTCGTATCGCGCTTGCTCCCCATCGTTTGATCTGACGACCCAGATCTTACGGCTAATATGCATTTTCACGTAAATTTTAGCAAGGTCGTTAATTTCCAAAAATCACGCGATATGGGTGCTATTTAAAATCCACGTGGTGTCCTCTAACACATAACGCGTTCAAAAGGCTAATACTACCTCCCCACCTTTTCATCGCGTGAAAAAATCTGTTTTCTTTGCCAAAACCACTTTTCCCTCATTTGCACTATGATCTATCGCGTTCTACCTCGACTATCGATCCCTGTAGATCAACGGTCCCAGACCATTTTCACATTGTTCTATCACCCTCCACCTTTTCCAGAGGACTTTCAATGAACTATCATAGATGTTGATCTCCATGGGCTTATCGCATCCGACGACCCTTCTTCTTCCCGAAGCCAAATTCGATTTCTAATTCATTTTTCCTCCGCCAAAGGTTTTTCACTCATTTCCTTTGGTTTTTTCTTCTAAAAACCAATAATGTGACCCCTTCACATTATTTATTCACGGCTAATCCCGACCGTCGATCTATCCGAGATCGATGGATCTGACTTAAAACTCCCCAACATTTCATTAACCACCTCCTTTTGACCCCGCAAGCGAATCTCCGCCGTTGGATGTTGCCATCCAATGGCCACACTCTTAACCTAAACCTCTGAAGCAGTTTTACCCAAAAAATGCATGATTTCTTAATTGCTTTTTATTTTTGCAGGTGTTGAACGGTTTTTCCATTATATCAAAGGGAAAACCAAAGGCCGGGGATGAAAATATCCCGCGCCTTTGTACATAAACGAAAACCATTCCACAGGGGTTCAAACTTCACGTTTCGTCAATGCTTCATGAGCATTGATGCCATATGAGCCTTGCGCAGCCCTGCACATCAACAAAACACATCAGAATTGAAGGATTAAACATTATTTTACTGGATTATGGCTAAAAGTCGATTATCAAAGGCCTAATCCATTGGATTAAACACATTAAAAGACAAATCAAGAATATCTATCAGTTCGAAAAGCCTACGCTGCCACATTAGGGGCTAATTGAATCCCCCAGCTACTACAGAGCCACCTACAACATCAAAGAAATCAAAAGGAGGCCGAGTAATGACCAGAACAGAGAATATTTTCTCCTTACAGCTAAATAGTTATTTTGAATCAAAGAAGCTAATATAAACTATCAGCAGAGTTATTGTAAAAGATGACACAGAGCCTTAAAGTCAACATAAGCTTCCAGCAAGCTTAATTATTTAATGCAAACCAATTAATGCAGAAGAAATATCAGAATGTTCTCCATTGAGCCCCTCAAAGGCCGAGAAACAGTAAACTGTATTAATTGAACTTAGAAGAAGATCTTTCCATATCTTTTTTTCGACCTCCTCATTCCTCTATAAAAACTTGTTGAGGAATCCATTGTAATGTTGCTTGGTTGATTTGATCACTTGTGTAATATTGAAACTCTATGAAATAATACATATTCGTTGAAGTTGAAGAAAAGCTTGAAGTCTTGGAAGCCTTGATGATGTTGTTGCATGCTTGTTCTTGAGAAGGCTCTATCATTGGATCCATGAGCTTGGTTGTTGGTGAAGTATCCTGAACTGCTCATGTTTTCTCCTGTTTTCATTTTGTTCCATAATTTCTTACTACAATAGGTTGAAAGTTTAAGGCTAAGAAATGACTCCTGGAAGCACCTTAGACCTTTTCATCCTTCACTGTTTCATTTTTTCTTTTGTTGAGGTATTTTAGAGTCTTTAATCTCTCTCTTTAGTCCTCATGCTTGTTTATTTCTATAATAGTTCGAATAAGTTGGTTTCAACATGATTTATGGTTCTCCCTGCTTGTCTGCTACCACTTAAAGGCTGTTATTGAAGTCTCCCTTTGAGGTATATTTGTTTAGAGTGATGCAAGGAGCTCTGTTCTGATCTTTCCCTTTGTCCTTGCTTGAACAGTTGTCTTAAAGGCATTTATAGTTGCAATCATAGATGTGTTAGGTGTTCCCTCTTCTATGACTGCAATTATTAATGAATCTTTTATGTTTTCTAATTCATTTGAAATAAAATCTTTGAGGAAATAGGGTGTTCCCCGAATCTTAGATTTCATTTTGAAAGTTGTTTTGAAGTCATTATTTTCTTAAAGTGGGGTTTTTAGAATTCATGGTTAGCCCTGTCTGTCAAATAACTCTTTATTGTTCAAATCATGTTTTCAAAATTCCCTTTGTTGAGAATTAAAACTTCTCCTTTCTAAAAACCATTAATGTCCATCTCATTCAAAACCAAAGGATCTTGTGGCCAACTTATATTTTCCCTTTTATATCCCATATCCATTGATAAGTTTGTCATAAATCTCTTCTGACTCAATTGCCCAATGAAGCCGATACTTCTTTCTTTCTACCTACCTTCCTAGACCGTTCATATTCTCGCTATATCAATTCAACCAAACAAACAAACAAACACTTCGCACTTAATAACTAGTCTAAAACCAATACTAAAAGCACACAAGATAAACCTTTGCAAACAAACATTTGAGATATCCCTCTCTCGAATGAACAGAGAGACTCAGATCTCGTGACTCTAAAGATATTGGTTCTCGATGTTGCCTCTGTCTTTTGATTTTCCAAAACTATCAAAACACTGCACACCGCCATGCTTGAATATCCAACACATTTACATATTATCACACTAATTAACTAACATCTATCATGTATGTAACCATACAATCAATAGAATGAAAGTCATACACATAACCATAATGCATATGACTACACTGATCAACTAGCATTATCATACATGTAACCAAAATAACAATGGGATGACAAACATATAAGAAACCCTACTTCTAACAACAACCATGAATCACATACCCGCATCCCAAGCATACAAACTTGTATGGTGATATTCTCTTACCCAAAATTCCATTGTTTCAATGTCACTTTAATGATTTGCATATCTTGCTCTATCCTAGCCAACAAATTAGCACCATAACATACCAATATCTTCATAACGACCTTATGCACAACAGCCTCAATCAAACCAATGCAAAATTTACCATATGCACCCCCTTGACAAGTATAACCAATCATGAACAACCAATGTATGTTAAACATATGACATCACACAAGCAAGCATACACATATAACACTGAAGCATGACTAATATGTAACCCTAGCATAAGAAAGAAAAGCATGTACAATATGTAACAATATGTAAGCAAGCATGCATGAAAATACACAAGCATGAGCAACACATAAACAATCATACACTCATGACAACATTTTCACAACAACACCATCAACACTTCCATGGCGACACCACTACCACCATGACCAATACAACACGGATGCAACAAGCACATATAGAGCATAAGCATACTAAAAACATATGCAACCAACATAAACGCATGATCAAAACACTGCCCATCTAGTATGAGGGTTGAACCATGCTATGATACCACTTTGAAACACCCCCTTCCCACATATACCCAAGATACCGACCAACCGGGGTAAATATGCAACGATAGAGTACTATAATGAGATTCAACCTCCTAGGTGACATTAAAGAAGTTGAAACGATGGAAAAATAACATACATACCTTGTACAACAAAAAAAACACCCCCAGGAAGTAACCCAACCATTTAGGCCTCTTACCTCTGGGTCACACTGAAATTTTGACCCCGTTCGAGCCATAGACATAGACATAAAATTGCATGCCAATGGCTAGGAGGCTGTAGCCGCGGGCATAACACTACATAGTAGCGACTAGGAACCCAAATACTCATTTTCGTGCTAGCGGCCCCAAGATTTGAGCCACCTTTTAAGGCCCAAAACCCAGTGCTCTGCCCAGAACTTCATGAAAATTTAAGAGATGATAAATAACAACAGGACAATGATACAAAAGAAATCACATTATTAAAAACTCATCTAGACCCCTCCTAGCCATGACAAGAATTATTTCAAACATTTCATAAATATGAACGCTACAAGTATAAACAATAGGATAGATCATAGGGGTCTCATACTTATCTGAGAATTGTTGAGAATCATTGCTCCTCTAGATCATTAACTGCCATACAATCTATTTGACCATAGATACATTGTGCATTCATTTTCAAGTAAAAACATGGAGAGACCGATATACCATCACTACCAACATACATGTTTATAACCAACATAATAACAACAAAAATACAATGGATACAACATCAATAAAGTCCACATAATAAGCAGTACATTTATACATCAAATACCTAAGGTATGAGCTTCTCATTTATGAATATAAAATCCAACCGGAGATGGGACTTCCACGTTCCACCCAAACATATATTGGATGAGCCAAATATCTCTTCAGCCAATCACCCCCATGCCATTTTCCAAGCATGAATGTGGGACTCATAACCATCCAAAAAGAACCAAACAAGCTTGAATGCTACCAAAATTCTCCGCCTACAACGTGAGAAATTTTTCTATCTCTTAGTCTCTTAGGCTTTACCGTAATCTACAGTCTGAATCAGGGATCACTAGGCCCTAAACCAAGATACACTCTCTAGGATTCACGTACATCCCATCTTGGGAATACTAGGTCAAAACGGATAATACCCACCTCTCATTATTTTCTACAATGCATCCGGGATCACTATGCCCTAGACTGAGGCAAACCACCTCTAGGATTTACCATATTTCACACCATTCACAAGAAAGTATTCCTAGGTCCACCAAGGCAACACACTATCCAAATTTACCACAACCCATAGTCTGTTTCAGTGTTTACTAGGCCATGTGTTATATCAATTCAGATATCCACCTCACTCGTATTTGGATCCAATCCAACAATCCAACTCAACCAAAGTATGAGAGCCCATCTCATTAAGGATATTTAGAAATGGAAATGCTAGGCTGAAAACACTATCACACCCAGAAAAAACCCATGCCAAGACATAAAATAACCACATGAAATACCATGCATGCCATATCTAGCAAGGAAATCAGATATGAAAATCAATAACTGCAAAGAATCCTGTTGTAGCTACTTGATCCTTCTCGTCCTTGCTTTATTTTCCTTTCTTGCTCCAATTCCAAAGTGCTCCAAGAAAAATCTAAGTGTCCAAGAGTGTGTGTGAGAGAGAGAGAATAATGAGAGAGCTCCAAAAACTGAACTGACAAAATATTACCAACTGATCCTCATAAGCCTTTTTATTAATGAGGCCTCAATTTTCTTCATTTTCCATTATTTTCCTTCAATTTCCTCCTCACATGCAACCTGTGACCTTTCACCTTCCTTTCCCCCTAATTTCCATTATTTTCATAAACAAAATGCCAATTAATGCCTCATTCCTTTCCAAATCCTTTTCCATTTCCTTTTCCAATTTCCTTTAGCCATAATAAACCAAAGTGAACACCCACTAGGATTTTATTCCAAACATTCAAATTGGAAAAAGTGTCCCATAAACCATGGTTATTATTTTTAACTTTCTTAACCTTTATTACATGTAATTTTCACCAGGGTTGTTACAATATGTCTTGACATGAAACTCCCTCAAGATAAGCTTATTGAGCTCACATCTATCTGTTACATAAATGTTGTTTCAGAATCTCATCTATCCATTTGTCGTGAGGTGTTACTCATCATCTCTATCACCTTCAGTCTGTTACTGCAATATCTGGTTTAGTTGCTAGTACCTATCATCATGCTTCCCTGCATGCAAGATCCACTCTTCCAAATATGTCCCATAAGAGCTCACAACTAAAATGTGACTCACTTGCACTCTCCTACTGAGAGCATCCACAACCCTGTTCTCCTTTCCCTTGATGTACTTGATTTAAAATTCAAACTCACTGAGGGTATCTAAACATCTAGCTTCCCTGAAATTTATATTGGGTCGATCAAATAGGTACGTCAACCCACGATGATCACTCATCAAGATGAACCTCCTTCCAAAAAGATAATCTCTCCACAACCTCAATGCATGAATGATAATTTCCAACTCAAGATCATGAGTCACATATTTCCACTACTCATTCAACTTCCTTGATTCATATCATACCACCTACCCTTCCTGCATATGGACTCCACCTAGTCCTTCCTTGCAAGCATATGTTCAAACCAAAAACTCCTTATCAAGATCTGCAATCTTCAAAACTAGAGCATTTGTAAGCAAATGATTCAACTACTAAAAAATCAAGAAACCAACAACCTTTGGCTAGATGGGTGGGAAAGAAATATTCCAACTGGGGTACACTCTATCAAATCCAGAGGTCCCTCAACCCCAAGAGCTCTAAGGCTCAATTCCTCACCTTGGGAGCTCAAATAGGGGGGAATAGAATAACTCAGTTTCCTTGATCAACTCAGACCCTTACCAAGAGGGTCATATCCATTAATCAAGGTTTCTCTATATCTCTGGAAGTGTATCTCAGAAAAATATATTTCATCTCGAAATTAGAAGCCAACTCCTTATGCTCAATCATAAAAGGTTCACTACTATTGGGTAATTTAATTGATCTTAAATTACTTCATTAATTTTCAACCAAGGTTCATGTACCTATGAAGTGTATGTGAACCATATATGATAGGAATTCTATCTTTGGATGAAATTGGTCTAAGTATGGATAAATGTTAGACAAGATTAAAGAGTTATCATACACATGTTATTTCCATCAAAGTTACATCAAAACCAATTTCCAAATTGCATTGAAAATTAATCTATAACTTGAAATCACAATTTATTCTAATTGAATAATTGAACGTCTATTTCTAATTGCGTAAAATAAATATTAATGCTATTTGCAAAAAAAAAATTCTAACACTAATTTTTAGAAAAAAATACTAATTGAATTTGCAAGCAGAAGAAAAGTAAATAAAATGAAATTGTAGTTTCAAGTGATTACTAATGTGCTCTAATAATATTTGAAAATCATCTATTCATTATCCATGAAATTTAATCGAGTTATAAGACTAAATTATTGAACGAAATTCATTATGGAAATAAATATTTTTGGTATTTTTTTTAATGAGCGCTCTACTGAAAAACAATAGGGAATTGGATTAGAAAAAAATTGAAATGTAACTATCTGTGTTGATAGAGAGAAAAATACGTGAAATTGTGATTCAAATGAAAACTATATATGATAAATTTCAATATAAATGAAAATTATCTACCCTTACAACTCTTCAGGGGGCCCTACTGTGAGTGTAAGTTTGGCACTGATCAATCGATTTCTCAACCACACATTGAAAAAGAGGAACAAACTATTATATTAATCCATAAATGTCTCTTAAACAAATATTTCAAATACTGAATAACCAACAACTAGCTGTCTTTTTGGTTTTTCCTCATGAATTTTATATATTTCTTCATTGAACTGATCCAAGAGTCCTATGCTGATAGGAAATTTAACTAATCTTCCATGTAAGAAGTGATATTAAATTGAAAATTTATATCCTCATGATTTTCTACTGGAAGATAAAATCATGATGGATTCTTACTAAAAATATCTTCTCATGATCAAACAAATCATCTCCACACTCGCTTGATCTCGCCATGATCTCCCATCGAAACTTGCTTGACTGTTGAAACATCATAGCCAGAGTTTAATTCTGGTTTGAATTCTAGATCTTCCAACCTCTATATATTTCTAGATCATGATGATAGGTGGAAATTCATGTGTGGATCAATTGTCATCTACAAGTACCTTTCATTCCTTCTTTGGTGCATTGAAACCTGTCTAACCATGGAGATGGTTGCATAATTATACATTAGCTACGGAATGAGCAAGATTTTGCAGTCGTAGAGATGTTTTAATTATATTGAAAAAAGAAACAATAGATTCTAAAAAATGGATGATTAATACCTTTTATATGATTGAGTAAGTCTATGATGAACTTGATTAGATTGAAATTGCAACAAGATGGTTACAAAAATATAAAGGATAGGAAAAAGGGTAGTCAGAAATGAAAAAATTTCAAACTTCAACAACTACGTGTCAAGAATAAATTATCAATATATAAAACAAAAATCAAAGTAATACCTCGAACCAGTTTTAAGTAGGGGTTCAGATCAACACTTATTCTTGTGAATCCAAGCTTCACCAGGTAACTGTCAATTTGGGAATACCAGGCTCGGGGAGGTTGCTTCAAACCACATAATGATTTCTTCAATCCACAAATGTGAGCCTTCTTTTTTTGTACTTCAAACCCCTGAGGCTACTCAACACATGCTTCTTCCTTGAAATTTTCAATTCTTCCATCTGCTTCATTCTTAATATTGTATATCCATTTTTAAGTTACATGAGACTTCCCTTGATTTCTCAAAACAAATTTCTTCATCATCGATTCTTCGGTCATTCTGTCTTTCCAAACCTATTCTTTCATAGTTACTCCATTCTGTTTGGAATTATCATTTTTCTTGATCCTCCTAGAGGGGAGTGGTCCCCTTGAATTTTCTTGATTTCGGTGCCATAACTCACTTTGATGTTTAATGTCATGGACCATTGTGATAAGAGGTTTTCCATTGACTCTATAGAGTCCTTGAACTCTAGATCCCAATGTAAACACATGTCTCATTCAGGATTCCTTTGACGAGGAGAGGACCTTTCCATTGATGAAGGCCACTCCCATTCCTTTGTCTTTCAAGGCATAAATATATATCAGGTTCTTATTTAGATCCAGAACATACATCACTTCATGAAGAATAAAATATTCTCTATATTACAAATAAAATTTAATAGTACCAAAGCCATTCATTGGATATGAAGTGATTTCCCCAAGAATAATCTTTAAACTCATCTCCCCCTCAACTAGATTTGAGAGGACCTCCTTATACCCGCAGAGGTGTCTAGAAGCCCCACTATTTACCAACCAACTATTATATGAATCTCGGGGAGAGGAACAAGAAATGACTGAATCAAATTGAATAGTATATACATGAATTTCATACCTAGAGTTTCTTGAATTCTTTTGAGGACAAGGACTTTCTTCATGATCATCTGGAATATCTCTTCTTCTTCAATCGTCTCTCCCTCTTCTATCATCTTGCATTATTTTATCATGATTTATTCTTCTATCACCACTCCTTCTTCCATCGTTTCTTGTTATTCTATAATTGTACCTATTGTTGTTGTATTTTTGGTTGGATCTTGGAGCATATCATATTCTTGGACAATCTCGGGCATAATGACCACACTTGTGACAATTGTAACATTCAATATCCCTTGATATTCTATTCGAGTCATTTGACTTGAGAGAGGGCCTATTCGAACCACACGGTCTTCATACTCCCTTTTTATTCATGTATTGAGTAGAAAATGAAATATGAACTTCTCTTCCATGGGATTTTCCTTCACCTTAGCTCTGATACTATGTTAATTTTCCACTGCTCTATGCTTTTTCAATTACTTTATCCTAATTCAATAATTCAACAAGAAATATTTTCCAACAATAGCTAGTTCTTCCAATATTCAAATTTAATTAAATATAGAAAAATAAATGCGATGAAAGTAGGATACAATAGACACATCAACAATAGGCACTGATTTGGTCAATGACCAGGGAAAAACCCCACAAGGGGGGAAACCATTTAAAATTCTTCTGTTATTAGATTGTCATAAAATGTTCAACAAAGAGTACAATAATCCAATTCATCAACAAAAATGTCATAGTCAAATCTTCAACCATAAAAAAAACCAATATCCACAGTCCAATAGATGAGTCTAAAATTCATATCTGGTCAAACTATTAAATCCGCAATTCTAGTCAAATTCAACATTAGTCAAAGATAACCACACACTTCATGTTCCTCATGTGCCCTTCCTATGAGACTTGTGTACTTCCTGTGACAACTTTATACTTCTTGTCAAACCTTCACACTTCTTGTGACTGCATGTTTTAACCCTGTACATATATTACTTGCGAGCAAATTCTTAAAACATAAAATAAATAACGGTGAGAGCATAAAACATAAAAAATATACACAAATATTTTCCCCTGGATCCCAAAACTAGGAATACCAGATCTATTTTTAAATTTATTCCTTTCAATGTTACAATACATATATATACATGCTAAAGCATTCATAAACCCCAATCCATTAATCCTGGATTAGAACATAATCGTATTTCCCTTGACTGGATCTACAAAATACCATGGAAAAAAAATCATCATGCCAAAAACCATGTGAAACAACCATGCAAAAAACCATAGATAGGTCCCCCCACCTAATATAGGGTCCATTTTTTTTATTTCTCAAGAAGTAGGAAGCTCCAATTTGTATGCCATAGTACCAATTTTTTGGAAAACCTTGTAAGGACCATAGTACCTTGGCGATAATTTATTATCCTTCTTAGCTTGCTTGAGGGACATTTGTTTGTATGGTTGTAGCCGTAAAAATACCCAGTCGCCCACATCAAAACTTCTCTCACTGCAATGTTGATCTGCTTGTTGTTTCATTCGATTTTGTGCCAAATTTAGGTTATCCTTTAAGAGTTGGAGAAATTCTTGTTGATGCTCGATGTGATCCTCCACTGCTTGAACCCTAGAATTTTCCCTTAAATAAGATGTGATGGATGGTGGATGATATCCATAAAGTGCCATAAATGGGGTCATTTTCTTTATGATATGGGAGGAATTATTATACCACCATTGTGAGAGAATGCTTCCATGACCCATTGTGCCTTATCGAGGATAGAAGCAACGGAGATATCCTTCAAAAATTTATTCACTATCTCTGTTTGACCATCGGATTGAGGATGATAAGATGAGCTATGAGCTAGTTGAGTACCCAAACAAGAAAATAATTCCGTCCAAAAATTTCCTGTAAAAATGGGATCTCTGTCACTTACAATAATCTTCAGGTTTCCATATAGATTTTGAATTGTTTCCATAAATGCGGTAGCAATTGTACTCGCTTTAAATGGATGAGATAATGCACAAAAGTGTGCATACTTGGTAAGTCTATCAACTACCACCATGATGACGCTCCTTCCTTCAGACTTCGGTAAACCTATGATAAAATCCATTGAAATCTCCTCCCAACATTGACTTGGAATGGATAAAGTTTGTAGAATACCCAGGGTCTTAATTGTCTCAACTTTATTTTGCTGGCAAACCAAAAATTCTGCCACAAAATTTTGAATATCATATTTAAGGCCATCCCAAAAAAATTCTTTCTTCACCCTGTGGTAAGTTTTTAAAAATCCCCAGTGTCCTCCTAAAGGAGAAGTGTGCAATTCCAAAATAATCTTTTTTTTTAGTTTGGAATTCTTGCAAATATATAAGCGATATTTGTACCATAAGGAATAATTTTTCCAACTAAATGTATCAGATGTACTAGGATCTTGCTACAACTTTTGAATGAGAGTCCACACTTCTTCGTCCTTATTCCATTCATCCCTTGCTTCGGTTATCTAATCTGGTTGGATAATTGAAATGGAGCAAAGCAATGCTTCCACCTCTTCATCCTTTCTTGAGAGTGCATTTGCAATAACATTTAGCTTCCCTTTTTTGTAGACAATTTCAAAGTCATAACCCAACATCTTTGTGACCCATTTTTGCTGCTCTTTTGAAGATAGTCTTTGTTCCAAAAAGTGTTTAAGACTATCATGATCAGTTTTTACCTTGAAGTGTCTTCCCATTAGCTAAGGTCTCCATTTCATTAGTGCATGTAGTATTGCCAACATTTCCTTCTCATAAATAGCCTTTTGTAAATAATTTCCTTTGATTGAACGACTTTCAAAAGTAATGGGTCTTCCTTCTTGCATTAAAATAGCACCAATTCCATTTCCTGAGGCATCACATTCCACAATAAAGGTTTTTGTGAAGTCTGGCATAGCTAAGACTGGTGCTAGGCACGTTGCCTCTTTAATATGTTCAAAGGCCTTAGTTTCTTCAGGAGTCCATGAAAATGCATCTTTCTTCAATAGTTTTGTTAGAGGTGCTGCTATTCTCCCATAATTCTTAACAAACTTGCGATAATACCCTGTTAACCCGAGAAATCCGCGCAACTGCTTTATGGTTGTGGTGACTTTCCATTCCTTAATGGCTTTAAGTTTTTTAGGGTCTACCTTAACACCATCGTGAGATACAATATGACCCAGATATTCCACCTCTTGTACTCCAAAGAAACATTTGGATGTTTTTGCATATAATTGTTTCTCCTCCAATAGCTTGAGCACCCTGTCAACATGTTGAACATGATCCTTCCAATACTTGTTGTAGATTAGTATATCATCAAAAAATACTAGCACAAATTTTCTAAGGAAGGGTTTGAAAATGGAATTCATCAACCCTTGAAATGTAGAAGGTGCATTGGTAAAGCCAAAAGGCATGACCAAAAATTCATAATGACCCTCATGAGTTCGAAATGCTGTTTTTGGAATATCTTCAGTCTTCATTCTAATTTGATGATATCATGAATGAAGATCCAACTTGGTAAAATAAATTGCTCCATGTAATTCATCCAATAATTCATCAATCACAGGAATGGGAAATTTATCTTTAATGATGAGCTTATTGAGCTCCCTATAATCCGGACACATTCGCCATGATCCATCCTTCTTGTGTACCAATACTACAGGAGCAGAGAAAGAACTTTGACTAGGTTGAATTATACCCGCCTCTAACATTTCTGCAATCATACGTTCAATTTCGCTCTTTTGGAAGTAAGGATATCTATAAGGCCTGATGTTTGGAGGAACGCTTCCTGGAATCAAATGAATAGCATGATCATGATCACGAATAGGTGGGAGTCCTTTGGGAGTTTCAAACACCTTGGAATGATTGTCCAAGACTTGTTGGAGATCTGCAGAAATAGATGATTTTGATGTTGGAACTTCTAGTGATCATAATTGTGCAATTACGCCTCGTTGTTCTTTCTTTAGAAGCTTTGTCATGACATTAGAGCTTATTATCCTTCCTGGCTTCCCTTCGATACCTCATAATTCGACTTCCTTTCCTTCTGAAAAAAATTTCAAGAAAATTTCTTGAAAATTAAAAGCTACCGTCCCCAAAGATTGTAACCATTGTACTCCTAGTACAACATCAGCACCTCCCATAGGAATGGAAAGCATTGGACTATTCAATACACATTCCCCCATGGTTAGCTTGATATTATGGCATTTTCCAGAGCAATTTATAGTTCCTCCATTTGCAACCATCACTTGACATTCTGGTGCTGGGTATAGGAAACAATTTAATTCCTTGGCTACCTTACAATGAATAAAATTATGGGTGCTAACTGAATCAATCAACACTATTACCTTTTTCTTCTTGATCTGTCCTGCTATCTTGAGAGTTTGAGGAGTGGTAATTCCTGCCAGTGCATTACATGATATGGTCGGATTCATTTCTTCCTCTTCTAGGGCCGGTTCCTGGTGTATATCCTCTTATTGTTCATTTTCTTCTTCTTCTTCACAATCTATGTAAAATAATTTCTTTTCAGCACACTTATGACCTTTAGTGTATTTGCTATCACAACTGTAGCAAAGCCCTTTTGCTCTTTTTTCTTCAAATTGTTGTGGTGTCAACCTTGTAGGTTGTGGAAATCTAGGCGTAGCAACACTTCCTTCTTTATAGAATTGAGTGGTAGGCTTCCTTGTCGCCATTATTTTACATTCAATTTTTCTTGCCAACCTGAATGCCTTCTCCAACGAATCTGGTTCCAAAATACGAACTTCATGTTGGATGTTATCCTTTAAAGTGCCTATGAAGAGATTGATCCTGTGTTCCTCTGGTATATCAGTTACCCTTATATTCAATTTTTGGAAGTCCTCAATGTGCTGCCCCACTAAACCCTTTTGTTTGCGATTTATCAATTGGCTAAAGAAGGTGTTGCTCTTTGTATCCTCATAATGTGCTATCATTTCCTCCGTAAAAATTGACCAAGTGACAATTTTTTTACGGGAGCAAAGCCATCGATACCATACAAATGTATTTTGTTCTAAATGTAAAGTTGCAATGCGTACCTTTTGTGTGTTTTTCACATTATGGAGATCGAAGTATTGCTCCATTTGTAGTATCCATGTTACAGGATCCTTTCCATCAAACTTCCTCATATCCATTTTTGGAATATGGTGGTTCTTCCCGCCAACATTAGAGTTTATGAAATCACGATTAACAATTATTTTGTTCTCATCATGAGTTTCGTCTACTATATTTTCACCATTAGGAAACATTTCTTGTATCAAAATTTTCAAACCTTCCATGTCTGCTTTTAGATCATTCTTCATATTCTCCATTTTAGCTTCCATGTCATCCATCTTAGATTCCATGCCAGCTTCCATGCCATCTATCTTAGATTCCACGCCTTTCTTCAAACCATCCATATTATTCTTCAAACCATCCATCTTTGCTTCCACGCCTTTCTTCAAAACTTCCATTTCATTTTTTGTTTCTCTTTGCGAAAGCGAAATTTGGTGCACTTGCTCTTGTAATTTTGATACATCATGTTGCAATTCTTCATCTTCATGAGTCATAGTAGAGCCTTCTGAAGGCTTAATGGGTGTTGAATTATTTTTACGGGGAATTTTTTTAGAACCCAATACTGATAAATATTCTACAATATGCCCTTGTAATCAATTCAAATTGATTCTTCAAACAAGACTTATGCAATTCGGAAAAAAAAATACACACCTTTTTCTTGCTTTTGAGGAGCTCGATATTGAAATTGGATTATATTTGTGATTGCGGCTCTTCAATATCTAAAATTTAGCACACAGACCTCTGAATTCTCTTTCGAATGCCACATGTCTGACTTGATTGGGATTCTCCAAGGCAAAGTTATGTCCAATCTCCCACAATGACCTAATTATGGAATGGTTTAGTAGAGCGAACTTGTACGACTTGACACGTGTCACTGTTTCGTCCTTTGGCTTTGAAATTGATAGCCAAGAAACTAAATTCTATGTACTTGCGACCACTTTTGACTGTACTCCAATCCTATGCTCAGAGAGAGAGTTATGAATATTTTCCCACGATCACCTCTTTGAGATGAAATTCGGGAGCCTTAAAAAGCACTACTTTCCACAGATCATATCTCCGGAAATATTGCGAATCAAGCTCTGAAATTCTACGATGAGTTTCCTTAGGATTTTGGCTTTGCACCCTAAACATTTTAGATTTTGAATATTCGTAGAAAAAAATTTATAGCAAAAATTCCACGATGACCTGTTTAGAGCAGCGAAACCCTAGAATCCAAAGCTCGGATACCAAATGTTGTGTAACTAGCTCCAAAAATAGAAGAAAAGAGATATCAACGCCTTATAAATAAGCCACTTCGAGGGGGAAACCTCCAATACATTACATAAATGAACAATTCTTGGATGATACAAATGACCAAAACCTCCTTCTATATATAGGAGTCCATGGGGCCATAATGTAATCCTAGTGGGGCCACAATGTAATCCTAGCCGACCTAACTATACTAATTTAAGGGCACAATAATAACAATATTGGGGTTACAGGGGTACAACAATAATAATAAGGGGGGCTACACTAACATAATAAGGGACTACATTATTAATATAGGGACCTAACAGTAACCCAAAGAATCCAGCTTCGTGTGTGGCCTAAAATATCAATGGTAAGCTTATTTAATCCTTCATAATTTCTATACCCTTTATTATTTGGATCCAACCATTCATTTGTCTTATTTGGCTTCCCCCTCTTTGGTATCCCCTTCAACACCTCCTTTCATCCAAATTCAACCTTTTTCTACTCCTCCTCCTCCATGCCCATATCGTTCCTAGCTCTCCATCCCTTGCCTTAAACATTTAGTGATTCCCTTTAATGACATGGATCCTCCACACTCTCCATAAGCTAACTCACTTCTAGACTCACTATAGTAAGGATCATCAAAGAAACCCTAAACTAGCCTATGTGGAGTTTAACTTGGAAAAAAAATTGAGTAAGGTTAGGAAGAAGAAGACATAGAATGCATGTCCCAAAAATAACCTAGGAGGAGAAAGAATAATGAAATAAGGGAAGAAGTATTATTAAAGGACAAGAATATTAGTACTAAATCAATGCTAAAATATTTTAGTAGTCGTACGAATCCCCCCTTGGTTAATAAATGAAGACAATCTTCAAGAATTTTTGAGGAATTGGTAGTCACAATAAATGGGGAAATGTGACAGATGTACTCAAATAAGAAAGACCTAGTTTATTACTCTTCTAAGAAACAAAGTTAGAAGAAAGAAATACGTCGGACATAAGAAAAAATAAATTCCAACACATGAACAATATAATAGCTAGTTTGATAGGGGCATCACAAGGTTTAAACACTCTCTTAGACCCAAAAATTTTAGAGCTCCATCAAGTTTATTCCATGGAAAATTAGATCTTCATTGAGTTCATGTGGGAATAGTTTGGTAATAAAATGTAGTTTCGTAATCTTTATTATTAATCCTAAATTAAGGCCTTTGGAGACCCAACTATGAGTTTCAATAAGGCTCTAGATAGGGATTGAACATGTTCTTTTCCATTGATGAGAAGAGAGGCAGGGCATTTATTAGATATGTAATGAGGGAACTACTAGATGACATCAAAATATATTAGGGATTTTTTTATCCCTAACCCGACTACAGGAAAATTCATTTGGGTAAATAGGATATTGGGACCCAAAATATTATTGAGTGCTTAGAATAATTCTTGTTCATATCTTATTTTTGTTAGAAAATTCAGAGGTATTCTCTTATGTTCTTCTAGTAATCTCCTCTACTCATAGAACCATTGTGTTTTTTGTTCAACCTACAAACAAGTATGAACCAATGGCCTTCAAGTTTAATATTTTGTGGCTTAAATACCTCTGTGTTCCTCAAATGATTAAATAAGCATGGTGTCTCCAAGTGTATGAATCTATATCCTATTTTTTTCACACAAATATCCAACACACCAAGATAAAATCAAATATTGGACCTAAGAACACTTCACGCCTCCATTGAAGGAATGGAAAATACTATAGCATCAACTATTTTGAATTCAAACCAAAATGGAAGACCAAGAGATAACTCTATCTCTATAGATGGAGGAAAAATATATCATCCATAAGTTGTGACAGGATGATAGATAGGAAGAGAAGCTCTAGAGATCAAATTCCAAGAGTCTTTAGTTATAAGTTTGTGATAGGAACATATTGTGTGTTCCCAAGAATATGCATATTATCTAGAAGGGAAATAATTTACAAGAAACAGTTAATGAGGAGGGGTCAAGGATAAGTAAATTTGGGGAAAATAGGGTGGAAACATATAATCAATTCAAAAGATTATATTCAAAGGACTCACTCCTAGATGAGGAAGTTTCTCAAGTTCTACTACATTATATTCCTTCTCTAGTGACAAACGAGGATAACTAATAACTCATCGAAAGAATAGAGTATGATGAATTGATCAAATAAATATGGGAGTTGGAGCTAGATAAATCCCTACGACTATTTGACTCCATCATTCATTTCTATAGAGCTAGTTGGAATATTTCCAAATTTCAATTTTTATAGAATGTTGAATTAGATCCTGAATAAAATATAACTTTGGAGGAAGAATAAACTCCTACTTCTTGGTGTTCATCCAAAAGAGCACAACTATTCCTCATTTGCAAGATTCAACCCAATCTTATCATGTAACCCTTCTTGTAATATTTTGATCAATATCATTACAAATCACCTGAGTTGCATACTTCTACATCTCATTTGTAAAAGTCCAAGTGGATTTTTTTAGAAGAGGCAGATCACAAATCACATTTTGCTGATCTAAGAAGTGATCTACTCAAGTAGATCATGATAGAAGCAAATAATCAGAAACAAAACAAGCATGACCTATGCATTTGAATGAGTAATAAATAAATTTCTTTATGTTGTTCTTTAGTTTTTCCCTTCTGTTCATCTAGTGGATAAAATCTTGTATTGGTTGGCCATGGATTGCCACTTTGGTGGATGGGCAGTCATCCTGTTTCTTTTAAAGCCAATGAGGGCTCCCTAAGGTTGCACATTATATTACATTCTATAAATATTATTGCTTTAAACTCTAGGTTGGAAATTAGGTTTAGAGAATATGTTTGGAAATATAATAGGAGTCCACATAACATGGAGGGTTAAAGCCATTAACGATTCCTAATTTGCTGATGATACACTTTTTTTAAGAGTTATCTTAGTAGTAATTTCTAGCATATTCAAATCCCTCATGGATTGATGATTTAGGGGGATTAACCAACATTCCAAAAAGCCATATATATGGTTGGAATGATTCTCTACATAATGTATCAAAATTTTCAATATATGGAATTTTCACTTATAAGAAGTGGTATTATTTTTGGTACCTAGGGAATCCTAGTAGACCTAAAAAAAAATAAGGTGAAAGATTTACAAAATATTGCACATAAAATAAAAAATAAAAATACATAATGTGACTCAAAGTGGTTAAATTTTACTAGGAGAGGGATATTAACAAACATTTTCCTATCCACCTTTTCAATTTATTAAGGATATGACTTGGTATATCTAGTAGGAATCACCATTGAATTGATAATGCTATTAGAAATTTATTATGGCAAGGTAGGAAAAAAATAGTGGGAAGTTTCAACTTGTTAATTGGTCAATTATCAAATCCCCCTTGGAAATAGGTGGCTTGAAAATCAAATATACGATATTAATGAACGTGGTCCTTGGATCAAAATTTTTTGATGCTTGATTTCATATAAATTAGAATGGTTGAAGAAAGTAATGTATAAAAAATACATAAGAAAAGGGAAATTAAGAGATTTTATGCTTCCCTACAAAATATCACTAATTTGGCACATTTGCATAGATTCATTTTCACTCATTAGTAACAAGCTAACTTGGATTCCTAGAAATGGGAAATCAAGAAGGATTTGGACATGTTGTGTTATTGGAAGTACCCTAATCAAGAATAACTTGAATCTTGATTGAATTTGAAGATATAATTTCGAAAATGGCCTCCATAGTCTATTATCATGTCTCTTTTTTGGAGTAGGTGGAGTAATATTATTTGGTAGAATAGAAGGTACTTGAACTCCTTATCCATATTAAGGAACAATAATCATCTTTGCTTCACCCTCTTTGAGGGACTTTTCATGATCCTTGCACTTAAAAAGTTATAATAAACCAATAATTAAAATCCATTTTGAGGGGGAACCTCCTTTTACAATGAATATGATGTACAAGTAAATATTTGATGATCCTAAGACTAGGTATCCTTAGTATATATATATATATATATATATATATATATATATATATATATATATAGGAGACAAAGGATACAATTATAATAAAATGGGACCATGAGGGGTTCTATCCTACATAACAATATAACAATAAAAATTCAATCACTCAATATATAGGGAATAATAAGGGGTTTTTTGGTTAACATGGGGCATATATAGGGCTTAACATGCTCCTCACCTTCAAAGATGTGTTGACCTCTACACTTGACTATCTATAACTCTTTCTACATGAACAAATAATCTTCCAATGTCGCTTCTTGATCCACTGGTAGGTTCTTCCATTTGATGAGGTACTCAATAATTGCTCAATTTCTTAGTTGCTTAGTCCTTGTTTCAAAATTTGTTTCTATTTCTAGTATTATTTCCCTTTCTTCATTAATCTATGGTAGAATAGTTTGGATTGGGATCTTGTCACTGATTACCTTCTTTAAGAAAGAAACATGGACAACTAGATGTACACATGAATATAGAGGTAACTCCATGTTGTACGCCATACTTCCAATCCTATGTAACACCTTATAAGGGCCATAATACCTCAGAGCTAATTTATTGTCCTTCTTTTTTTGCTTGAGAAACATATTTTTATATGGTTGTAGTCTCACAAATATCCAATCCTCCACTTCAAATTCCCTTTCACTGCAATGTTGATTTTCTTGTTGTTTCATCCTATTTTGTGCCATAACCAATTTGTCCTTCAATAGTTTGAGAATATCTTGTTTGTGTTGTATGTGGTCCTCCAGTACTTGAGCCTTTATAGTCCCTTTCAAGGGTAATGTGATGGATGGAGGATGATATCCATAAAGTGCTATAAATGGTGACATTTTTTATGAAGTATGGAAGGATGTGTTGTACCACCATTCTATGAAGGGAAACCATTTGACCCATTGTGTCTATTTATTAGATTCAAAGAAACATATATATCCTTCTAAAAATTTATTCATAATCTCAGTTTTCCCATTATATTGGGGATGGTAAGATGAATTTTGAGCCAAATGAGTACCCAAAAAAGAAAATAATTATGTCCAAAAAGTTCCAGTGAAAATTGGATCTCTACCACTTAAAATAATCTTTGGTTTTCCTCTTTTGGATTGTTGCGATGAATTATTATGCCAAAATAGTTGCTTTAAAAGGACGAGAATGAGAGAAAAAGTGAGCACACTTTTTCATTCGATCTACCACTATCATAATGACACTCTTTCCTTTAGATTTGGGTAAACCTGTAATAAAATCCATTGAAACTTATTCCAATGTTGGCTTGGTGTGGCTAATATTAGAAGGATGCCTAGGGTCTTGATAATATCTCCTTTATTTTTTTGGCATATCGCACATTCCACCACAAAATTAAATACATATAATTTAATACCTTCCCACAACAAATCTTTCTTGATCCTACAATATGTCTTCAAGAACGCTAAATGTCCTGCTACGTGAGAAATGTGTAATTCCAAAAGACCTTCTATTTGAGATAAGAATTCTTACATAAGTATGAGAAATATTGATACCATAAAAAATCATTTTCTAGTAAATTTTTCTATTGTATCAGGGTCCTCTTGTAGTCGTTGAATGATATTGCATAAATTATCATCTTGTTGGCATTCTATCATTTATTCTTCCACCCAGTATGATTGTGGAATGTAAATAGCACATAGTAAATTGTTTTTGTCTTCCTCTTTCCTTGAGAGTGCATCTGCCACAATATTTTGTTTCCCCTTTTTGTAGATAATTTCAAAGTCATGACCCAAAATATTTGTGACCCATTTTTGTTTCTCTTCTAAAGATAGTATTTTCTCCAAGAAGTATTTCATACTATCATGATTTGTTTTCACTTTGAAGTGTATTCTTATTAGATATGGGAACCATTCCTTAACTTCATTTAGTATGCCAACATTTATTTTTCATATATGGGTATAAGTAAATAATTTAATTTAAGTTTACTACTTTCAAAGGCAAGGGGCCTTACTTCTTGCATAAAAACTACACCAATTCCATGACTTAAGGAATCACACTCTGCAATGAAGAGTTTTTTGAAGTTATGTGTCACCATGATGAGAGTTGTATACATAACCTCTTTAAGCTCTTCAAACACTTTGGTTGTTTCTTTAGTCCAAGAAAATTCTTTCTTCTTCAATAATTTTGTTACAGGTGTTTCTATTTGACCATAATTCTTGAAAAACTTGAGGTAATGCCCTATAACACACCCCTTACTATCCCTATCCACAATTAAGGGTAGAAGGAGACATTTTCTGTAATGACCCGATCTCCAAGGTCAATTTATGGAAATGGGGTCTAAATTTTCCATCCTTTTTCGACTCTCTTAAAAATTAAAATGGTTGACATTGTTGCCTTTGTCTCATCGAGACTTTTCCAATGACATAAATTATTTTTCCATTATAATCTCGATGTCCAAAGATATGGGCGTCCAAATATTTAATTCCACCTCCCCATATTTCCATGTGGTGCCCCTATGGCCATCCACATTGGCCACATTACCGCCAGTACATGGCAGTGTTTCCCTAGCTGCTGACCCGTTCATATTGGTCACGTGATAACCCCACTATATAGTGGGCATGACCTAACCCTTAACATGTATGCACTATATGAAAGGTATTATGGGTGCGTGCCCCTCATGACCATGTCACCCCGAAGGTAACCATCTCGGAAGTAATTCATGTTTCCCCTTGTAGTTTCTTCTAGGGATGACCCTTCCAAGATTTTGTGGAACCCAAGTAATCCCTTTTGTGCCATGTACCCACTTCGTTTGCTACAACAATGCATACTTAGGCCCACTCTTTCCACGACATCTCGAATTTTAAGTCTCATGATTTATTCACGCAGTTCCTCATTAATTATTCTGAGGAAAAAACATCGACATGATTTTATCGCCCCATTATTTTGGGGCGATGTTCCCTTCCACGTGGCTCCACAAAACACCCACCATATGCTATTTAGATCTAGGAAACATAGCCCCTAAAACCCTAAAAAATTCTAACAAGTTCTTTTTCCTCTAGATGCCACATGACCCTAAGGTCATGACATCTGCCATGCTAGGCATGGGTCCCACGTAGTCCTTCGAGGCTAGGTGAAGAACAAGTTCCAGGTTAAAATTATGTTATGTTTCCTCCATTGTGTTATACAAACCACTTATCGACCGACCCCACCTACCGAGTCATCTCAGAAATAAAATTTTGGAGGTTACTCTTGGGTCTCCCCTCAAAATATCTGGGGAAAACATTCCAAGGCTATCCAACGACCATGATATCTCACTCATCGAAAACTCAAATTTCTCCTGCTAAAGCACGTGGATCGATGCACACGGTCACATGGATTATGGGGCTTTGGCCTTCTAAGCTCCTTCGGGTCCTGAACTCCAGCATGTGATACTTATAATATGAATGGTTAGATAACCATTCCCTACTTACTAGATCAGTCATGATGGTTCTATGTGCATGGGTTTATTGAGACTTAATTCCCGACACTTAAAGCATTGAGGCTCAACACTACTAGATCACTATGCACAATATCTTGAATTCAATGGTTTTCAAGGGAATCTTCCCTTAGTGCCTGTTATATATATAGGTAAGAATTCTAATCCTCTTGAGTTTGTAATTTATAAACCAAGGCTTACTGGCCTCATTATTTCCATGAAGTCACTCTTTTGATTAACATAGGTAATTCACCTTTTCGAACATAGGTTATATAGACAAATCCACAGACTCAGGATAATTTACAAGAATACAACATCTTGGAAATATGTTCCAGATAATTTCTATGCAGGAATTCCACATCCCTTATTATTAATATGTTCTAGTCCTTAACACAATGACCAAATATACTAACAGATCAACGTAAGTAATTTGTCATTAACAAATATTTTTATCTCTTCATGCTCTACCATTATTAAGCTAATTCAATCTTAGAGTATCCACAAGAAACTACCATTTCATAAGATCCTTACGCAAAACATTGACATGGCTCATTCATGAAATACACAACACTCCTTAGCATAAGCATAGCCATATTTTGATGCAAATAATAGAGACATAACAATAACCACAAGAAAAAAACATAAGAGTGTGATTATATTTTAAGATATTTGGCAATGGAGAGTGGGATTCTAACACTCCACCCAACCATAGACAAGCTACAACCACTGTTACTTCTAGTTATCACCCCTGAGCTAAATTCTAGTGCGTAAGATGGAGTGTTTCTGAGGGGGAACTTTGAACAATATAAATAGTTGGAATAGGATGTCACAAGGCCACTCTACCTTCATCCATAAGCCACACTAGCTTCCACTTAATATCTTCTTATTATTTAGATAAAATCAACATCCATGCGATTATATCATAGTACAAAGAGTTTTCAACTCAGTTTCAGGAGAAGGGAGTCCACATCAATGGAATATTCATCAATGGATAAGCTACTAATGGGAAAAGAGATTAACTATATAAGTGGTTCATCATTGAGTCAAGTACCAATGCTTCAACCCCAAGGAAACTCATGGTGTTTCATCAACCATCAAAAGCACCTGGGTGACTCTTCCCAATCCAATAGGTTCATTAATTCATAACCTTCTAGTGGGTTCTTTAGTTTTGCAGGAAATCCACTACTCTCTCTATAATTCTTTCACCCAGCAAGCCTCTGAGAGGGTTCTTCAGTTGGTTTAATCTCTCTAGAGATTTATTTTACCAATTCTGATTGCTTCATTCTCTATATTTTCCAATGTTCTTCTCCATTTCATATGCATTCTCTTCCACAATCTCAACATGCAAGAGAGTTTGAGAGTGCATCCACCTTTTCCTTTGCTGCATTTACATATGTGTATGGGAGTGTATGCATTCACCTTTTCCTTCCACAAGAAATTTGAAATGCGTCCCTTTATCTCAACCTTTGAATTAATTAAAATTTATTTAAAAGGGGGGGGGGGGGAATATTAACTAGGCGGCATCGCAGTCCCCTCACCCTTGGGAGGAACACCATCCTTGGTGTTCAATAACCATATACAACCAAAACATGATTTATACCAAGAATTTTTTATATGCAACTTTATAGACACAACTCTATGCATCATTTACATTTTCTTTACTTGAGAAATAAGAAGGATATGTTGGCCGCATATGGTTACCCTTTTCCCATGTGGCTTACTCGGGCTAAAATTTCCTCCACTGCACTTTGAATTGTTCTATTACTTGATTCCAAAGTGAGAGCTACCTCCGATCCAGGATTCATAGAGTTTCCAGTTGGGACTCTCCCTTTGGTTCTACATATAACACAAACCAATCAATTACATGATTAACATCCCACACATATCTTTTAAGCAATGAAACATGAAAGACATCATGAAATCTTATTATTGGAGGCAAGGCCAAACTACCCTATCCTTTAAAGAAATTCAAATGACCCACAAAACCATGGTGATGTCTTGTCACATGACCCAAATTTCAAGAAGTTCCTTTTGGGTCTAACTCATAGGAAAACATGTTCCCAAACTTGGAACTTGTTATGAACCCTATGGTGATCCGCAAAGTTTTTTCTGCCTACCCTATGCCACTTTTAAATTCTACTTAATAACTTTCATTTCCTATTTAATGTATTTCAACATATCAGACCCAATGAGGACCCTATTCAATGGATCTATCTAGCTGATAGGAGTGTTACAATGCCTTCCATTAAGTTCTTCAAATGGGCTCATTCTTAGAGATAACTGATACCCATTGTTATATGCAAATTATACAAGTGGAAGTTATTCTTCCCACTTCCTTATTTGGTGCATCACATAAATCCTCAACATGTCTTTGAGGGTCCTATTTTTCCTCTCTGTTTTCCCATCAGTTTGAAAATGATACACCGTGCTAAATGCCAACCCAATTCTCAATCTTGCAAATATTTCTCTCCAGAATTTTGAAGTGAACTTGACATATTTATTCGAGATGATCTTCTTGGGAACTCCATGCAACATCACAATATCCTTAATGAATATTTGAGCGACCTCACTAGTTGAATTTGTAGACTTAATAGACACAAAATGAGCCACTTTTCTTAACATATCTACCACTACCATGATTGCATTGTGTTGCTGAGAATTATTTGGAATCCATGTAATAAAATCCATAGAAATCACCTCCCACTTCCATTCCAAAATGGAAATAGGATGCAATAAAATAGCTAAGTGCTTGCACTAAACCTTTACTTGCTGGAATTATTTGCATTTCACAACAAAATCAACTACATCTTTCTTCAAATGAGGCCAATAATAAAATTTCTTGATTGTTGTTAAAGTATTTTGATATCCTGGGTGACTGAAGTATGGCTTGGCATGGAACTCTTTTAATATGAATTTCTTAAAGTCACTATTATTTGACACATAAATTTAGCTTCTGAATTTAATAAACTCGCTTTCAATGAGGGTGTACTCCCTGCTCTCTATGATCTCAAAACCTTGCTGCAATTTCTTTTTCAGTTACTAATATTTTTCATCTTGAAAGTTTGACATGTTCAATTCAATGCCACTTCATTTAATGATATTGGGAATTATTATTTTTTATCTACTATGATTATTAGTACTAGGTTATAAGCTATACTAATATGGTTGTTTTTATTTTCTTCATGGAAAAAAACTCGAAGGTCCACATTTTCATCATCTAAATGCATCTCTAGGTATACTTTTTGACTTGCCTAAAAAACTCTAAAAACCATAAAATAGATTTTATCAAGAACTAGATTGTTTATGGCTCATCTCTTCATAGCCATGACTACCATTTCTACCATTCTTGAATTGGTTGTGTTTTTCAACTAGCATGGCTCAATCCTAGAGCTAATTTTATATTGGGTGATCTAAACACCCTTGCTGGCATTGCTTGAGTTTGAGAAATTCGTATTTGATGTAGTATGTTATTGTACAAACATATTGAGAGTATGTTTAAGGACTTAAGCCCAATTATAGTTTTTTTATGCTATACCATCCATAATAGAGTTTGATTTGGTATTTGTGAGTGGAATTTGATTATGATATGTTTAATCCAACAAGGTTTTCCCAAACATATTTTAAATTTGAAGAATTCCTTCTTAAATTGACTACCTGAATGTAGCGCATATGATATTATGATTCTAATTTGAGAACATAATATGTGTAATTTTTGTAATCATGTCATAATAAACATTATACATGGTTTAATTTTGATAAATGTTAAATATCATTGTCTATGAATGGCAACAAGTTTCTTCTTAACTTATAAGTACTTGAAATCAATCCCAATTTACAAATAAAATCAAGCATGATACGTATAAAACCTAATGTTGAATATTTATCCTATGAATTATTTTTGAAGTTAATATTTTCTCATAATTAATGGTTTCATCAGTAAAAATTATTTGCAACCTTATTGCTTCTAAATTCCTCTTGCGTACTTAATTCATCTTCATGACTAAAAGTCATTTAATGGGTTTCACTAGTTGCTTCAAGTATAATATGAGAGTTTCCCAAATTGCATCTATGTTTAGTAGAATTTATACCAAACACAAATTTATCTTCATACTCAAGCTTCATAATATTTAATGTTTGTGTCTTTTCATAAGCATATTGTAAAATATGAATCTCACCCTAATATGGAAATGAATGCATAATTTTAAAAGAGATTGCTTAAATATATTCATAACCTAGTTTAGATTTGTGTAAAATGATGAATTTTGTTGGTTTATAACCATGTGTTTCATGTTTGAGTTGCATTTTTCACTACATTATATTCAATATTTGCATGAAGAAATATGACGCTTAATCTAATAGTAGCATGATTTGGTCTATGTATAGGTGATATCTTAACAATGTTTCAAGGTCAATTGTATTCCAACAGGGTGTTTGGTCTTGACTTCCCTAAAATTATCGTAGTGAACCTCTTACATCTACTAGTTTTATGATTTGTTTCCTTTCTATGCATGTATTTTTCTTAATCATCTGCATTTTGTTTTATTCTCATATTGGAGTTTGTTATCACTAAATTGGGGTTAATGTATTTCTTCAATATTCAACTTAGAGTAACTATTTCAAACCACTTTTAGTTGGAACTTAGCCTTTCCAACTTGAGAGGGCTCTTTCAAGGTAATGTATGATGAAATTTAGTAGACAATTTTTGTAAACAAAGATGGCTAAATCTAAATTTATTTTGAGTGTTTTTTATGCACGTGAAGGATGTGAATAAGTAGCTATCATTTGGAATGGAGCCAGAGGAAAATCAATGTAGTTTACCTAGGGGGGATAATATAGGATACAAAGGGAGGTACGCAAGGGAATAATATGATGTAATAATGTAAAAATGATAAATAAATGGGCCATAGTTAATAAATAAAGTGGTTAACCCACATTATGCAAGGGGCCACATGTATTTAGGGAATAAAGTGATAAGCCCATTGTATTGGATGTATGGTATTGACAGACCCATGGTAACTACCCATGGTATTGCATGTATGAAACCTATAGAGAGGCTAGAGACTCTCTGATACCCTATATTAATTATCATTCTTACATTATTACATCATATTATTCCCTTGGGTACCTCCCTCTGTACCCTATATTATCCCCCCTAGGTATACTACACTCAATTACATGAAAAAAATCTAATCATGGAAGTTGAGGCATGTGTGTATTCTCATTCAAAACCAGAACTTGAACAATAAACCATATGCATACAAGAAGTTGGAGCATTATTACACGTGAATTCCAAGTGATGAAACATAAATTTAACTGAATAAACATCAAATAGATAGATAAAAAAAATACATATGAGAACACATAATGAATCTTAGGTCTGATAGAGGCCTTCTACAATTGTTTATTACTGACTGTAAAATATTACAAAAGTAGCTTGTAGCATCACATCAATAAACCTTTTCTAAATCTAAAACTCTCTAATTTATAGAGTGAGGACTCATATAAATGATTTTCCACCTTGCTAGCTTCGAATTCATACCTCATAGACCTATTTCAAATAGGATTACATCACTTGGAGACTTCCTAGGGATATTTCTATTTTGTAGAGTTTGAATACAAAAAGGACTCTTCTTTCATTAAATAACTCAACAAATCCATTTATCAACTGAAAAAAACTAATTTTATGAGTTTACTAGAGTTCTGATGTGTCATTATGCCACGTGGATGATGATTTGGACCTCCTCCAAGTCGATTTTTAAATTTTTTCATAAATGTGGTTAGTGAAAATTCTGAAAAATAGGCATCAACGATGAGTGCATAATTTCCAAACCCTGATGTATTTGTAGAAACAGAGAGAGGTTTTTGTATATGGGCTTGTTTTGAAGAAAAACCTCCTTCATATTTCGAAAAGTATTTTTCATTTGGTCATAAATTGAAGTTGAAGTTGACTACTAAAGCAATCATGCACATGAAATTTCAAGAGAGTTCGTAGCATTTTCGTTTCACCACCTTTTGCATACCCTTTGACATTTTTGACTATTGGAGGGTCTTCCTTGGGTATAATAAGCTAAATAAATGCCTCTAGAAACCTCTTCCATGTAGTTTTTGAAGTATTTTTAGCTTAAGGAAACCTACAACGCGTTCGTAGCGAAAACTCAGCCTCAAGCCTGGAGCACGCTACGACCTCACCTAGTTTGGTAGATTTTTTTGTAATTTCTTCTTCTTTGCCCAAAAATCATCTTTGAAGCTTGAATATGTCTTTTTATGATAGCTTAAGACAAAAAGTGAAAAACAATGTATGGATTACCATGTTTAACATCAAAATCTTGCATAATCACTTTAAGACCCTTTTTCTTCAATTCAACTTGTATCATCTCTATCAAACCAAACTGACATGCCGAGGTGTTAGCCAACTGATACAATGTATTTAATAAATTTTAAACCTTAATTTATATGGTGAGATATACAATGGTGAGGATTAAAAAGTGAAGTGATGTTATTCTTTATTATGTGTCCAACATGATGAGATGGCAGCCCAATCATCTTCTATGATGGGTGTTCTCACTAACCAAAGTCTCCATTGATACACTTTAACCATTCCAGATGATTGATGTGTTTCAAAAAGAAATTTAATGCTTGAAAAACTTTAAATTCTCTCTCGCTACAAAAGGCGAGTTTTCAGGCAAGTTTGTAGCGAAATCTAACTATTTTACACTGATTTCACTACGAACTTTCGTATTCCTGTCAAATTTCACTGTAATGACTAGATTTGCTCATGCATGAGATATTTTAGATTTTTCTTATGAAAATACTTTAATGACATGGCATATGAACACTTTTAACCTTTAGGACTATAGACAAATTCATGAAATTTTATCTATTCTCATGAATTTATTTGATAAACACACTAGATCTAATGCAAAATGACCTCCCTAACCAACCTAATTGTTATTGATGATAAAAATGGGTCCACTTGGGATGATGTGCCCATGAGGTACATCAAAGAACATGTATCTCAAGTTCCTTATCCATTGGGATGCTCCAAAACTTGCAAACTTATCTTTATTCCGAAACCAAACCACTTATACAAACTGAAAATTGAATAGTGCATGCTTGTAAACTGAAAACTGGATATTGAAACTAACCATGCTGAAAAATGAAATGTTGATTTAGAAAAATTATTTATGTACAGAGCTACTCTAACAACTGAATACCAAACTTTCAATTCAAGAAATGTCAAACCTCTAGTATAACCAGTCAAAGAGATGATCCAACGCCTAGGATTCTTGACTATTCTTAAGTGGACCATCTATTAACAACTCATAATAAAAATTGAATCCATAACCTGAACTTATAAATGAAAGAAAATACACCTTCATTGATGACTGAAATAGGCTTACCAAAGGATCTTGATAATCATGAAAAATTTCCTCTTTTGATGAAATCAACAAATCAACAATAACATCCTTTAAAACACTGAAAAGTATCCTATCTTGATGATCGAAAGGATAATTTTCTTTCATAACTTCAGGTTGTCTCTATTTTATGTCTTCATTTTCAAGATCATTCTTGAGACGCTCTAACTGTTCATGAAAATATTCAATGGGAGGAACCATATCATGTGCTACATGGATGTTTAGAAATGAGTTTTCATGCATTACAATTAGAACTTCGTGTATATCATCATGCACAAAGAACAGTTTTTGATCATTTAAATCTGTATCAGGAAATTTTGGGATAACAACTTGTAGATCAAAAGCTTGCTGATTATTCTCCATTAGTGCTTCCTCATGACAACCTTTAAGCATAGACAAGGAGTCTGTTGGAACAGGGTCCCATAAAAGCTGAAAATTTTGTACAATTTTGTATATTTTTGGTATTACTTAGTCTAACATAGGGGTTTTGGAGTGGATTAAAGCCCCAAATGCATTGTAATGGGTGAAGGGTAGACCAAGGGTCCACAAACCATGGTTTGCAGACCATTGGAAGCGTAGGCTAAGTTGATATAAATAGATGAACAATGTGAGTCTTAAAGTAGGAAATCATTATGACTAATGCTAAGTGAGAATTGTTAGATCTGTTTCAGGTTGTTTGGGTAAGGACTCCTACTGGCTATGTGTGTGGATATCCTCAGTCCTACTGTGTGCGGACCCTGCTGGCTGTGTGCACAGGCTTTGTTGGATTTTAATTGGGTTTTTGGATGTTAATATATGCAGATATAGTTAAGATATCTCGGTGTTATCTGATCTGATGTGTTACTGTTGATGCGAACCTTTGGAATCTATTGGAATATAGTTGTGTTATCTGTTTGTGCTATGAATCTGTCTGTGTTATGGTATGAAGTGTATCTGTAATCTTTTATTGATGCGTTATGATATTGTGTGTTGATAACTACTGATACACACATGGATGTGAAGGTATTGACAATATCTGTGCATGGTAATAGCTCTGTTATGTTGAACTGCAGATTATATTGTTAACAAAACTACGAATAGACCTATCTTGTGAAAACCTAATAGGTTGTGAACGTGGATTTTCTTGACTTACCTACTCTCTCTCTTAGGGTGTGGAAACCTAGTTCTAGCACCCTCCCATACTGCTTCGGGTGAGACTTTGGCCTGCGCAAGTGGGTCACTGCCAAAATGGCCAGTAGTATAGGGGTTTGTTGGAAAACCTTAACCTCCGAACCTAGGTCAGGACCCCTCGAGCCAACAAATGGTTCCGTTTCTAGGACTGGGACCCTTTTGAGAGAGGGATCGGTAATGCCAAGAGAACATTGGAGACCTGCGAAGAAATAAATTGAAGAGTGGTTTGAAAAACAAGTTCAGGAATTTGCGATAAAAGAGAATCACAGTGCAAAGTTGACGGCGAAGAAGTGGAAGAATAAGTACATTTTCACAGAGGTCTGTGAAATTTTCTTTGTGACATTTGCGACCAAGCTTCAGGAGTGGATCGCAAGGCTCGTAGATTTCCAGAAGTGTTGGAAGGACGAACGGGTCACGCAGTGGACTCCAGAGTTGATCCAGCAGTTATAAAAGAATGATAACACCATCACTCGTATGGTATATCATTGGGTAGATAGTGTGCTGGGAGGATTTGTGACGGAGTTTGCAATCGATCAATTCGTATCCTGTTCTGAGGCAAAGAGAAGGTTCTTCAAGGGTTTCCGAGGTAAGTTTTTGAAAACCTTGCCATTACTGATTAAGATATTATTGTGCAAAAAGAGTTTTCTGTGCAGCCATACAGAGTGAATGAGCTCCGATCAGAGTGAGGGTACAACATAGAGTGGGAAATACTATAGAACTAATCAAGAAGGAGATAGATCTATCTATAGTCTAGTAAGGTATTTGGCTGCACATAGCCCTCCAAATACACTACCTTCGAATCAACATAGGGGTAAGAACTCACCCGTACCTCCACCACTAGAAGACGAGAAGGCCTCGCACATGAAGCTACCTACCTTTAAGTGTGTAGGGGACGAGGATATGGATCGGTTCTGGTTTGTTGTAGAGTCGGTATGGACTGTGCAGAATGTGGCCAACGATGTTGTGAAAAGGTCGCAATTGTCCCTTGCCTTTGAATGAAGAGCCTTGGGCTGGTATATGGGATACGTAGCACAGCATGTGAATGTGACCATTCAAGAGGTTAAGAATGCCCTAAAATAGCAGTTTCAGAAGCCTAAATCCTACTCTCAGATAGTGAATGATATAAAATATTTCAAGCAAGGACCCTTTGAGTCTATATGGGAAGCTGACCAGTGGCTGAAGAAGGTAATTAGAGAAGGGGAATTTATGTATGATGACAGATAACACATGGAATGGTTCATTTCTATGTTACTGCCTCACCTACACGTACCTGTGGGTTAGAAATCCATTGAATCGCAGGAAAAAGCCTTGGAGATTGCTATGAAGTTAGAAGCTACGTCGAGAGATGATACCCAGTTGGGAGTACAAAAAATCCAAGAGAAGGTGGGGGCGATGCACATGGAGATCCAGAACTTGCAAAAGGACCGAGGGAAAGAAGATAGTCCAGAGATATGGTGCATACAATGTAGGGTATCTGGGAATGCCAAGGATCAATGCCCACTGCTGGAAGACTACCTATAGGTAGGGGGACCCAGTCCGTTGCGCCTGAGACCAAGTGGAACAGCATTGTGGTGTGATGATTGTCGCGTAGCCAACCTTCATGATACTAACCATTTCCCCTGTCTAGTTGTGTATGTCCCAGAACTGAAGCAACAATAATGCAGTTTTTTCCGATCAGTAGGAAATGATGAGTAAAACTGTCAAACTTATGATCTAACGATAGATCAGGGAAACCTATATAGGGTACAATTGGACCCTTCTTCACCACGATCACCCTCAAGCATAGGTGGCTTGCCAACTAGGGGTAGGGGAGGGGGCCGAGGTGGAAGCGCAGGTAGGGGAAGAGGACAACTAATATGCTATAACTGCAGAGAGGTAGGGCACTTTTTGAGGGACTGCCTGAACCCTGCAAGACAATATTGCAGATACTATAGACAACTGGACCATGTGATTGTAGACTACTCGATTCTAATAGCCAAAATGCAGAAAAAACAGATGAAACCTACGCAGAATGTATAGAGGGTTAAGTCCAAACGTCGAGACAAAGGAACAAGCATTAATTTCATAACACATAGCGGCATGGCCACCAGGGGAGCTGAGGAGAAAGTTGGGGCGAAGCCTCTTATCTGAAAAAAAACCATTAAACAAGAAGGTTTGGACTTACAAAAGGAAATGGAAACCTTTTTCGCAGCTCGCCAAGACTTTGCTAAGGCTAAGGCATCCACTTCTCAAGCCCCCACGAACCTCAAATCAGATGATGAGGTCAAACCATTTCTGCAGGCATGTATGAAGTTGTTGCATAACCAAAGGGCCGTAGAAAACCTCCAAGATTTGATAGATAGATTTGCAGAAAGAACTACTCCACTCATGGAAGTTAAGGATGTGCATAAACTGTACAAGCATAAGAAACGCACTAGTAGGGAAATGCGGCTAACCACGCAAATTGGTGATTATGAGATGGATCAAGTTATTTTGGACCTAGGCTCATATGCGAACGTACTTCCTAAGAAAACTTGGCAGTGAATGGGAGAACCAAAGTTGGAATGGCCCACTATCCAGCTGCGTATGGCCAATCAGCAGAAGATCATACCATTGGCAAGATTGTCAAAGATCATGGTAGATATCGCAGGAGTTAAGGTCTAGGCTGACTTTGAGGTCATTCAGATTGTAGAAGATGCAGACCCCTATCCTGCGCTCCTAGGATTGGATTGGGCCATAGATTTGGGAGGTATCATCAATCTAAAGAAAATAAGCATGATGTTTTAAAATGAAGGTACGTAGGTGATAGTACCATTAGACCCTGCAGAAGGAGAACGGTATACGGAGCTAGTGCGTTAAGAGGAGGATGTGGATCATATCTATAATTTCACTGCGCGTGAAAAATATTGGATCAATCCCACGGCCAATGGTGTACTCTACTAGGAAAAATATAGCGAATGTTTCTCTGACTCCGATGGAGAGATGGAAAATTGGTAGAATCGGTTACATGATGTATCTGCGTTGCGGTGCCTTAGAATCACCAAGGAATTTTGATGCATTTCCTATGAGGTACGAGAACTGCCCTACTTCAATGGCTCTAGTAGTATTAAGGAGTTTTTATGAGCATTTGAAGCTAAGGTTCCGAGGGAGCGAAGGTTATGGGCCCTTAATCTAGCTATGTGCCCAACACTTGCAAGGTGGTGGGATACACATAAAGGGGAATTCTAGGACTGGGAAGAATGTCAAGATATGATGATCCTGTGATTTGAACATCCAGTTCACTTGCGCGTAAAGACATTCCTTGGGCCAGGGGACCAGCGTGAACATTTGTTCGCTTGGATGGAGAAATGGTGTGCCCGGACTACTGAAGAATGGGTTCACCTGTTTATTCATGCCTTGGGACCAATTTCCACCGCATGGTACTTAGATGCGGAGCTGCATCAGCGCACCCGCCACTGGGAAACCTTAAAGGACAAATTTGTAGGAAAATTTGGGTTAACAGGGGGCACAGAGGCACTTGACGATGCTCTACAGGATATAGATACCTTCGTATTTAATGAATCACACCCTTACGTAGCCCTTGGGGTACCAACATGGGAGATGCAAATGCAGGATATTGTCAATCGCCGCAATATAGAAATATAAGAATGCGATGAAGATCCACGTAATGTCTCTATCCAGGAATCGAAGGGAGAGCGCGTAGTTGCGGGACCCCTAATACACACTCTCGATGTTACGAAGCCTCTAAAGCTACGAGAAGTCAACATTGGCACGTAAGAGAAGCCTAAGTTGGCTAAAATTGGGGATTACTGGGATGATGATACAGTGGGAAAAGTTGCAGACTACTCACAGAATATCTGGACTTATTCCCGACGAAGTTTTCGGAGCTTAAGGGGATCACAGGGGACTTAGGGGTCATGCGCATCACATTAAAACCAGATGCGCGCCCTGTGAAGCAGCTGCCTTATCAGTTGAACCCTAAGTATAAACAAAAGGTCAAGAAAGAAATTGGCAAGATGTATCATCGAACCAGTTGAACAGTCAGACTGGGTAAGTCTGATGGTGGTTCAGGAGAAAAATATGAAGGGAGAGATACGAATCTATCTAGACTTACACAAATTGAATGATTCTTGCGTGCATGATCCCTTTCCCACAATATTCTCAGATGAAATCCTTGATAGCGTGGGAGGGCAGGAAGCATACTCATTTACAGACGGGTTCTCGGGCTACCATCAGATCAAAATCGCACTTGAAGATCACAATAAAACTACGTTTTCTTCTGAATGGGGATCCTTTCAGTATACTGTCATGTCGTTTGGACTCAAGAATGCCTCTACCATATTTTCACGAGTAGTAGTCGTAGTGTTCAAAGAGTTCATACACAAATTTTTGGAGTTTTATTTTGATGATTGGACTATATTCGGCTTCGTGAAGAAGCACATCTCTAACATGCGCATGATGTTGGATGCATGTAGAAAACACTAGATCTCCTTGAATATCAATAAGTGCATATTCTGTGTACCCTTCGGAATCTTTCTCGGACATATAGTTTGCCGACAGGGGTTGATGGTTGATCCTGCAAAAGTTGCAGTTATCATAAACCTAGAAGTTCCTACAACTGAGAAAAAACTGCATTCAATCCTCAGACACAAAGGCTACTACAGGAAGTTCATTCAAGGGTAGGCATTGATCACAGTGCCTATGGAAAAATTAATTAAGAAAGATGTTTCGTTTTTTTGGGATGACGAGTGTCAGCAGAGCTTTGAGTTACTCAAGGAGAAGATATTATCTGCGCCTATTCTCATCTTTCCTGAGTGGGCGAAGGTATTCCATGTTCATGTAGACGCATTAGGAATCACCCTAGGAGTTGTCCTCACGCAGCCTAGAGACAAATAAATTGATCAACCAGTTGCATTTTCTAGTAGGAAACTCTCTAGTGTGGAGCGCAACTACTCCATTACAAAATGGGAGGGATTGGCCATGGTCTATGCATTACAGAAATATCGGCACTATTTGTTAGGAGGGCACTTCAAAATGTTTACAGATCATTCGACTTTGAAGTACTTGGTGAATAAGCCTGTGCTGGGGGGGAAAAAATACCGATACTGATGTTCCAGGAATACAACTTTGAGATCATTGTCAAGCTGGGGAAGTTGAATGCTAGGCCGAATCACTTGTCTCGAATTGAGAGTGGCGAGGAACCGACCAACCTGGAAGAAGGATTGGTTGATGCGTAGCTATTTTCTATTAAGGTAGTTGATGCACACTTCACCAACATCATTCAATTTCTAACTACGGGCATGGCACCTGCAGAGTATTCGGTACAACAGAAGAAAGAGTTGGTAACCCGTGCAGCAGATTTTACCATCATCACAAGTCATCTATATAAGATGGGATCTAATAAAGTGCTGTGAAGATACGTTTTAGAGCATGAAAGGCATGCTATCTTGGCAGAAAATGCAGGAGGTCACTACGCAGGAGGTCACTACGTAGGGAAAGCAATGACACAAAAGATCTTGAGAGTTGGACTATGGTGGCCTACCCTACATAATGACTCTCACGACTATTGTAAAGCCTACGATACGTGCCAATGAATAGGAAGGCCATCACACAAATATGAAATGCCCCTTCAACCGCAAATGACCCTACAAGCATTTGAAAAATGGGCTATCGATTTTGTGGGACCTATCAACCCACCCGGAAAGAAGACAAGTGCACGCTACATTATAACTGCCACTGATCATGTAACCAGGTGGGTCGAAGCACAAGCGGCGAAGGATTGCACTATAGACACAGCTGCGCAGTTCATCTTTGAGAAGATTCTAACTGGATTTGGATGTTCGAAGATCTTAATGAGTGATAGAGGTAAGCATTTTTTTAATGAAACAATATAGCCCTTGATGGAAGAATTTTGGATCCATCATGTGAAAAGCACTTCATATCAACCCCAGGCACAGGCTGCCTGTACCCTCGTTTCTACGCAGCAGATCGAGTTGAAGCACTTAATTAGTAGAATCTGTGCAGATGTTACAGAAGAAATCCCAGCTAGGACCACCCCCTGGCCAAGATTGAGGGGTTGGTCGTAGCATTAAAGGCTTCAAGGACCAATATCCAGTCGGTCAAAACACAGATGGAGCAACAGATCGCAGACTTGCAAGCCAAGTTGCAGCCAAAGACACCATCGAAGGTACGAGCCCAACGAGTTGCACTGGTTGCAGCGACCACAAATGTGATTACCGGACATATTTCTCAAGGTGCCCAATTACTGGAAATAGATATGCAGTTATGGACCAAGGTGCAACGTGAACCTCTCTTGCGTGAAATCAACCACGACTTGCGCCATAAGGAAGAAGCATTCGAGTAGCTGGAAGCCACTATGCCTACTCTGATTCCTACTCAACGATTGGCACAACTGCGTACCAGCCACACCCTTGGAGATGATATTGACGAACTCCACCAGAAGAAGAAAAATCTCAGTGAACACCTTAAGCCATGGATTGATGAAGCCCTCAAGCTCTCCTAAGATATTGATGTTGATGTTAAACAATTGAACCAAAATCTAGAGAGCATCATAGCTATGACGAAGGGACCAACTTCACAAAAATTGGTGGATATTTCTCAGAACACTACTGCTTAGAGTGAAGGAGTGCTACCCCCACTAGTTGAGCAGATCTAGCTACTACAAGTGCAGGTGGAGACCCCACCACCGTAGTGACTCAGAATGAGTCACAAGATTGTGTTGGGGGACTGTTGGAATAGGGTCCCCTAAAAGATGCGATTTTTGTACAATTTTGTATATTTTTGGTATTAATTAGTCTAACGCAGGGGTTTTGGGGTGGGTTAAAGCCCCGAATGCATTGTAATGGGTCAAGGGTAGACCAAGAGTTCGCAAAACACGGTTTTCAGACCATTGGAACCGTAGGCTAAGTTGATATACATAGATGAAAATTTTGAGTCTTAAAGTAGGAAAGAATTAAGACTGATGCTAAGTGCAAGTTTTTAGATCTATTTCAGGTTCTTTGGGTAAGGACTCTTGTTGGCTATGTGCGCAGGCTGTGTTGGATTGTAACTGGGTTTTTGGATGTTAATATATGAGGATATAGTTAAGATATCTTAGTTTTATCTGATCTGATGTGTTACTGTTGATGCGAACCTTTGGAATCTGTTGGAATACAGTTGTGTTATCTGTTTATGTTGTGAATCTGTCTGTGTTATGGTATGAAGTGTATCTGTAATATGTTATTGATATGTTATGATATTGTGTGCTGATAACTGCGGATACGCACATGGATGCGAAGGTATTGAATAGATCTGTGCATGGTAATAGCTCTATTATGTTGAACTGCGGATTATACTATTAACAAAACTACGAATAGACCTGTCTTGTGCGAACCTGATAGATTGCGAACGTGGATCTGCTTGACTTACCTACTCTCTCTCTTAGGGTCCAAAAACCTGGTTCCAGCACCCTCCCATACTGCTTCGGGTGAGACTTTGTCTTGCACAAGTGGGTCACTACCGAAAGGGCCAGTAGTATAGGGGTTTTTTGGCAAACCTTAACCTCCGAACCTGGGTCAGGACTCCTCAAGCCAACAGAGTCAACCTCCTCCTAATGATAAAAATAAGCATGTTTCACATAAGCTTCTAATTTCTCCTACCCATTTTCATGTTGCTCAACATTCAAAGGTTCAGAAAATGAACAAAGTGAAGAGCCTTGTAATTGAACATCTTTATGTTCCTCTTTATCACCTAAAGATTGGGAAATTTGCTGAAAATTTTCACAAATTTCATAAGATATAACTTGGTTTTTAAAGTGTTGATCCATTTCATCTTCCGGAAAAGAAGACACATTTGTTTGTTGGAAACCTTATTGATTATCATGACAACTAACATGAGAAGAGAAATCATAAAGTGCCTCTAACATATCCTCATCCATACACTCTCCATTATCACCAATAATTTTAATATATGGAATTAAAACCTCACAAAAATCACAACAGCCTTGTAACAATGATAAAGAAGAATGAGTTTTCTCATTATGTTCTAAGAAAGTCCTATGGAAATGTATTATAGAGAACAAGCTTCCCGATTGCAACCCTTCATACCATGCTCTAACTTCATCCTCTAGGGTGGCCATAAACAGTTTCATGAGACAATCCTCAAGAAAATCAACTCGAAATTCATGTAAATGCATATGGAATCTAACCAAGTGGAGAGTAGTATTATATTTCTTTTCATCTTTAAATATAGGAAGATAAGTCAACCAATTAACTCTTGGCATAGGATTTGGAAAACCGGGGATGTGAGGCCGACTCATAGGGGTATACTTGATATTGTTTCTTGCAATAGGACTCATCTTGGAACTTCATCAAGCTACTGATCTTCAATAAGTGGAGTAACCATGAAGCTATGAATTTCTAAATTCTTTAAGAATGGAGTCGCCAAGGTAGAATGCAGCCTCAAATGCTTCTGAGCTCCTGCTACCTTCAAGAGTTCAATATTTTTGTTTGAGCACAAAATTTCGGGAAAATGTGTCTTAAAACTCCTGAAAAACACACCAAAATGTTATCACTAAATTGAGGTTGATGGGCTGCTTCAACAGTCAACTTAGAGTAACTATTTCAAACCACTTTTAGTTGGAACTTAGCCTTTCCAATCCAAGAGGGCTCTCTCAAGGTAATGTGTGATGATATTCAATAGACAATGTTTGGAAACAAATATGGATAACGCTGAATGTATTTTGAATGTTTTTTATGAAGGTGAAGGATGTGAATAACTAGTTACCATTGGGCATGGAGTCATAGGAAACTCAATTACATGAAAAACATCTAATCATGGAAGCTGAGGCATGTGTGTATTCTCATTCAAAACCAGAACTCGAACAAAAAACTATATGCATACAGGAAGTTGGAGCATGATTACACATGAATTCCAAGTGATTACATGTAAATGTAACTGAATAAACAACAAATAGATAGATAAAACAAATACATATAAGAACACATAATGAATCTCAGATCTGATAGAAGCCTTTTGCAACTGTCTATTACTGACTGTAAAATATTACTAAAGTAGCTTGTAACATCACATCAATCAACCTTTTCTAACTCTAAAAATCTCTCATTTATAGAGTGAGGACTCATACAAATGATTTTCCACCTTGCTAGGTTCGAATTCCCACCTCATAGACCTATTTAAAATATGATTACATCACTTGGAAACTTCCTAGGGATATTTCTGTTTTGCAGAGTTTGAATACAAAAGGACTCCTCTTTCATTAAATAACTCAACAAATCCATTTAATAACCCTTATCAACTACAACCAACTTATTTTCTGAGTGTACTGGAATGCTAATGTGTCATTATGCCACATGGATGCTGATTTGGACCTCCTCCAAGTCAAATTTTACAATTTTTTCATAAATCTAGTTAGTGAAAATTTTGAAAAATAGGCCTCACAGATGAGTGCATAATTTCCAACCCTTGATGTATTTGCAGCAACTAAGAGAAACTTTTGTATATGGGCTTGTGCTGAAGAAAAACCTCCTTCAAATTTCCAAAATGATTTTACCACCTTTTGCATACCCTTTGACATTTTTGAGTGTTGGAGGGTCTTCCTTGGGTCTAATAAGCTAAATACATGCCTCTAGCACCCTATGCCATGTATTGTTTGAAGGAGTTTTAGCTTAAGGAAACCTACAGTGAGTTCGTAGAAAAAACTCATCCTCAAGCATGGAGCACACTACGAACTCACCTAGTTTGGCAGTTTTTTTTGTAATTTCTTCTTCTTTGCCCAAAAATCATCTTTGTAGCCTGCATATGTCTTGTGATGATAGCTTAAGACAAAAAGTGACCAAAAATGTGTGGCTTACCATGTTTAACATCAACATCTTGCATAATCACTTTAAGACCCTTTTTCTTCAATTCAACTTGTAACATCTCTATCGAACCAAACTGACATGCTAAGGTGTTAGCCAACTGATACAATGGAGTTAAGACCGTGTAAACCTGAATTGAGATGGTGAGCTATCCAATGGTGAGGTGGAAAAAGTGATGTGATTTTATGCTTGATGATGTGCCCAACATGATGAGCTAGCAGTCCAATCATGTTCTATGATGAGTGTTATCACTAACCAAAGTCTCCATGATACACTTTAACCATTCCAGATGATTGATGTGCTTCAAAAAGACATTTAATGCTTGAAAAAATTTAAAATTATCTCTCGCTGCAAAAACAAAGTTTTGAGGGAAGTTCGTAGCGAATTATGATTGTTTTACACTAATTTCGCTACAAACTTTGGTATTCTTGTCAAATTTCACTCTAATGACCACATTTGCTCATGCATGAGATATTTTGGGTTTTTCTTATGACTAGACTTTACTAACATGGCATAGGAGCACTTTGAACCTTTAGGACTATAGACAAATTCATGAAATTTTATCTATACTCATGAAATTATTTGATAAACACACTAGAACTAATGTAAAATGACCTCCCTTACCAACCTAATTGTTATTGATGATAACAGAGTTGATCAATTTGCTTGAGTTGGTCTAGTGATGATAAAAGGGTGATTGTTAATGATGATATCTTTGTTTGAATTTATTTAATGTTATTAACATTAATTTTGGGCATGGAAACAATTACGCTTACTTTCATGGAAATTTTTGGACACCTAATCCTGTATGGGTAGATGTGGAAGCCGAATGGACAAAAGGAGTCCAAGTGACCTCGGAATGTGGAATCCAAGAGTCACACTAATGTAATATAAATGTACATCTATGGTGAATAATAAATAAACTCACGCCTATTTTCCCTATTATTATGTGTTTACCATGCGTGTGTTTAACATGGTATCAGAGCTTAGGCCATGGACACTTTCAGAATCTTCCGACCGCCATTTCTATATTTGTCCTATCAGTGATATCCGCTCCACCTAAGCACTCTTCTGAGCCCTTCTGTCAAACCTGCAACACTCATCAAGAATACATCTCTTGGCCAGTTACTATTCTTCATGCCCTTCCGTGAGCTGTCAAAGTTTTAAGTGTTGTTTCTCCTTTTGTGTTGGGTGTTCAATTACCACATTCATAGCCTCTGGACTGACACCTATGCAGTTCAAAACCTCTCCTTCTCTCCACTTATCACCTTCACCTCAAGAGAAGGGTGATCATCATTTCTGCTCATTTCACAAACCTTAGGCATTCCTCCCATCTATTAATAATTACAGGGAGAGAACTTGAGATGTATGTCTTCATTGAGTTTGCATATAGGATCCGGTGTTAGGATTGAAGACAGTGGCAAAGCCTCACCTCGGATCTTCCACTGTGCTCTGAAATTACTGTGTATATAATATTTACACACCCCTCCATATCTCAATTCGGTCAATAAAAGTTAGCTATTACATGTTATTCAATGATATTTACTCATTTGCTTTTGCTTAAGAACTTTCAAAATTGGGCTTCATGACATCTAGCAGAACCATGCAAATCTCTTATAGAGAATGAATTCAGAGAAAGTGGCCTCGGAAAAACATCAACATTCTATATTTTTCCTCTAGGAGGATTCTTTGGCTTGGTGAGATCCTCTCACTGCACTATATCCCCAATGCACAACGCAACCACGACTCCTCTACTCCCTCATACGCACGATGGCTCTCGATCTCATCGGTGGCATATCTACGTCAGCTCTCTCCTGCTCCGACCCCTCTGCCACCTCTCTCCACCAGCTCCCTATCGGCAACGCTACCTCAACCACCATTACTTGTGGCCTCAACACTACCTCTCCTCCTTGGCACTGCTTGGCCTTCCCGACTCTGGCTTGCACTCATCCCACTGGTTTGACACTAGTTGTGTATTGTTGAGGTGGAGCACCGGAGGCCAAGCCATGGCTTATTCCCTCGGCTCACCTGCACATTAATCTAACGCTCGTCTCACCTGCACAGTACACTAATGGTACTCTAATGCTACTCCATTGCTCGCCTTTTTGCCTATTATATATATTTTTCTGTCTATTATATATAGTGCACAGTACGAAAATGCTACTATAATGCTACTTCAATGATAAATTCAATGCTCAGTGCCACCCTCCTCACATTCCTCCCACAATTCGCTCATCCATACATCGACACTCAGTCAGCCTTCATGCCACCGCAGTCTCCCACAACACTATGCTCCTTCCTGATCAAATGATTGGACTCACAATGTATCTCATTTAAAGGCTTTGAAATTTTATTGCCATTCTCCAAAAATGGTTAGCAGAGTCGAGTGTTTTGAAATGAAAAAAACAATAAGCATGATTCCACAAGTTCCGTAAGTTTTCTCGTCAGTCGAGGCAAGCACGGGGTGGTGCGGTAGGCCAGCTACGAGAAGTTCCAATCAATAGCTCTTATGTACAGTGATTGCATTTTTATTTAATGGGTATGAAGGTATAATGAGAGACTATATTTCCAGTTCCAAGTATTTGAATACATATCAATTTTTTTACAATGATTTAGAGGGACAAAAAGCACTCAAAGGTGCACTGGTGATGAGTAGAGAAAAGGTTTGATACAAACCTACTCTAGCTAATTTTTTTGATGAAGTGAATATTCATTGCTGGCCATTTAGCAAACGTTGCTTGTATCTTTATTTCAGCAGCATCTAGTGTCTTAAGAATTTTTTTAATTTCTAAAGGGCTATTTATTGCTAAACACTTAATTTCCTACATTCCATCTTTGGTTGTCCATTTATGGTGAAGGAGTTGATTCAAAGTTGAAAGGATTTCTTTATTATTGGGAGTAGTACTAGTGAGATTCACCTTATTTTTCAAGGAAAATTACTAGAATTGATACGGTATTAGAGTTAGTTAATACTATGGTACTATATTATACTAATGATACAGTCAAAATCAGCAAAACCATTCTTGTTGATATCCAAAATTGTCTACAAAATGCACAAGAAAAGATCAAGTTTTTGCAACTCGAATCTCAGCTACAACAAGAAGAGTTACAGAGGCATAGCCATCATTCTGAAATTGTCTTTTTTCAGGAAAATTCTCTCCTTAAGACTAAGACAGGATCCCATAAATTGCCAAAAAATAATCAGATCTGTAAGGTTAAGGCTGATTCAATGTCCAGTACAAGAGCAGATTTGAATGCAAAATACAACATCCCGCCTGCATTTCCCAAGCCCATCATCATACCTTGGGAAGAGCTTGTCCACAACAAGAGCAGAACAAGTCTTGGATATGACAAGGAGTTTTCATTTCATATTCTGGACTACTCCAAGCCCATAAAATTTCAGAGTGCCGGATTTCTTCATGATAGCCCACCTATAGCTGTTCCAGATTCTGCTCCTCTTCCAAAGCAGCAACAATAGATTGAAAAATGCCAACATTGCGATCGAGTTTTCCATATGAAATATCATTGTTTAGATCTTCACCCATGCAAGAACTGTGGTCGTCACACCCATTATTCACATAGATGATTCAGAAACAAGCCTCCTGCAAGAACAAAGATTCATCTTGGATGGATCGATTCTTGGAAATGGGCATCAAAAACAAAGAAGATGTTTAAGTCACATGTCACAACTTGTTCTAGAATATTGAACAATCTTTCAATTGAGTTTTCGCCATCATATCACCTTGTACATGACAGGGGGGAAATGGTGGTCATCTACAAGCTTTGAAGCCACATCAAGCGAGCCTTAGCCACAACCTATCATTCCAGATTCAGAGTTGTAGCTAGAGACACAACAGTTAAAGAGAGCCTAAGCCACAATCTCTCATTCCAGATTCAGAGTTGTAGCCAGAGACATAACAGTTCAAGCGAGCCTAAACCACAACCTGTCAATCGAGATTCAGAGTTGTAGCCAGAGACACGGATGCCCGGGAGCATACCTTTGGTTGGTGGACAACCTTAAACCATCTATGCAAGGTTGATATTCTTCCTCTTCAAATAATTCAGGACACTTCCTCTAGCAAAAGACTTCAACTTCTTGCCAGTTTTGGAAGAGTTCCAAGAAATGCATCAAGCATTCCAATGTTGGTGGTCATCCTTAAACCATCACAGGTTGTAGACCTCCCTTATTCTAGGTTGAAGGTCTCCCTCTTCAAAAAATGAGGGACACTTCCTCTATCAGAAGCCCTCAGCTTCTTGCCATATTTGGAAGAGTTCCGGGAACTTCACTAAGTGTTCTAGTGTTGGTGGTCATCCTTAAACCACCTCTTTATGCCAACATTTCAGAGAGTTGATTCAACCTAAGTGTTGCCATGGATACTTTGCATATTTGTATTACAACTCTCTTATTGGACTCACACATACCCCTTCGGATTAAGGGGGGAAATGTTGGACACCTAATCGTGTATGGGTAGGTGTGGAAGCCGAATGGACAAAAGGAGTCCAAGTGACCTTGGGATGTGGAATCCAAGAGTCACACCAATGTAATAGAAATGTACATCTATGGTGAATAATAAAGCAACTCACGCCTATTTTCCCTATTCTTATGTGTTTACCATGCATGTGTTTAACAGAAATAAATGAGGAGGAGGGTGGAGGGTAAACATTAATTTGCATGGCAAGGGTAGAAAGCGAATCAATATCTTAATATATTTCCATGCAAATTTGAAAGAATTCGCTTACATTTCTTAGAAAAATGACTTGTGAAAATTGAATATTACAATTAATATATATCATTTGTTTATTTCTCTTGAAAATTTTATTATCCTTTTACCTACTTGTTCTTCATCCAAAATGGATACGAATAATCTTCTAACCTGTAAGTTTTATTTTCACCAAGATATAATATTAATATTAATATTTTCTTTGTAAATGAATATATATATATATATATATATATATATATATATATATTCTAGTTTTATAAATTTTATTTGTATATAAATATGTGAATAATATGTACAACATTATATAGTTTAATGATATATTTATTAGTTTTCAAACATCATCATATACATGTTAACATTTCATCATGCTTGTATTCATGATACATTTGAACAATATATATGTTGAGAATATAATTACAATACATTTATAGTTTTGTTTGATGAAATAAAAATATATATTTATTACACTGTAAGGTGTTCCCCTTTGAAAAAGACTCCCAACAACTCCCACAACTCCCAAAAACTCCCCTAGTTGCCACTGTGTACTAGTTTGTACCATTTGATGGAATGTTAGACGATTAAATATTTTTAGACCATCGGATTAACAGTTACTAATTAAAATAAAAATAATAGTTAGGGTGTATAATGGGAATGTTCAAAAAGCAATCAAAAAATTGCTTCTTGCTAAAAAATTTCTTGATAGCTTAAAATTGAACCTGATTCCCCTCTTGGTTTTTGAGAAGATGGTTTCTATGGCAGGTTTTGGTATATCTATTAATCAACCTTTCCAAACTCAAGTTTTTGCTGTAAATTTTCCATTCAGATTTGATCATCGTATTACTTTTCCAATTTTCATTAAATTCTCCATTCGAATTTGGTCGCTGTATTAATTTTTAGATTTTAATTTGGGTTAATTTCTTGCCATGGGAATTAAATATGTGAGAGGCCCCAAATATTTTACTAATTACCTGCAAAAAATCTTGAGATCCTATTTTGTGGATGAACGATTACACAAAACCCTAAAAAATGTGGTGATTACTGTATACGAACATCAAAATACAACAATCTGCAATATTCACGAATTTTAAGGTAATGTTTCTATGATCTCTGTGTAATGTCCGACCACATCATTTACCTTTCATCATAAAAAAAAAAATACTGTTGGCAATTAAGTCCATTAAAATCTTAATGAAAAATAATATCAATCATTGTTTAACTCAAAGGTTTGGGTTTTTCAGTCCCTTGCAATATAACTTAAGCACAATGGTAAGTTTCCTTTTTATGATGCTATGCTATGTCCCATCCATACACTTATATTTGACATTACCTTTATACATATAATATATACATTTTGTTTTTAATCAAACCCTCTGTAGATATGCTGTCAATCGATTAATATATATTCATTATGGTTTTAGTACATTCGGGATTTCATAGATTATGGTTGTGTCAGCTGGCACATATTATTGATTTGATGATTAATTTAATTATATCCCACTGGATCCGTCATATCCATGATCCTTACACTTCTTATTTCTCCATGTGTGAGCCTCTCTGTCTTCAATGTGCGATTGAGATCTACGACTAGTAAGGTTGCTGGGGTGGTTAGGGTATTACCCTACCCCTTGGACCCTGCCTCCCTCATTGTTCTGTTGTCACGTCTATTGGCGCTCTGCAACTCCGGCGAGCTTTTCGTTGTTCATCCAGTGATCTTGACCTGGGTAAGGAAACATAACCTATGTGCTTACACACTATGCTCAGTATGCTCTGTCCATTCTTTCTGTTAAGTCTTTAAGCTGTCTTGGCTATGGAAATGAGAAATCTGTGGTTTTCGGGCTCCTGGTGCAGATACTTGGTTTGCAAACTACAGGCTTAGGAAGAACCCTAGCTCATTTTGTGTTCTCCATTTAGATGCTTGGTCGGGAGGGTTTACTCCGTCGACCCCGTCAAGGGTAAGCTCACAGTCTCGACTGCACAATATATCTTGTTATTTTAAAACAACGTTATCTTTCCTTCAATATTTTTAATGGTTCTATATTGGTGCAGGTGCGAGGAGTTCGCTACCCACATGGATTTAAGGTAAGAGAATTTATGATCCTTTGTAGTTCTTCCTCTATAGTTCATGGTTTCTTTTATGTTTTCATTTTCTAGTACTAATGCACTATTGCAATCTTGTACAAGTAAAACCCCTTTTTCTTCTGGACCCTTTGTGTCGAAAAGCTCTCCACGGCCTATTCCACTGATGCATTTTGCTCCCCTTTACAGGTGGAATACATCGGTCCATGCTAACTTTACTCCTCCGTCTCATATTCACTCTTAATGCTTTATTAATGTTATTTATTCCTCGAGTTATTGAGGGGTTTAGATTTTTTTGCACCCTTCGAGGGTTCAGTTGAATATGAGACTATTACGTAAATTATAATTTTGGCTACGTTGCATTTGGCAAGGGTTTTCCGGTTTGATTTCCGATACTGTAAATATACCCATAAGGGTTTTTCCACTGTTATAGTTTATGCATTTGGTCTAATACAGTTTCTCAACTTGCCTTATTCACAACTGTGAGGGTATCATACTGTTGGTCGACTATATTGTCACTGTCGGTTGTCATGAAGGATGTTTCTGTCAGTTTTTGAATTGCGTTTAACTTTTCCATGGATTTTCCGGATTATTTATATACATATATGTTTATACATGTGTTGTTTTCTTGCTCTTCCGGCTCAACCAGCATAGGATTTCTATGATAATGAATTGTAGATATAATTTATGTCGACCTTCATAATTATATTTTCAGTTTCGAGCCTTCTCTTTCAATTCGGCTCTATTTGTAACTTTTCATGTCGTCTTTACAGGGTTTTTACTATAATTTTATATTTAAATTTCAGTCTTCTCCATCATGTATTTTAATTGGGTTCTCTATTCAGTTCAAAAGGATAAAAACTAGTTGTTGTTTCCAGACTTGAGGTGTATTCTATCAGATTCACCATAATTATTTTCTCAGGCTTTAAGCGCTCTATTTTCCCTAAGTTTCCGAGCTCTGAATTTTACATTTGTATATTTTCATTTTTCCTCAAAAACATGAATAAGTTTCTTGTTTAAGTATAGCAAAAATATAGACAGATCTTTGTATTTCTAGGATTTAATGGATCTTTTCTATCACTGACTGAAATATTTGACATATGGATTCTTAATACGTTTTCTTATTATGACAATTTTTTTCTTTAATCTTGTTTTCTTTCTATTCCTGGTAATAGCACACTATTCACAGGTGACCAGACCACTGCATGAGGTTTCATCCTCTATCTGTGTATAGTTTATTCCTTCTACTGGTCATACTGTCTAATTTGGGTGCTTCCCCCATATGGACTAAATGTCCAACCTGAGAGTGATTTACCCAAATTCCAGTCAAGTTTACCTATGAAATTTCTATTACCCTTTCTTCATGAAATCTCATTTACAGTAATAATTTTAGAAATAAGATAAAGATGATCTGAGTATACATTCCTAAAATTCATTGATACTCCTGTAATTCAAGTAATTACATACTGAGAGTTATATTTCTACCTCTTCAAAAAAAATTCACATTCTCTAAAAATTCTATTAAAAAGAATAAGATTGAACATACAAAGAGGAATTAATTTCTTTTCTTTCTAGTCTAATTTACTTATCTCAGTAAGTAGAACCGATGGCATATGCCCAACCTTGAGCGAGGCAATGTCGTCCTCAACTCCTCCCGTGCTCCTCACGAAAGTAGGAATTCGAGCAGTGTTTTCAAGGAGATGGACCTCAGGACTCCTGTCCAGTCTCGTCTCCTAAAACAGGTAGCAAAGTTCTACTGGTTTTCCACCAGCTCTAGATACTCACTCTTTTTAGCCCTTAGCTATTTCTTATCACCTGCACATAACCCCTTTCCTCCTCTAGGATTTTCCTTTTATTCTCATAGGAAAGGTAACTGCTAGTAACTGCTTAATCAACTACTTTGGAATCCTTGAAATTTTTTTACCATCAGACTTATGGAAATATTCCAGAATTAATTCTTTATTTAAAAGAAAAGCTTTTTTTCATAACTTGATTAACATACATGTTAATCCCATTAATTTAAAATAAACCAATATCTAATTAAAAATGTCTTAAAGTTAAATGACAATAAACTTGGGTGTTACACTCTGTGTGATAAAGTAATCAGTCTTGGAATTAGAGAGCAACACCAATTTCAATCTTCCAGGCCAAACAAACGTGTTAGAAGATGCATTTTTGTCCAATGTATAAATTGGAACCTCTTTGAATTAGAAAGCAACACTAGTTTCAATCTTCCAAACCAAACAAACATGTTAGAAGATGCATTTTAAGCTGATGTCTAAATTGGAACCTCAATGCGTATCACTTCCAAACAAAAGATTCCAAAAATATCCTTGAGACAATACCAAATATTTAACATCATAGATGAGAGAGTTGCCTATAAAATGTGTGTTACAGGTATTACTTTCAATAAACCGAGTGTCATAGACTGTCCATATTTCTTAGTGCCAAAGTCAAAATCTATAATTGACTTTTGAAAGAAGTAATTGAATGGATGAGAATATGTATTTTAAATAAGAAGTTAGAAAATTAGAAAATATCTCGTACTTTCTCTTGGAACCCAACATAAAATAGTTAGTTACAACCTATCATTAGATAGGGTTCATTATCACCAAGCATAAAATGGCCTTTCTAATGAATTTAAATAATTCCTTTCGTACTAGTTATTTGTATCATGAAATTGATGGTGGTATGTATATATCGAAATATTTTCTTAAATGAATGTTGAAGGGCCATTCATGGTATGTATATATCAAATTTTTTTTCTAAAATGAATCTGAAGGGCCATTCGGGATTAAGGGAAATCTCTGTATTGAGTCAAAGGTATATGGCTCGTATTTGTTAGGTATAATATAAATTGTTTATGGGCAATAAAAATGATATAAAGTTAATGGGAAATTAAATAGTTGTGAAAATTTGTAAATTGAATTTTGGGTAATTGGGAATGTGATGAAATCATGTATCACATTGTGGAAACATTTTTCTATTAATAGTAAGGTTTTTTTCTTTTAGGAAAAAAGGGTAAATTTGTCAAAAATGCATCTTAATAGGAAGTGGGTAAATTAATAGAAAATGGGTAAATTTAACTTGTGAAAAAAGTGAAAGTTGTTAGATTTAAAGTGGTAGTTTTGGATCTAAATCAAGACATAACTTAATATAGATTATAATTCCATGTGATATGATTGAATCATATCACACAAGATTCTAGAAGTTCTAATCTCTGTTGTGTATAGTTCTAATATATATTATGTAGATTCCAATAGTTCTAATCTATATTATGTAAAGTTCTAATATATGTTATGTATCGCACAAGATTCCAGAAGTTCTAATCTATATTATATATAGTTCTAATATATATTAATAGGAAGTGGGGAGTTAATAGCAAATGGGTAAATTTGACTTGTGAAAAAAGTGAAAGTTGTTAGATTTAAAGTGGTAGTTTTGAATCTAAATCAAGGCATAACTTAATATAGATTAGAATTCAGTGTAGATTCTAGAAGTTCTAATCTCTATTATGTATAGTTCTAATATATATTATGTAGATTCCATTAGTTCTAATCTATATTATGTATAGTTCTAAAATATATTATGTATCACACAAGATTCCAGAAGTTCTAATCTATATTATCTATAGTTCTAATATAAATTATGTATATGACTGTGGAAACATTCATGCCTTAAGGCATAACTTGAAAGTGATTTTTCTCACTTTGAAGTTTTCTAAAATAAAATATGCTTTTCTTGTATGGTTAATGTTTATATGTTGAGAGTGTATTATTGGTTGTGCTCATAACGAAATATGTAGGGAGATAATGTAACGACTTTTAAGATTATACCAAAAAAAAAATTAACAAATGATAATGAATTCAATTTAGTTAAAATTATATTAATTTTTTTTCTTTAAGTTAGAATTATATTAAAAAAATAAATAGCAAATGATAATGAATTCAATTCAACTCATATTATAAAATGAATTAAATTGAATTGAATTCATAATTTATGATAATGAATTCAACTGGTATGATAAATGAATTAAATTTATTTTGTTTTTATTAATATTATAAATGTTTTTTTTTGTAATGAAAAATCATAACATGCGTATCTCTCTCTCTCTCACACACACACACATATAGGATTTAATTATTTTTTTCATTATTATATAATAAAAAAAATAGTTAAATTTATTAAGTTATATGTGAATTCATGATAAGCATCAAAAACATTTACTTAATTACTTTAGATACATGTCACATTGTCAAGATTATTATTATTTTTTAATTTAATGAATTATAACTTTATTTTAAATTATTTTGTTATTGGTAATTAAAAAAATTAGTATATGAGTTAAATGAATATGTATTTAAAAAATCATGGAGTTTTACCCACTTTATCTTGATATTATAATCTTATAAATATGATTTTTTACCATACCATGAGTCAACAACATGGATGATCAATACTACATATTAAAAAAACTATATCTCATTTCAGATGATAGTTGTTTACATGACAATTTTTTTTTAAATTGGTAAATTTAATTAAAAAATAGAAAGAGCATAACTACTTTTAAGATTAATCTTAACCTTGGGTATGTGAAAACTACTTAGTATTCACTGGAGGATTTTACCCTACCATCCACTTTTGAACCCTACCATCCGCTTAATAATGATTGATAGTTAAATTAAAATTATGAAAACTCTATAAACACTCAATGTGACAAGTGTTACATAACATTTTATATTTGTTTCTTAGATAAGACATTCACTTAACTAGCTAATCACAAAACAAATAATTTATTTTTAAAATAATAATAAAATGAGAAAATTGATTTATTGTGTTAACTCGACATCCGTTAAGCATCAATATGGATCAAATCTCTTTTCACTGTAAAAGAAAGAGGTTTGCATCTTCAAGGAGATATAGAAGGAGAGATTTGATCCCTCTAAAGGTTTGGTAAGAAAATGAAAAAATTATTTTATTAATATAAAACTTTAAAATGTTCCCTCTAAGGTTTGATAAGAAAACCAAAAAATTAATTTATTAATATAAAACTTTAAAATGTTGTAGAAATTGTTTATGAGAGACATAAAATAATACAAAAATATTATTATAATAATATTAAAAGTAATATTTCATTGTATAAAAAAAATATTAAGATAAATGTAACATACACTCATCCACAAAATTACTCACATAAAAAAAAAAATTAAAATTCACCGTAAGATAATTCTAACTTTAGTTTTCTGACACCATGTTTATTTACTGCTGGACCTAGAAGTACCAATATTTCACCCGTATGTACAACTGTCATTCTATATATTAATTTGCACTTAAATAAATCACAATCATTTAACTCTTGTAATAATTATTATCCGGAAATCATGGGTTGGCACTTTATATTATGGTTGAAATGATACGATGTAATCCTAAGTATTTTTCTATCATTCGCACAGTTAAACGCTAACACCATAGTCCTTACACATTTGGTTTTGGGGTTCCATATACCATGGCGCCTGTGGGGTTTTAAATAGCCGACACGTCGTCCACTATACAACGTTGATTCGATTATTGCATCCGACGGTGGTAGTGATCTTGGGATCAATGATGACCTTTGGTAATAATGGATTTTCACTCATTGTGCTTCCTCTGCCGGAAGGCTCCAAAACTGCTCCGCTAGGGTTTGCGCAGACCTCGTTGCTACCATGGCGGCCAGTGGAGATTTGCCTCCCAACAGTCCGGCTTTCCAACGTTTTCCAGGTAACTCATGATGTTTTCATCCGTTGCTTCCACTGTTTTCTCATTTACCCATTTAAGTGCAGGATTATGTTCATGCTCTACAGGTTTTTCCAAGTAAATCCAATTTCTTCTACCTGTTGCATAGCTCGTTTAATTTGTTAAACCCTTCCGGTTTTTCGTTTGCTATTTACTGTCGATTTGTTTATTTGTATCAGTCTTACTCTTTCAATGCGTAATTGATTTTATGGCCTACAGGAATTTACCAACCCAGGTTCCATTCCATTCGAAGTTTTCAGGTGATATTTTCCTTTCGCTGTCACTAGTTTACTGTAACCCCCGTGGCGGTGCAACCCTAACATCTTCCTAACTGTGTTATTTTTCTTGGTTGCGCCCAGGTAAATACTCCAGCCCTTCTTCGTCAAGGATTCTCCTGGTTCAAGCTACGACGGGTTCTTACCCTCGCCTCATTCACAGGTACCAGCTGTTGAAGTACTTGGAGTTCCATGGCACTCTACCGTTACTGGAACATTTTTTTTGTTCTTGCTATGATAGATGGAACTTGGCTAGGTTCTGGGCCTGAGATTAGTTAACACGTTCTCAGATAGTTGAGTCATTTTTGTTTACAAATAATGTTAAATGTATTCATGGCGAGTTAGTCTGCTGGTTAATCTTTCTTAGATTGGCCTCCAGCCACAAGAGTTTCTACCTATTGGAAAGAGTCTTGATAATAAACAATTGTATAATTTTGATGCCGTTCGGATGGGGTTTCCGACCCCTGTGCCTTCTTGAATGTATGACTCGGATATGCTAAGTTGGGGTTTAAAATTATTCCTCTGTCCGGTTATATGATAGCTATGGTTTAACTGATTCTTGCTGTAGAAAATGCCTTGCGTTAATTGTGACTATTTCTATCTATTAGTCGCTATGTTTCGTTATCCGTATTTCGACTAGAAAGTTTTCTTTGTAATTCTTCTTTCTGGTTACAAATCTTGGGTGCATGCACTGTTTAATGAATCATGGATTGTCTATTTTACATTACATTACATGCTGCGAATGCACCATTATTGCAGCCTGTTTACTGTTAATAAATAAGTCCGTAATGGTTTACATTCTGTCTCCGGAATTTATATCTGTTTACAGTTTTACTTCAAGACGATAATGTAACAGTTCTTGTTATCAATTTTATTTCTTATGAAGAGTACTGGGTTATCCATTTCCTGTTTCCCTAGCTTCTTGTTTTTACTATCCTAAGAAGAACACTTATAGGTGACCGGACCACCTATTGTTCGAGTTTATCATAGGAAGGGGACGATTTATCCAGAAGCCTGATTTATTCAGGCATTTGGATTAACAGTCCGCCTGTAACTACGTTTTCCTTCTCTGTTATATTATATGTACTTCTGCAGCACTATCTCTAGGGAATGGTTACTCAGACCTAGCTACCAACCCCTTCAGGTCGACACTTACAGTCTTTTGGCTGGATTACCTACTATTTCAAATTGGTGAGATAAACTACGTCCTTATCTTATACACACTGTTGCCTTTCGACTATTCTCCACAGATTAGGTTTTTACCAGATTGCCTAGTTAAAAAAAAATAGTTTTACAACTGCAATCCCATACTGCTACTTTAAACACAGATAAATTTAATTTAAACAGATAATCTTAACTGTAATAAATAGATTATTCTTTCTAAGGAAATAAGAGAATTCTGTTTTCTTTTACTCATCTGAGTCCGTTTTCCTCTGATGGTACTCGTTACCTCCCATCCACGAACTGGGCAATTACGTCCACAGTTCTCCCCCGAGCTTGTAGCATGGGTCTTGTTGAACACGAAACTCTGGAGGAGAATCCTCAGGACAGTCCGGTCCAACTCTCCGACTCCAGTGAAAAACATAATTCCTGGGGAGAACTCGGGACAGTCCGGTCCAAATCTCCAACCCAGGGGTTAAACTGTTCTGGAATACCCTTCCAGTTTTTAACAGAGTCCCTTTTTTTTTCCTTTCTCACAGAACCCCCAACTCTCTTTGGAATTCTCCTTTTATTCCAGAGTCTCCTTAGGTAACTGTAGAAACTGTTTTTTTGTTCAACTGACTCCAAATTTACTTTTACCATCAATTTTTACTCATAAGTAAATTTCACAAGTTAAATCTTTTATTCAAAATCAAAAATAGTTTTGTTCAGATATTAAATTAATTCATCCTTAATCAATAAATCGTAACCATTAGTCAGTGACTAATATGGTGGTTACAGTTTTCCCCCTCTGGGAGAGAACACCGTCCCCGGTGTTCTTATTCTAACTCAAAAAAAAATTCAGGATAAGCCTCACGGACGAAACTCTCGTCTTCCCAGGTAGCCTCCTCTGGTCCAAAGTGCTTCCATTGCACTTTAACCTGGGCGATGGCTCGTTTCCGGAGCATGATTTCCCTCCGGTCTATTATACTGTGAGGTTTGACCAGAAATTCTCTGTCCGGTTCTACTTGCACACAATAAACTTAGTTTAGTCAATAAGTCTTTATCATTACGTTATTAATTGAACCATTGAGCTTACCCTCTACCTAAATGTTCTGCCAATGGATTATGTGTCTTGGATCATGAACATATCATTTTAATAACGACACATGAAAGACGTTATGCACCCGAATATGGCTAGGAAGGGCTAAGCGATACGCTATTGGTCCTACTCTTTCCAATATCTGGAATGGACCACAAAATCGAGGTGCTAATTTTGCACAAGAGGCCCATCTCAGTGTACTCTTCTTTGGCTTAATCTTGACATACACATGATCGCCAATCTCATACTCTCGGTATGACCTTCTTTTGTCTGCGTACACCTTCTGTCTGTCTTGTGCTACTTTCAAATTCTGTCAAATTTTCTTCACCTCTGCTTCCATTTCTGCTAGCATGTCCGGTCCTAGCATGAGTCTATTCTCAGGGCTGCTCCAATTAATGGGAGTTCTACATTTCCGCCCCTATAACGCCTCAAATGGACTCATTTTCAACGATTCTTGGTAACCATTATTGTAGGCAAACTCTATTAAGTGTATGTACTCCTCCCATTTTACTGGTTGCTGCATAACATACATTCTCAGCATGTCCTCCAATACTTGATTCACTCGCTCGGTCTGACCATCTGTTTGCGGGTGGTATGCAGTACTAAAGTGTACTTGCGTTCCCAATCCTGTAAACAGCGCTTTCCAAAAAGCTAATGTGAATTTTACATCTCTGTCTGAGATAACGGTCTTAGGAATGCCATGCAGTCTGAAGATTTCACGCATAAATAAGTCTTCTATCTGTACCGTCTTATAGGTGGATTGGACAGGTATGAAATGTGCCGACTTACTTAGTCTATCCACAACTACCATTATGGAATCATTACCTCGTTTCGATTTTGGTAACCCGGTGATGAAATCCAATGAGATCACCTCCCATTTCCATTCGGGAATGGGTATAGGCTGCATTAAGCCCGCTGGGTGCCGATGCTCTACTTTCACTTGCTGGCACTCTAAACACTTGGTTAGATAGCTGGCTATATCCTTCCTCATGCCTGGCCAACAGTAATCCTTTCTTATAGCTGTCAGCATCTTTTGATATCCTGGGTGCCCTGCATAATTGCTTCTGTGATATTCGTCCAGCAACCTAGTTTTTAATTCCACTCTGTTTGGAATGACTATCCTTTTCTTGAAGATCAACAACCCATCCTGGTTAATCTCATAATCCCCTTGCCCACTTTGTCCTTCAGATTCTTGTGTCTGCTGCCACAAGTATTTATACTCAGGATCCTTGTCTGCTTCTTTTTTGATCTGTTCAAAAAATCTGGTTTCAATTTGGTTAACATATAACTCATAAAGGTTATGCAGTTTCCTGCTTAATGCATCCGCAACTTTGTTTTCTTTTCCCTTCACGTGCTGTAGATCAATATCAAATTCGCTTAACAAAGCGTTCCATCTTGCTTGCCGGGAATTCAAGTCAGCTTGTTTAAAATAGCTGGTTAGACTACTATGGTCATTTTTCAACACAAACCTCTTTCCAAGTAAATAGTGTCTCCATACTCGGAGAGCATGCACAACTGCAGTCAGCTCTAAATCATAGGCTGAATATCGCTGCTCATGATCCTTTAGCTTGCGGGATTCATATGCAATTACCTTCCCTTCTTGCGATAATACAACCCCAACTCCTTCCTTGCATGCATCTGTACAAACCTCGAATTCCTTATCCGGATCTGCTACACTTAACACAGGTGCTATCGTCAATAACTGCTTCAATATTTCGAAGCTCTCCTGACATTCTTTTGTCCATTTAAATATTTTTCCTTTTCTTTGTAAAGAAGTAATGGGAAAGGCTATCTTTGAAAACCCTTTTATAAATCGCCGGTAGTAGCCAGCGAGGTTCCATAAACGATCGTATATCTGCCACATTCTGTGGCACCTTCCATTCCATGATAGTTTTAATTTTCTCCGGGTCCACTGCAATACCATTTTTCGAGATGACATGTCCAAGATATTGTATTTCTTCTTTGAAGAAATCACATTTACTAAATTTTGCATACAACTGATGTTTCCTTAACATCTCCAGTACCATACGCAGATGCTGTTCATGTTCCTCCGCATTCTTAGAATAAATCAGTATGTCATCAATGAAAATTAACACAAAGTTATCCAGATAAGGGTGGAAAATACTATGCATCAGTCTCATAAAGGTGGCTGGTGCATTAGTTAGCCCAAAAGGTAATACCACGAATTCATAGTGGCCATACCTTGTGCGAAAAGCAGTTTTGTGTATATCTTCATCCTTAATTCTGATCTGGTGATACCCAGATCGCAAGTCAATTTTTGAGAACACAGTAGCTCCCTTTACTTGGTCAAACAAGTCATCAATACGGGGTAGGGGATACCTGTTCTTAACTGTCAGCTTATTTAACTGTCGGTAATCCATGCACATGCGCATGGTTCCATCCTTTTTCCTAACAAACAGCACCGGTGCTCCCCAAGGCGACACACTGGGTCGTATATACCCCTTATCTAATAATTCCTGAAGCTGCATTTTTAGCTCAGTCAATTCTGGCACACTCATACGATAGGGGGTTCGCGAAATGGGCGAAGATCCTGGTAGCAGTTCTATCGTGAAATCAACATCTCTTTTTGGTGGTAATCCTGGTATTTCTTCCGGAAATACGTCCTTAAATTTCTGTACTGCAGGTATGTCATCTAACACAGCTGCTTTATCCTTAGACTCAGATAGTCCAACCTGTATGGCGTACAGCTGGCATCCCTTCCTCATGCATTTTGCCATTTGGGAAGCGGTAATTGGACGCAGACGTACAGGCTTCTTTATGCCCTGAATTTCTTGACGATTACCATTCTAATCTCTATAGTAGACTATCTTTTCCTTACATTCGATGAGAGTCCAGTGTTTCTCTAACCAATCCATACCCAAAAATACGTCATAGGATCCCAAAGTCAGAATATTTAAATCTACCATTAACTGTTGTCCACCAATTTGCAATGCACAATCTGGTATTTTGGCACTAACTCTTCTTTTAGCTCCTGTAGCTAACTGAACCAACCAGCTCTTTTTAAATTTTTGACTTGATATTTTACAGGTTTCTACTAATTTAGGACTTATATAACTTAGAATTGCGCCTCGATCTACCAAAACAGAAACAGTTTGGGATGACAATTTACCTTCCAGTTCTATCATGGTGGGTTGAAAGTCAGCTTGCCGGTCCTCCAATGCTGCATTAATTCTGGGTATGCTTCTGGCAATATCTCCCACAGTAGAGGCCTCTTGCAAATTGTTTACTGCTTCAGCTTTACCCCGCTGTGGGCAATCTCGATAGAAATGTGCTGCCCCGCAGCCCCAACACTGCAGAGGTGGCCTCTGGTTGTGAGGTTGCTCAGGTTTATTTGAAGCTTCCACTGTCTTGTCCTCCCTCGGCCATCTAATCCTCTGACGGTTCCTACCGAATTGCTTATTAACTGAACTCCTGGCTGAGCTTCTAAAATTACTGGTTTTGCCCCTTTTGAAACCAGCACTGTTTCTATTTTCCTTCTTTGTTTGCCACCCTTTACCTTGGTCCACTTTATTTTTCGCTTGCTGATAGCACAGCCTTGCTTTTCTAATGGTCTCATCCATTGTCTTAGGATTAACAAACTCGATGCGCTCCTTCATATGGGTGGGTAAACTGCTCAGAAACCTCTGAAATTTGGCCTTCTCATCTCTTAAGTATGATACATAGCGCAGTAATGATGTAAACTTAGTGATGAACTCGTCCATAGTCAACTGTCCTAGCCTTAAATCATGAAATTCTCGAGCCTTTTCATCATAAAAACGCTCAGTCAAGTACTTGTCTTTGAAGTACTGTTGGAACTTATCCCATGTCACATCCTGGTCCTCTATTCCTCGCACATTCTTCACCTCTTCCCACCATAGGGTAGCTTTGTCCTTCAGCTGGTAAATGGCTAACCGTGCCTTAAGACCACTGTCATAATCGTACACCTGAAAGTATTTGTTCATGTTAATCAACCATGCTTCTGCCACTTCATCCTTTTCGCCATCGAACATAGGTGGCTTTATCTTCCTGAATTCCCCGTGTAGCTCCACCTTCTGCTTTTTGTTTGGCTTCTGTTCAGTTTCATTTTCAGATTCAGCCTCATTAAAGTTTCAGTTTGGATGACTTCGCTGTGACACACTTCTTTCCCTTCGGTCTGTGTCATGTTCCTCTGATTGCTGTCCGTTTCTGTCTTGGAATTCTCTGTCAGCACTGGGCTTTTCAACCCTTTGATTTTGTTTATCGGAGAGGCTCTTTAAGATCCTCTCCTGTTCCTGCATCATCCTTGCATCATCCTTGCGTACTCTTTCCATCTCTTCCTGTAACTATTGTACTGTGTGCAACAAAATGCGAGTCTGATGTTGCTGTTCTTCAATCAGTCTGTTAGACCGTTGATGCTACTCTATTCCCAGCTGAACCCACATTTCGGGGGTTCCTTCAGGTGGAGGTTGAGTTTCTCCGAAATTTCGCTGTTACTGTTGTGAAGGTGTCTGTCTTGGTTGTCGTTCCATTTAATTATCTGACTGTGCACGAAATCATTCAATTTGTAACGTCAGTTGACCCAATAGGGCCCAGCGTTGTAACGCTGCTCTGATACCACTTGTAACATACACTCATCCACAAAATTACTGACATAAAAAAAAAAATTAAAATTCACCATTCGATAATTCTAACTTTAGTTTTCTGACACCATGTTTATTTACTGCTGGACCTGGAAGTACCAATATTTCACCCGTATGTACAACTATCATTCTATATATTAATTTGCACTTAAATAAAACACAATCATTTAACTCTTGTAATAATTCTTATCCGGAAATCATGGGTTGGCACTTTATATTATGGTTGAAATGATACGATGTAATCCTAAGTATTTTTCTATCATTCGCACGGTTAAACGCTAACACCATAGTCCTTACACATTTGGTTTTGGGGTTCCATATACCATGGCGCCTGTGGGGTTTTAAATAGCCGACACGTGGTCCACTATACAACGTTGATTCGATTATTGCATCCAACGGTGGTAGTGATCTTGGGATCAATGATGACCTTTGGTAATAACAGATTTTCACTCATTGTGCTTCCTCTGCCGGAAGGCTCCAGAACTGCTCCGCTAGGGTTTGCGCAGACCTCGTTGCTACCATGGCGGCCAGTGGAGATTTGCCTCCCAACAGTCCGGCTTTCCAACGTTTTCCAGGTAACTCATGATGTTTTCATCCATTGCTTCCACTTTTTTCTCGTTTACCCATTTAAGTGCAGGATTATGTTCATGCTCTACAGGTTTTTCCAAGTAAATCCAATTTCTTCTACCTGTTGCATAGCTCGTTTAATTTGTTAGACCCTTCCATTTTTTCGTTTGCTATTTACTGTCGATTTGTTTATTTGTATCAGTCTTACTCTTTCAACGCGTAATTGATTTTATGGCCTACAGGAATTTACCAACCCAGGTTCCATTCCGTTCGAAGTTTTCAGGTGAGATTTTCCTTTCGTTGTCATTGGTTTACTGTAACCCCCGTGGCAGTGCAACCCTAACATCTTCCTAACTATGTTATTTTTCTTGGTTGCGCCCAGCTAAATACTCCAGCCCTTCTTCGTCAAGGATTCTCCTGGTTCAAGCTACGACGGGTTCTTATCCTCGCCTCATTCACAGGTACCAGCTGTTGAAGTACTTGGAGTTCCATGGCACTCTGCCATTACTGGAACATTTGTTTTGTTCTTGCTATGATATATGGAACTTGGCTAGGTTCTGGGCCTGAAATTAGTTAACACGTTCTCAGATAGTTGAGTCATTTTCGTTTACAAAGAATGTTAAATGTATTCATGGTGAGTTAGTCTACTGGTTAATCTTTCTTAGACTGGCCTCCAGCCGCAAGAGTTTCTACCTGTTGGACAGAGTCTTGATAATAAACAATTGCATAATTTTGACGCCGTTCGGATGGGGTTTCCGACCCCTGTGCCTTCTTGAATGTATGACTCGGATATGCTAAGTTGGGGTTTAAAATTATTCCTCTGTCTGGTTATATGATAGCTATGATTTTAGCTGATTCTTGCTGTAGAAAATGCCTTGCGTTAATTGTGACTATTTCTATCTATTAGTCGCTTAGTTTCGTTATCCGTATTTCGACTAGCAAGTTTGCTTTGTAATTCTTCTTTCTGGTTACAAATCTTGGGTGCATGCACTGTTTAATGAATCATGGATTGTCTATTCTACATTACATTACATTACATGCTGCGAATGCACCATTATTGCAGCCTGTTTACTGTTAATAAATAAGTCCGTAATGGTTTACATTCTGTCTCCGGAATTTATATCTGTTTACAGTTTTACTTCAAGACGATAATGTAATAGTTCTTGTTATCAATTTTATTTCTTATGAAGAGTACTGGGTTATCCATTTCCTGTTTCCCTAGCTTCTTGTTTTTACTATCCTAAGAAGAACACTTATAGGTGACCGGACCACCTATTGTTCGAGTTTATCATAGGAAGGGGACGATTTATCCAGAAGCCTGATTTATTCAGGCATTTGGATTAACAGTCCGCCTGTAACTACGTTTTCCTTCTCTGTTTATATTATTTGTACTTCTACAACACTATCTCCAGGGAGTAGTTACTCAGACCTAGCTACCAACCCTTCAGGTCGACACTTACAGCCTCTTGTCTGGTTTACCTACTGTTGCCTTTGACTATTCTCCACAGATTAGGTCTTTATCAGTTTTCCAAGTTCAAAAAATAATTTTACAACTACAATCACTTACTGCTGCTTTAAACGCAGATAAACTTAATTTAAACAGATAATCTTAACTGTAATAAACAAATTATTCTTTCTAAGGAAATAAGAGAATTCTGTTTGCTTTTACTCATCTGAGTCCGTTTCCCACTGATGATACTCGTTACCTCCTATCCACGAACTGGGCAATTACGTCCACAGTTCTCCCCCGAGCTTGTAGCCTGGGTCTTGTTGAACACGAAACTCAGGAGGAGAGTCCTCAGGACAGTCCGGTCCAACTCTCCGACTCCAGTGAAAAACATAATTCCTGGGGAGAACTCGGGACAGTCCGGTCCAAATCTCCAACCCAGGGGTTAAACTGTTCTGGAATATCCTTCCAGTTTTAACAGAGTCCTTTCTTTCCTTTCTCACAGAACCCCCAACTCTCTTTGGAATTCTCCTTTTATTCCAGAGTCTCCTTAGGTAACTGTAGAAACTGTTTTTCTGTTCAACTGACTCCAGATTTACTTTTACCATCAAATTTTACTCATAAGTAAATTTCACAAGTTAAATCTTTTATTCAAAATAAAAAAAAATAGTTTGTTCAGATATTAAATTAATTCATCCTTAATCAATAATTCATAACCATTAGTCAGTGACTAATATGGTGGTTACAGG